>VKOC01000005.1:11017955-11033708 GCA_009364415.1 Spea multiplicata
CTGCCTGTTGTTATCTTCTGCAAATAACGCATTAAACATGAGGAGGGAACTTTCACTTGAACCCAATATACTTGAACCTGTGAAGAGAGGACACAGGAACCAATAGGCTCTTCTGATTTGGTGAATGTTAAAGGAGCTACCAAACAGAACAGTGAAATTTGAATTTGGCAATCTGAATGTAGTCACATAGGCACCTAGGAGAACTAAAGGGAGTACAGGCTGGGCTAGGAACACATCTGCTAATGAACAGCTCATGCAAAACATATCAGAACGATATTGTAACACAGTAACGGGACAGGGTTCTGTTACAATATTCACCTATCCAGTCAATAAGGAGCAGAGTTCCCTTGCCAGGGATCCCCTTGCTGGCACAGCCTGAATTTTTATTGTCCTTGCCAGCTCGGTACTGCATAGTAAAATTATATTTAATGCCAAGCTCCAGTACAACAGCTTTGAATACCCTTATCAGTTGGACCAAGGGATTGTGGTCTGCAATTACTGTAAATTCCCAACCATAGCAGTAAGGCTGGAACCTCTTGAGAGCCCAAACCGATGGCAATATACCCCACTTCACAAATATTGATGCAGTCACACAGGTAGTGGAGAAGCATTGAGATAAGGGGTTAGAGAACTCTAATTGCATGGTAACAAGTCAGCATCTGAAACAGCAGAACCCCATCCACTTAGGCATATAGAAGTGTAGGGCAGAAGAACCACCAACGAAAGTGATGGCATGTGAAACACTGGCACCCCATCCCCAGCAGCAGTCTGATATATCAGGATACAGGGCCACATATCTTAATCCCCAGCAGTAATGAGAGGCACAAGCCTCATCCTTGGCAGGAAGAAGTGCAGGGATTTGGGATGCCAGAACCTCATCCACAGAGGCAGTCTGACATGCCAGAATGGGGGGGATCATAACCACATCCCCAGTAGCACATGGAGTTATTACGGATGTTGGGGGCCTCATGCTCAGTGTCAGTCTGAAATGCCAGGTTGTATATTCACCAATATTGTCTGGTGCTGTTGTGTGTAACATCTACAGCCATTATCCTGTCAAATGTTAATTGTGTTCCTGTTGTAAATCACTCTGTAACAGGCCAGACTTGGATACTGGTCCTATGTCACATTTATTGGCTATGATTCCCCCACGTGATGGTTGGGTTTTGTGGTTGTATTGGAATTCCTAACTGCTGGACTATTTTATGACTTTTCCATTCTGAGCGGTCTAGTGCCACTATCTACAGCTCCCGACACTTCCAGCACTTGACTGGGAGATCGTAAAATTCCTGTGGAACTCTAGGGCAGATTGCAAATGTGCCCCTAATAACTTGCTAACGATCCTCCAAATAACATCCGATCGTGGGAGGGAAGATTGGTCACATTGAGAGGCATCCAGGAATATGCTGGTTGTGGTGGTAACATCATGTGTGGGCTGGGGGCAACCTGTTTTACCAAGGGAAATTCAGTACTGTTAACACAATTATGTAACTTCTGTACAGGTATCTTAACCCTAGTTAATTAAGTTATGTCCCCTGTGAGTCACATACCATCCCCTTTCCCATTGTATGCTGCAACCTAGTAATAAGACTACCTGATGGATAACTGACTCCTTGCACATTTACCATTGTTCGTTAATTGTGTTAGCCAGTTACTGTATCTGATGTTCCAGTGTATTAAACCCTCTGTTTTCTCTTTAATAAATGTTCGTCTGCTTGTCACCTAATGCGACTGGTTTTGTCCATTGGAATATCGCTAAAGTGCTGAATGCTGCTCGTTTTGTGCTTGGTATCTGGAAGCTTTGGGGGAATATTGCTAGAGAAGCGGAGAAATTATCCTCCCTGCCTTTGAACCTATAACACACTCCCCTTCCCCTGGTAATGTGGCAACATAAACCATGCTCAGCTGCAATAATGTGTGTATTCTTTCACATCCTGACTGGTGGTATGGTCCTTTGGGAGATGTTCCCTAGAGGAGAACACTTTATTCTGAGAATAGCTACCCTTCTTGTAGCCAGCTTTCACAACAGGGAAGATGGCAATGACACCCAGGTACAGTATGGTCTACCTGGTTCCCTTTACAGTTGTGAACATTTGAAACTTTGCCTTCTGCTTTTCTACCTACCGATGTAGAAAAAGATGTAAGGAGATCAGGTGTCTCTTATACAGATGGAATGAAGAATATTAATTTTAGAAGTGTCAAACACTGGAATGCCCTCATCTCCACCAAATATACTTGAAAAGAGAGACATATGGGTTAAAAAGAGGGACAAAGGGATTTGAGTCTAAGATAGGAACTGTCCCTTTTTAAAGAGGTTTCTAATTCACATTTTTTGGTTTTGAATCCACATGCAATGACATGGTCTTAAGTATTATTTTAGTTATTTATTTATAATTATTATTTTAAATGTTATTGTTAGCTCCACGTGTATCTCCTTTCTTTATTATCCTTCACTATTTGAAGACATTATCCAGCCACGGCTTGTTTGCTTCCCATTTGTTCACTATATGAAGCTGCTGTGACTACAACAGAGGGAATTGGCAACTCATCCACCAGGCTGCATCCAGTACAGGTAATATAAAAATATTGAGTAAACTGTTCCTGTTGTACAGTGGAACTAATGAACTAAGGGTTATGGTACAATATAGCTTGTAGGGGCCTAACAATAAACACAATTATGAATAAATTAGATTAAACAACAATAAACATGTAATTTATTAAAACATATTAAGCTCCTAAACCTGAACACATAAAACATTCTAGGGTCTATTCACTAAACAAATAATTGATGAGGATTTCCAGGAACATGCAGGAGAATTGCAAATCTGAAAGCAAAATATCAGAGTTGGAACAACAGATGAATTGGAGATTTTCCCAACGTGTTTATTATGACCTCAGTTTGATGTCCTTGATGTCTTCCTATCAGTGGCGTCTCCAGCTTTCATATTTAGGGGGGCACATGGGGGGCCAGGGACCAAAGTAGGGGGGCCAATTATAAAACGGTACATATACACTATATATATATATACACATACATACACACGTTAGACGTGCATTTTTAACTACACAATATGTATTTATCTCTTTGAAGTAAAGACTGATTAAAATATGATTTCAAAATAACAGCTAAAGTGACAGTTATTTTTCATTCTTTAACCCCTTAATGACAAAGCCCGTACATGTACGGGCTCAAAATGCATTGTTTTCAATGGGTGTAGGCACCACCCATTGTCCTTAAGGGGTTAATATTAGCCCCTGCTGACAATATATATAAATATTAGACCCTGCTGCAGATATATAGAAATATTACACCCTGCTTCTGATATATATATTAATATTAACCCCTGCTGCGGATATATATATTAATATTAGCCCCTGCTGCGCATACGTACTTATATTATACCCTGCTGCCGATATACATAAAAATTATACCTTGCTGCCAACATATATTAATATTAGCCCCTACTGCCGATATATATTATTAGTCCCTGCAGCCAATATATATAAATATTAGCCCCTGCAGCCAATATTTATTGATAATAGGCCCTGCAGCCAATATATATTAATATTAGCCCCAGCTTCCGATATATATTAATATTAGACCCTGCTGCCAATATATTTGACACACTGACTACAGATCAGGGGAAGACTGTGAGAGTCAGTGCAGTGTTCCCTCCTTCTGACTGCACCGTGACATTGAGAGGTCCTCTCCCCTGTAATCATCCCCAGAGTCCCTTTGTCCCCTCATTCACTAAACTTTTACTTACACCCTGTAGTTCAGGTATAGATCAAATAAACAACACATGGAAACAGCACACGCAACTGAATGAGATAAAAAAAACCTGTATTTGCATGTATACATAAATAATGTATGGAAACATAGCAGATACAGATCAACAGAATTATACACACTATTTGACATCCAAACAACTATAAATCATTTTTATCACATTATTAAAATCCCAGAAATCAAAAAAGGCCCAAATAAATTAAGGAGATTAGACATAATGGAAACTTCAACAAAACTTTTAGCCATTGATGCATCACAACCATCTTAGCGCTGCGTCACCAAACGAAGACCTCATCACAGATGACAAAATGCATACGGCTGCATATAACTAAGCTGAGTACCACTTGGTCTGTGAAACCAAAGGGGAATAGCGTCCTGTATACTGTAATCAAGAATTGAGTTTTACAAACTCTGAACCAACATCTAACTTTAAATAATATATTCAGATTGAAATAAGAGTAAATGACACAATACCTTTACTTTTCCTCTCACTGATTTCTAGGCCTAGAAAGTTTTGTCCTCTGAAGTGACCACAAAATCTGGATAAATACAAATTACAAAGTTCTATTTAACCCTCTACAGCAAGTAAAGTGCCAGGAAACAGATGACCAAACACATATCAGGACAGGCTCTGCCACACTGACACCCAAACACATACACCAGGGCAGGCTCTGCTGCCACATGGACCCCCACATCAGGATGGGATAACCATATAAAATGCCTGTGTGTATTGACCCTTGTGTATTTGTGCCCCCCAGCCACCCCCCTTTGTGCATTTTTGCAATACACCCTTGTGTATTGATTTATTTGATGCCCCCAGCCAGCCCCCTCCCTTGTGTATTGATTTATTTGATGCCCCCAGCCAGCCCCCCTCCCTTGTGTATTGATGCACCAACCCCTTGTACTGGTTAATATAATGGCCCCCATACCCATGTGTATTAACCCCCCCGTTTGTGGTAAATTATGTCCCCAGCCACCATCTTTGTGTATTATTTAATTTTCCCAATGCAGCCCCCACCTTGTTAATGTCCCTCCTTCTGTCACCTCCACTATTTATTTAAAATAAAATACTTTTTTGCTGGCCATCATTCTTCCACTGTAACAGCAGACTGCTCTTCTCCCTCATGCTCTTCTCCCTGTCAGGCAGTGACAAGCAACTGTTCCGTAAGAGCCCGCCCCCTTCAAAGGGCGGGACGAAGAGCCTCAGTCAGTGATTGGCATGCCAGCAATCCATTAAGCAGCCAGCGGAGGCGGTTTTACAGCCACTTTGAAACTGTCAGCCGCATCGGCTGCAATTGTGTTCAATGTTATAGCGTTTCAATTGGGGGGGCACACTGGGGGGCACAGCATAATGTAGGGGGGCCATGGCCCCCTCTCTGGCCCCCCCCTGGCGACGCCCCTGCCCTTTACAGACTGGTAGATGTGGATGACTTTGTTCTCATCAGTTCATCAATTGCTTTTTGAGACATTTAAGCCTACTTCCCTTTGCAAGACTCTATTTCATTGACGTTTAGATTCAACAGTAATCATGCTTGGTGTGTCTAGTGAAATTGAACCCAATTATCAATTAAATTTTGTTAATTGGTCGATTTAGTAACTAAGGGGACAATTACGTTTTCACATAGGTTCGAGTTGGGTTGGATAGCTACATATTTAAAAAATGCACTTTGTGTTTACTTGTGTTATCCTTTTTTAATACATGGGCATTTATCTTTTTTGGAACAGATTTCCATTTTATTAGTCCAAAACTAAAAACGTGTGAAAAGAAAACACATAAAAACTCAGACCAGGGAGGTGGCTTTGATTGGGTGAAGATGGTCACATAGATGAAGAGCTACAGATACAGGGAGTAAAATCTAATCCTATCAGGATGTCCCAAAACTGCTAAAACATCTTTCCAATCTCCTTGAGGTCTGGATAAAGGATAAATTGCAGGTTGGTTAAAAGACACCCCCACATTATTTTAGAGATATTATGAATATGAAAAGGAGGTATTTTTTTAGATACCTAATTTCACTAGGTATCTAAAAAAATACCTGCTTTTCATATTTCCAGGATCTATTGTACAAACTGTTGCATTGAAGCTATATAACTCCAAGTGTAGCGAGACATATGGGTATGGTAGCATTGGATGCGTGCATTAAGTGTGGTGACAGAAAAGCAGACCTCTTATATAATTATGTATATACAGTTAATATTTATATATAAAGACATACGTGGTCTGATGATTCTTGTTCAAGCAGCCAATTAGTGGAGGTAAATAACTACTGTTATCAATATGTACAGAGCTAGTGCACTGGGCCACCAGCACATTATATATTATATTACATTATATTACATTATAAAGACCTGTAGAAAAATATAGAGTAGGGATTATTTGCACCTTAGAGAATGAGTCATGTAACTTTTTTGGCAGACTTCTCTAGGCAGTTATTTAGCCGTAACTCCTATATACGATATTACGGTATGTATCGTGGCTACACAGATATTCCCCATCATCTTCAATTTGAATTTAGAATTTACCCTTGACTACATAAATAAGACTTTTAGGACAATCTGCTAAGAGTACATAAGCTATAATGTAGTAATAATATCAGTTTTTGTGGCTTTTCACTTAAAAAGTTAAAAACTATTTAAAGTATCGGCTGAAATATGGACAAAAGCAAGTGCATCTGGTTTCTCCGTTATCCTTTGAAAAGCACTGCTGGTATGAATTACTCACACATTTCATGTGTGGCAGCTCAAGAGGGCATTATTCTTAAGAAATGTGTTTATGGGACTATAAAAGTAATTGTGTGCTGAGAATTATGCAAAATCTGGAACAGTTAATAAAGCCTGAAAAGTTTATCCACTTCACAGTAAAACTTTTTTTTATTAATCAAAATGTGATTTAACCACGCGGTTAATTAGTGTTCCACTGAGTTTATCAACTCCCTGTATGCTTTTAACTTCATAAAAGGCTGTGTTTAATTAACTAGTTTCTGTTACTTCTGTCAGGAAAACGAAGGAACCAAACCTCACGTGGCAATCCCATGCATTTAGAAAACTCTTTTATTTACCTGTTCTGTATCTTTGGGAAATAGAAATATATAATTATATCTAAGTTCTTGGTTGTGCTAATACTTTAACCCTTTAGGCTCATTTCAAGATAATTTTAAGTTCTATATTAAAACAAAAAATATATTTTATCATTTTGTAAATGTGTATATCTTTTCGATTTTTATCATAAATGTAAGTAGGTGTTTTTTTTCTTTAGGCAACTCCTTTCCAAATCCTTTTCAAATTATACTTTAGAGGCTCTAAAGCACTGCACTTTCATAGAATTCTCCAAACATTTCAGCACAAAGTATGCCCAAAAAGCCAAAATAAAACAATAAGAAAAGCCTAGCTCAAAAAGGGAACATAGAAGAAGTTCCGCTACTTCACACATGTGGCAGGGTAGGCCTTTGCCTAGATTCACTTGCCAGCCACATGTGGAATTGTACTCTTCAGCAAACCGAAGAGTTAACCACATAGTTATGTCAGATTTTGATTAATAAAAAAAGTTTGGCTGTGATGTAGAAAAACTCTTATTTGGATTTTATTAACAGTTGCAGCTTTCATATTATTCTCAGCGCACAAATATTTAGTTTCACAGCCACATTTTTTTAAAGAATAATGTAAAGATGACAATATGTTTATTGGAAACCTAAGTGGAGGTCACTCAAATTGCCATGGTATAGGTCTCAGTCTGAACCCATTAAGTTAATGTTTCATGTGTGCTCCACTACCCAAATGCACAATTGTACATTTATCAGTGTTGAATTCCGCTGACATTTTTTTCTCTTTTATTTTTACTATTTAATCAAGTCCTTTTTCAGCAAAAAACACTCAAGCAAGTACTGGATACTATATATAGCAAAAAAATAGCAACTCTACTTTTAACATTCACTTTTAGGTTAAACCACGTGTTAAAACAGCAGAGGACCTACACGTTTCCACTGTTGGTGCACCGTTTTGTTTCACAACTTCTCTCTAGCTATCAATCACTATTTCTTGAAAATCTACTGTGTTTAACTTTTAAGAAGGCAATCTTGCTCACCCCCTTGAACACAAGTGATTGAATTCTATGCATTGAATGAACCTGTCACAAGTAATTGTAATCATCGTGTAGACTGTGATGCAATTTATGAGCTAAAAGCAGGCATCTAATGGCCAAAATGTATTATCAGATTCGATTTCTTACTGTTTTTAACTCATTTTTTGTCATTGAAATCTATGCAAGGATTACTATGCAATTAGTTGGGATAGAGTTTTCTCCAGCATTGAGTCCAGCCCAGTGTATTATGTTTTGGTGCTGGACACTCAAATGGTAAAAATCTAAAGTCATGACATATGTTCTAAGTACATTTTAGATGTAGTCATTTTGCACTGATTTATACCCCTCTGCCGGTGAAACAAATTGCTTTCACTGCTTTTGCTAAAGTCCATCTAGTCAGATGGCTCATGGCTCATGCATAGGAAGTTCAAAAGAAACATTTTGGTGATCATATTTCAGCACTGTAGAGCTTTATTGTTGATACAATTATATATATCACAAGCACATTGTGTCTCGTGTTCTGCCTGATGGAAAATCAGATATTAGTCTGGGAGAGAGAATAATTCTCAGCCCAGCTGCTCTGATTGCTTTGGTGCCCCAGTTTTACGTAGAATAAAATCTTGAAACACGTTTAAAAATTTGATTACAGCTTATAATAACAATAATCACCATGAAATTGGTTGTTACAACAGTTAATGACCTGGTTATTAGTTCAGCGAACGTCTAAGATCCCCTCTGGCCATTAAATAACAAGCTGGCTGGTAAGTTCACCTTATGTCTCTTCATGCGCCATCCATAAAGATTAAAATAATGATACATCTGTTTTTCTTTCATTTTTCATGTGTATGTATTTCTAAAGAGTTTAAATAAAGCTATCTATATATATATAGATACCCTTTAAAATATTATATATATATATATATACCCTTTGATGTAGAATTTTGTTTTGTTGGTGTTACTTCATAGTTTTTTGTTTTTTTTTTAATTCACACCTAAGGGTATATTAAACTGACTATTTAAAATGATTACATCAAAATAATCAGAAGTGGTCTGTTTGTGGGATGATATGGTATATTTTTGAAACATTTCTTTCAAAATGAAAAACATTTATTATTTTATATGATGTATATATTTGTGTTACATAAGCAACAAATTTGCCTTTGTGCTACATTTAACTGATCACTATTTATGCACACCCTCATTATATATGGCGAGAAAAATATATTAACCAGAAAGCTATCACGGGAGCCAAAATGGGCTATAACTGCTATTCTGGAGAAAAGCATCAAAAGCAGTCGTATCACCACAGCAAACAATGAAATGTTCTTGTTGAATCATTGTGTTGGTTACTATGCTCATAAGACTAGTTTCTAATTTTGGCATCATAAAACTTTACCTACAATGTGCTGTAAATCCACCACATTCACATATTTAACCCCTTAATGACAAAGCCCATACATGTAGGTATGCATTGTTTTCAAAGGGTTTAGGGACCACCATTGCCCTTAAGGGGTTAAGCAAAATATTAAACATTTAATTTAAATTTCAAACTGGCTATAGGGATTTTTTTTTTCTCCAATCAGTGTAATTATTACTGTATATTGTAAATGGTTGCAACCGAGATCTTTGATGTCTGATCTCCCTAACAAGCCTATTCAGGACAACCTGCCCCAACTGGCCTCCCGGACCTGCCGCTCTAGGCCAGAATCAACAATGTATTTATCTTTGACACGGCTCCTTCTGTGGCCGCTGTCCTTACTGCTTGTTTGTTGTCTGTTATTGAAATCCAGTGAGAGATGAAGCAGGTATGGAAAATTATTATTTCATGTTATAAGTGGTTTGCGTGATACGGGTCATATTTGTTCTTGATAATAAACACGTCTTGTGTTCCTGGTCGAGAACAAATATCTGAGACTCATAAATAGAGAAGTAATAAGTTATTTCAGCAGATCTTAAGGGTTTAAAATGATTTGCTTCATACAGATAGTGGTTATTTTTTATTTAAGACCAAACATGTAACCATCATATTTTCTGTCTTCTAAATTAACTTTCAGCAATGTATTTTAGAATGGCATCTCGGGGTGTTGTTTGTTGCTTCCGTACTTTTTCATTATGTGTTCAAGGAAACATTAGGGTTTCCCTCACCACAGGGTTTAAGAGCCTAGGACAACATATATATAAATTCCTGCTGTTAAACTTTATATAGCCCACTAACAGAAACCAGTGCAAAATGAAAACCACGTAATATGTATGTCTCTGGATATAACGTAATTGACATTAAAAGGTGGATGTGCGGATTGCTTGTATTCTGTTAATACACAGAGCAATTTGCAGAGACCAAGCAAGGTGAATTTAACAGATAAAGTGCATAATCAGAGATTTATTTGAAATAAATTGTTAAAACTGAGTTATATTCCCATAACTGAACGAAGTAAACATGTCTAGTGGTGCTTGAGCAAAACATATTTAAAATAATGTTTGAAAAACAGAAATATTTAAAAAACCTAGATTTTTTGGTGAGTATGTCTGGTTATATAAGGTCTCCAGAAACCAAAATAATAGAAATTAATGTGGAATTCATAGTAAAAGTAACATTAAGGGACACTTGCAATTACATTAAAGAAATGGCTCCAAATTATTTTGGGGATAAATTACTTGATCCCTGATTGCAAAAAGTCTCGGTTAAAATAAAATGTGCCTAGTTGGGTGGAATGGGTCTGATCTACCAATAAATTCATTAACCAAAAAAATGTACACAGAATGCTTGTTCGCATTCTGGGGGTAAAATTAATTAACAAACTTTAAATTAGACTTTTGAGGGGAGAGTTTATGTGCAAAATTTAGACTTATGAGTAAGTGATCCAACTCCCTAGTCACAAATCCTAAAGATGCAAACATATAGTGAATATAACCTCAGAATAACAGCACAGTAAGAGTTCATTTCATGGCTAAACTACTACAAGCCTAATAATATAAAAACACACCTCTACACCTCCCAATGAGATCAATATAAGTGCGAAATTCATTTTAAAAAAGTATCGTTGTTAATTCAGTTTTGCAAGGACCAACATGTATAGAGGTCATGTCTTACTTGTTCAACCAGTAATTGGTGAAGGTATAATCTATAGACAGGGGGCGAATAATTTGCATAAACCTTCTTTACTGTGCCACCAATAGCAGAAAGGAAAAAACTCAAAACAACTGTAAAACATAGCCAATGAACGGTCGACATAAGATATATAATGTCCCAACCGTCACTCCTCTTCTTTGGTGCGGAACACAGCCAGATGGGAACTTGAAGTCCAAACCAAAACCAAACGTGAACTGCCGAGTCGTCGTCTGTGACACTAGCCACCATCTGAATATCCGAAGTTAAACTGAAAAAAGCATACGACCCGGACGGAGGCCAGACCTGCAAAAAGGCGTCTACTGCTGTGCATTCTGGTTCAGGATGCCAGCCGAAGAAGCTTGCCAGTTGAGTGTTCAGTCTGGAGGCAAACAGGCCTAACATGAACGATCCCCTTCAGACGAGCAATCGTCGAAACACCTCTCTGTCCAGTTTCCAGTAACGGGAAAACCAGTCTGCTACCGTGTTGTGCAAGCCTGGAAGGCACTCCACCCTGAGGGTGATGTGGTTGGAAAGGCAAAAGTCATGGAGGTCCCTGGTGGGGATGGTGAGCATACTAGTACAAGTGCCCCCCAGCTGATTAATATACTACACCGCCAAAATGTTGTCCATCCGAAGGAGAGAGCAATTGGAGTGAAGGTGGCCTGATCTGATAAATCAAATGGATGGCCGGGTGCGTGTGCGTCACTTACCTGGAGAACGCATGGCACCAGGATGCATCCATGCAGGCCCCATCTCGCAATTTACAGGACTTAAAGGACCCTCTGCTAATGTCTTGAATATGCTGTGCAATTATGGGCACCTATTCTAAAGAAGGATATCATGGCACTAGAAAGGGTGCAGAGGCAGGCTACAAAATTAATAAAAGGAGCACTATAGTTATGAAGAAAGGTTAACTAATTTAAATCTGTTTAGTTTAGAAAAACGTCGCCTCAGAGGGGATATGATAACGTTATATAAATATATTCGGGGCCAATACAAACCATTGTGTGGAAATCTGTTCATAAACAAGACTATGCATAGGACACGTGGTCATGCGTTTAGACTGGAAGAAAGGAGATTTAGACTTAAGCAGAGGAAAGGGTTTTTTACAGTTAGGACAGTAAGGATGTGGAATTCTCTGCCTGCAGAGGTAGTTTTATCAGAGTCTGTACAGACGTTTAAACTGCAACTGGATGGATACCTGGAAAAACATAATATTCGGGGATATAATCTTTAATTATGGGGAAACAGCTTATTGATCCAAGGAGAAATCTGACTGCCATTTTGGGGTCAAGAAGGAATTTTTTTCCCTGGTTAGTGCAAAATTGCAAACAGCGAAACCGGGGTTTTTTTTTGCCTTCTTTTGGATCAACAGCAATAAATTAACAGATATAGGAAAGGCTGAACTTGATGGACGCATGTCTTTTTTCAGCCTATATAACTATGGAACTATGTAACTATGTCTTGGTGTCAGATACCACAGCACATCTTTAGAGGTCTAGTGGAGTCCATGCCTCAAGGGGTCATGCCAGTTTTGGCTGCAAAAGGGGGACCTTCACTATATATAAGGCAGGTAGTCATAATGTTATGGCTGATCGGTGTATGTAGTACAAAAGTAGCAGCATTGAAAATTCTTTACTGTGTTTGAATTATTATATATTTTTTACCTTTAAAATGGTAACATAATTGGCCCAGCCCAATCTAAAGCCCAGCCTCCATCAATAAAGATATGTAAAGAAAATAAAGACTTAATGACGCATGTATACGTGTTACATTTTTACATTTGCAATTTACAATCGACTGATGAGCTTTTGTGGTCCGCAATCATGATGCTGATGGGAGCTGAAGCCATAAAAGCAGGTCCACCAGACCTTCCAAAAAGTTGGTGAAATTTGGGGAAGGGGTTACTTACTATTTGTCTATTTTACCGATATATCACGAGATGTACGGATTTCCCTAAGCTATGAATAGTCTAACTTGTAAGCAGTTGTGAACATTTTCAAAATATTCTGAATATTTTTCACTCAAAATCTAACAAAGATTGAATTCCGTAGACAATTTTCTATTTCAATTTAATCTGCCATACACTTTGACTGTAACATCACTCATATTTAATGAACATTTCTACCTTTAGATAACTTTGTGCGTGAAAACCCTTTTGACCGCTCCACTGGTGACATTTCGTAAAACCAAGTTAAAGTAGACTTTTTTTTATACAGACCTCATTCTTAAACAGCAATCAATAAAATATTTTACAAACTTTGCTGTTAAGCTGAAGTTTTGTTAGCAGCCTGGATGGCTGCCAATCCTTCACATCCTTATTTAATACCCATTGACCACACTTATGGCAGGCACAGAAAGTATTCTAAAACAAATGAACTGCTACACAATAGGAACATTCTGTACAAAGTAGAATAATCTTGCAACCAGGTTCACAATGAGGGCATAAAAGAAAGACTTAAAACCCAAATGAATGCACCTATACTTAGTTAACCAGACATTAAACACCAAATTTAATGTAAATGTAATGCACTTGTCACCTTTGTGCCATTAATCATTGCTATTGGGAAAAATGCCTTGATTTGACTATATTTAAAATATATGTATCTTGTTGGTCTGGGTGTCAAACGCTGTACACAAAACAATGGAACGTGTATAATTGCTTTGTTTTCAGTGACAAACTAATCAAAAGATGTTTTAATCCTTCTGGGCTACAATATTCAGGTTACTCAATATTACACAATATATATGGCAATTTTCCACTTTTTATGTTTTTTTATATGGTTTTTGTATATATGTGCTTATTCCTTTGAGGCTGTAAAGGGTAATACAATATGCTCCAATAACAGATATATGTTTTTAATATATTTTCATGCAGTGCTTGTGTATTTATTTAACCTTATTGGGGAATAAAGGCAAAGAATATGATATTAAAGTGGTGTTCGATGGCAAATAAGAACCATTTGGCCCATCTAGTCAGCCCATTATGTCCTTCACCTATCATGCAATTGTTACCTAACTGTATTCATCTCTATTATTTCTGATGGACAGCTCTATTACTTATCCACCACCCTCTCAGTAAAACCTCCTTAGATAACATCTAATGGTGATGCGCTTTAATGGAATCCAGTCTGTTTTTTCCGTAGGTACGGGTAATCTTTGATCATACTTAGCCGAGTGGGCTCACCAGCCCGGTCATTCCTGCAGCAGTTAAACTTTCATCCCTGGTAATGCAGTGCAAAGAAGGCACAGGTCTATACAGATGCCAGCCTTTGTATCTACCATTTTCAAATGATGTTGGTCTGGAAGGGGTGGAAGAGATCTGTGGAGGTGCTATTGCAGACCTCTACATTCTGAACTCTTTTTTGCAGACTGTGAGATTCTTTATACTTTATACTGGGTTCTGGGATGTTGGCAATACTCTGGTGCTGCATAGACTGCAGAAACCTCTATCTCCAGGGCCGGCCCTACCATGGAGCAGAGTGGGACAATTGCCCCACTTTTGAAGAGGCACCACTTTGCCACCCCAAGCGCCTTTTTTTTTTTTAAGCGGAGGAGAGGGGCGCCGCGTGGTTTTCGCTTATCAAGTTGTCAGTACCCGATTGACGCCCCTCTTCTCTGCGAACCCTCTAGCTCAGTCTCGGTGCCGGCTTGTAATGCTGAGTGCCGGAAGATGACGTCATTTCCGGCGCTCAGCAGTAGATCAGCACGCACTGTGGCAGGTAAGTGAAGTACAAAGGGTGGGATAGGGTAGATGATAGGGAGGGAGGGAGAGAAGGGTAGATAATGACCCCTGGCGTCGGCAGGGAGGGGGCGGCATTTTAAACTTCGCCCCAGGTGGCATTATGTCTTGGGCCGGCCCTGTCTATCTCCCCTTGCAGACCTCCACCTCCAGATACTGAAAGGTGTTGAGGGACTCTAGGGACAGTTACCTGGCCCTTTAAAGATAGCCCTGTGCCTTCTTAATCCATCTACAGCTGGAAAGTACATTGGATAATCTAACAAAACACATATAGTGCAGCACCTACTATCAAAAATAACATCTTATTGAAAACTTTCATGCATAATAAGCCTTCTTGCTTTCGTAATTAAAATGTATCTGCTCTGCATTTGGACACAGTGGGTAAATAGGACAATTGATCATGTACACTTCACAGTGAATGCTTATTGTATTGGCAGAAAACGTACAGCTATTTTTATCAATGTGTTTATCCTTCTTTATAGGTGGCAACCTCAGGGCAGATTCCACTTAAAAAGTGTATTTTATGGAGCAGGGATGGCATGGGCATCACTAGATTGAAAATCCAGTTTAAATCTTTGCCTTACGTTAAAAATAAACCTTTCTTTTGGAACTGGTCCATGTTCTTGTTATTTTTGTTTTTTTACAAACCCTTTATTTTACCCAAATAATGCAGCTCTCATTTTGAATAGCAGCTTAACATTAATGCATGATTGACAGTGACAAAATTATGTCTATTGATCACAATGTAAGCAAAAATGTTTTACCAACATTTAATTGACCAGATCCCTAAATGGAAAAGCATTAGCTTACAGTTTTGCCGCCAGAGTCTTTTTTAAGTAAAAATTCTCACTGCACATAAGAGTAGAAGCAACAATAATGAGGAATCTCTATCAAATTTCAGTTTTATTAATAACATGGGAATTGCAAAGGACATTTATTGTTCTGCTATACAGTGGCACAATATTATTATAACAGTATTGGACCTAGCTAAAGACATGTAGCTATGTGATTAATACAGTCGGAAAATTATATAA
>VKOC01000005.1:11043025-11053179 GCA_009364415.1 Spea multiplicata
CAGGCCCCCTCCCTTGTGTATTGATTTATTTGATGCCCCCA
The DNA here is from genome assembly GCA_009364415.1 of Spea multiplicata. Classification (NCBI taxonomy): domain Eukaryota; kingdom Metazoa; phylum Chordata; class Amphibia; order Anura; family Pelobatidae; genus Spea; species Spea multiplicata. Next base: position 11,043,067 of record VKOC01000005.1, read on the forward strand.
GCCAGCCCCCCTCCCTTGTGTATTGATGCACCAACCCCTTGTACTGGTTAATATAATGGCCCCCATACCCATGTGTATTAACCCCCCCGTTTGTGTATTGATATATGTGACATCCTTCTAACCACCCTGATGTGTAATTATGTCCCCAGCCACCATCTTTGTGTATTATTTAATTTTCCCAATGCAGCCCCCACCTTGTTAATGTCCCTCCTTCTGTCACCTCCACTATTTATTTAAAATAAAATACTTTTTTGCTGGCCTTCATTCTTCCACTGTAACACAGCAGACTGCTCTTCTCCCTCATGCTCTTCTCCCTCTCAGGCAGTGACAAGCAACTGTTTCATAAGAGCCCGCCCCCTTAAAAAGGGGCGGGACGAAGAGCCTCAGTCAGTGATGGGTATGCCGGCAATCCATTAAGCAGCCAGCGGAGGCGGTTTTACAGCCACTTTGAAACTGTTGGAGCTTAGTGTTCAATGGTATAGCGTTTCAATTGGGGGGGGCACACTGGGGGGCACAGCATAATGTAGGGGGGGCCATGGCCCCCTCTGGCGACGCCCCTGTGTGCAATTATATAATCATTCCTAAATGTAAAAAACCCAGTATTAAAGATAAAACATTCTGAAACACAGGTTCTAGGAGTATTGCGTAATTTATTAGGTTTCATACAATATTCCTAAAGTTCAATTTTTTACTCATCTACACCACAGGACCACAACCATTTCCCTTTTTTGCTTATAAACTAAACTAACAGATTTTAATATAGGGTAATGTGAAATTGGTTTGTGATTTTATTCTGGACAATTGGATAGTAGAATTTTGTTACAATCCATTTAAATGACCTCCACTGTAGTTGTTAAAGAACATGCTTTATAATCATAGTGCTTAAAAAAAGATGCTTTAAAGGAAACCCCTTGGAACATATGAGAGCTATTAAGGAAAAGGGGTTCCTTTAGTCTTTATCGCAGCAATTTTTTTTAAAGACTATGACATCAATAAAATAAAATTTAAGATTATAGTTTTTGCACATGTAGAAATAGATAAAAGAGAAAATGATTGATTGTCTAGACTATTAAGGAGAGATACTTTTTGGACCTGCATGATGAAAGCCTGCCAAGCATGATGTATGAATCAAGAATATGACCTAATATATTGTTTAAACCTATAATAGAAATAATAACCACTATTATAATTTTAATTTGTCTTCTAGAAACTGCAATTGTAATTGCATTAGAATTTAATTTAAACACACACATACATATATAAGATATATAACTATTTATCTGTCTATGTATCACGCATGCTCATTAGAGTAATCAAGCAGGGGAAATTACATTTACTGGATTTTTCAGTTTTTTTAGGTTCTGTGTAGGGTAGGCTTATCCATCGTTCATATGGGATAAACATGCAAATATTGTGATGGTGAATGTTGCCCATAGTTGTTTGGAAACACAAAGGTCCATATTAAGCATTTGTCTTGTGGTACAATGTTAAGGTTTGTTTATTCTAGCTTTGGAGTGAACAACAGAACTCGGTATATGAAATATAGAACATCATTGTGTGTTTCTTGATAATATGTGGATGTTCTGTTAAATGATCAATTTTGTATATAATTGCCAAGGTCACCTTTTAATCTACAAATCAGACATGAAATCTAAATAATTGAAGTGTTCCTTCCAGCCATTACATCACAAATTATGATTTATCTGTAAATTGTTTTGTTTAAGGTTCATTTATCCTTTGCGTTACACAGGTGGTTGCCAAACAGTCTCAGACATGAACAGATGATTTGGTCATTGTCTGATTTCTCATTTTTTCCCCTTTATGTTTTACCACAAATAAGAAGAGTACTTTTTCCTGCATTTTCAGAAAACAAACGTTCAACACCAGTTTTCAAACGTTTGCGCTGGTGGTGAGAGAAATGTTATTGGCAACGTTTACTCTTTAATTTGTCAAGTTAGTAGTTATTGAGGTTCTATTGCGGAAAAAAAATAAATAATTGGTTCGTTCTCATCACATTACATAAATACAAAAAAATCTATTTCAGATGAAACACAAGGTACAGCCAGTTTCTTCTTAATTAAGAAACACAACCACACAAGTTAAACAACTACTCTTCAAAATGAGTCCTGGGTTCAACTCTAGGCCAATGCGTTTGAACTTCTTTTGGAGTAATTTTTTCCTCATTACTGCTTTGCTGGGGAGACGCACAAAAGGCAATATGTTTTCCCTTACTAATCTAGGGCAAGTTGTGTAAGGCAGACTTTGTACAAAATTTAGCATATTGTTGACAGATCCTCATTCTGCCCACAGCAGCAAACTTGGCCGTCTTCTTCTGCAGTTTGCAGAGACAAAGGAGGCCAAGGCTTTGTCTTTACAGATGTGCTGAAGCTATACACAGCAGGATGGAATGTCAGAACTGTCAGGCAGCCAACCATAGCTGGTGCCTTATCAAGTTACTCCTGCCAAGAAATTGTTCTGCTTAGATCATCATCAAGCTAAAAAATTGTATTCAGATGTGGCAAACCACAAACCATATTAAGGAGTCTAGCACTGTGATGCTAAAGAAGTCTAGCAGTCTGTGAGTTTTAAGATTACTGTGGGGATTACGGTTATTTGGTTCACAGAATGGTAAACTTCCTTCAATATCTTAATCCTACTTTGAGCTAAACCAAATAGCAGAAACCAAGTAATTAGCAATCATTACGTCTTCTGCTGAAAAATGAATCATCACCTGTGTTGAGATAGCATGTAAAATTGGTATACCGTTCACATTTATTTAGCATAATATGTATTAAAATGCACATTGACCCATTAAAACTCTACATTATGACATCTACACACAACTTTTGCTGATAGTCCATAACTAAAAGACAGTAGTGTATTTATCTCCGTCTCTGCCCTAGGCCTAACACAGGACAGAATCACCAGCCACCAGCTGCTGTCCTTACTGCTGAACACCTGGATATCCTGGTGGTCCAGGGAAGGCACTGAGGACTGTGCCAACCCAGCATAGCCCATCATAGTGTTAATGGGCCAGAAGTGGAGATCAGTGATCGATCGATTGGCTCCCTGTTAAAAAGCACAGGGGCTGCTGCTCCTCTAGACCTGCTGCCCTAGACCTAGTTGGCCTACGCTAGAATATGTCACAAAGACATGGTACAATACCCCCCAAAAATCATCGTATTCTGCGAAATATTCGCCCGTTCCTGTCTTTTCTTCAGGTGAATATTCGTGGACATTCTTCGTGTTCATTTTTTCTTCGTTTTTTTTATTTTTTATAAGGGGGTAATACGGGGTTAGCGCTTACCGCAGCAGCTCTGGTGCCAGGAGTTTAAATGTCCGTATGAGCAACTCTATTGGTTGCCAACCAATGGTTGATGGCAGACGAGCCCCCTGCTGGCGACCAATAGAGTCGCTCGTACAGACTTTTAAACTCCTGGTGCCGTAACTTGGCCGGGAGAGACTACTGCTCTCCCTGCTGCAACAGTTAAAAGTCTTTACGAACGACCAATAAAGACAGTGGCTTCATGATCGTCTTCGTCTACTAATCTCCCGGGTCCCTTCCCCATCTAGCCTACCTTATCTTCGCGGCATCGCAAGAGTTGACGGAAGCAGAAATCCGTAGGTTCGCTATCAGGAGTTAAAAAGGCCAAGCGAGTGAGCCTATTGGTCACCTGCAGGGTCCCTGTAGGCGACCAACAGGCTCACTCGCACTGCCCTGTAACCCCTGACGGCAAACCTACAGATTTCTGCTTCCGTCAACTCCCGCGATGCCGCATAGATAAGGTAGGCTAGATAGGGAAAGGACCGGAGAGATTAGTAGACGAAGACGATCACAAAGCTGCTCTTCTTCGTGTCTTCGGAACGAAGGTGAATGCACAAGTCTATTAAGAACTACAAGTACTACAATATACGGTAAAATCATTATGGATCATTAACAAAAAATAATTACATGATAATAATTAAATGAGGCTCATTTTTTTAATCACTTTTGCATGTTTTTTAATGTCAATTGACAACACTTATTCTGCCTTATCTGTAGTTAACTTGAATATTTATGCATTACATGTTTTATAATGTGTATTGTCTTGCTGTTTAACTCTGTAGTCTACTGGTTCAACTTCCTTTCTGAAAAAAGTTGCTGTATTTTGATGCTGCTCGTGTGCTAAATTATACATGACATTTATAGTTTCACTGTACATACATCTGCATCCATAAAACATACATTATTATATCTGGTTTCTATCATTATAAATGGAGGCCAATTCTGTTTTCTGCCATCATAAATGCTTCATTTAAGTTCAGTTTGAGAAATACTGAAGGTGAGAATTGCTAAAGGAAGAGGAGATCAAATTTAAGGAAGGCCACGGGAACATTTTGCAAGGAAATTCTGTACTTTTACATGGCGTACGCTCATCTGCAACCAATTATTTAAAAGAAAGATTTTACTTTGCTTTTACTAAGATTCATAGTAAACACAAGCATTAGCTTTTTTAAAAGATTGATCTCATAAAACCAGCTGATTATTACAACATCCGGTATAATGGTTCAAAATGAAAGTGGTATTTATTCTACTTTACATACATTGCCTATTTTTTTGGGGTCCCAGAATGAAAGATCCTTAAAACTTTCCAATGCCGTTTTAAATTTAAAGGATTTTCTTTTTTCCCCAGTTTTTTCTCTAACTTTCACCTTATTTTTTGGATGCACAAATGAAATTAGTAAAAGCAAGCTGACTTTGTCAATTAACTGTTTTATTTCCAAAGCCCTTCTTGTAGACTAGCGGTTAAGCTACAACACATTGGCCTTGAAATTATTATTAATGGAAAATGAAACATATTTTTATTACGTGATATATGGCCACAGAAGTAACACAAAGGACAGAGCTACACATTCATTATAAAAATATATTAGAAGTTGGCAGTTTTTAAGTTATTTCATACGGGAAACCAGTTACCCCCATACTATTCCCTCCCTTGTGGAATTCCTGATAAGTTTCACTCCCTTAGGCCTGGATCTTTAAATTTATGTCCTTGGGCTTACTGAATAGCAAAACTACAACCTAAAATAACAGGGGCATTGAATATTATATTTGTCTAGGTAAGCTGGCATGATCTTTTTTTTCAGTGTAGACAAGTTACAGAACCTTTATTTCTCCTGAGGATTAGGGCCAACGATCAATTTTATTGAGTATTATAATGACAGTGCTGGCCAAACAGAGAAGTAATTATTAACGATTTGAGACCAAATGGAAAGGTGGGAGGTAATCTCATCCAGAATAAAATATAGTTTTTAATTTTATTAGGAATTCAGCAAATCCGCCATCCCCTGGAGTATTTAAAATAAAGAAAAACATTCAGATGCCAAAAAAACTAAAAACTGTTATGCTGACTTTAACACTGAAGGGTTCACGGGTACAATGTCATCCAATCATTTCTGACATAGATATGAAAATAGTTTTTTTTTTTTAAGAAATCAGACAATATGTGTGCTGGTGGAATAAGTGGAATGTTGCACTTTTACATAAGCTAATGTGGCACTTGAAGTCACGTAATGCACACCTACATTGATTATTTTGCAAATGGATGTACAGGGGCATTGCAGGAGGTAAGGGGACAAAGTTTGCCATGCTCTTGTCCAGCATATACATAGAAAAAAGTACCACTCGGCCCATCTAGTCTACCCCTTTTGATGTAAAGACCAGTGACATATCCTAGTCCAGACAGGTCCAGGGGGACAGCAGTCCCCTTGCTGCAAAAGCAAGGGGGGCAATTGTCCTCTTGGGTGATAAGGCCCCTGGTGTGCTGTTGCTTAATGGGCCAGTTACAGGGGAGACCTTTAATCTCCTCAACCGGGCCATTTACACTATAGAGATTGTGTCTTTAAGACACGAGTGCTGAGGAATGATATCATATTGCCGTCACCATTTAGGGAAGATGGTGACCACGGAGGTGGCAGCTGGGGGCACTGCCTTTTGTTAGAGTAAGGGCAGCATTTGTCAGGTAAATAAATCTCTGTCAAGACTCAGACTTTAATTTAATTTCATCAGTCCTTGGTTTTGTCTTATTTCACGTTTTTATATGTATATATATATATATATCCATATATCTTTATATATAGATAGATAGATAGATAGATAGATAGATAGATACACATATTAAGATGCAGATGTTCCCGCAGTGGTCCTGGGGTGCTAGGTGTAAAGGAAGAATAGAATACTCAAAAAGGTGGGTTCTTTAAGGATATGTTTTTATATGTTAGAATAACTAAATCAAACTCCACATTTTAGTATTATGAGTCAAAAGTTAGTTCTACCAAATTATAAGATTAGTATCATAAAGAGTTAAAGCCAAGAGGACGAAACAGGTCAAAGTGCTTCTGTTTTAACAGACTTCTGTTTGAGCACATGGCAGAGGTTGGTGGGCTAAGTGTTGCTTCATTAGTGTGGAAAATCCTTCCACATGATGACGCAGCCTATTAATCCCATAGATTTTCACAACATTAAAAATGTACACGTGCTCCCAACTTTTCAGGAGCCAGTTAGCCTTTCGAGAAATAGAACACAGACATCTGTGTGATAGTTTCAGGTCAGGATGAAAAGCCAACAGATTTAAGAAGTGAGAATTCTCCATGTTCCTGTCTGCTGATCAGAAGATGTCCAGTCAAAGGTTCACATGAGTCAAAACAGAGAAGAAATCAACATTGACACTGCCAACAGGTCTGTAAAAACACTTAATTAGAGCTCTTTAAAGCACAGGATCAGGTATTAGACACATTTATCTTCAAAAAAGTCGATACCAAGCTATTTTGGCAAAATCTACTTTTTATTTCTTCTTTTTTTTTTACTACATCAAAAATATTGCAACTGGCCAATTATTTCACAACCTTTTTGACTTCCTTATTTTATTTATTAGTTGAAAGGCATAAATTAACCAGCGATTCACAAATTATACTCTTAAAGTTCTGCAACTAATCACTTTCAGCGACTGACTCCCTTAGACATTTTATCGTTTTGAAGGTTACAATATGTAGACTTCAAAAAAGATGATAAGATGTTTTAGAATTGTAAATAAAAGCAGGACAAATCCATGTTGAGCTTCTGGTTCAACATTGTCTTCACAAGTTCACTATATCAATTAAACATTACATAATTGGGTTAAAATAGATTTCTAATCAGGGATGTTCCATATAGCAGGAGATCATTCAAATGCTTAGTTAGATATATTTTTTAATCTTCTGTTCATCAGTTGGAGCAAGTGCTCTGGAGCTTATTCTTAGCCTCTTTCACTGTTGGCCAGTATGGACTTGTTTACCCCTTTTTTTTTTACATAACAGATATCAGATATCAAGATGATGCTATTGCTTTGGGGGCTGATTCATTGAGTCATGTGCTTTAGTAGAACTATTGTTTTTGATTTTATCTTTTCATAAAGCAACATATATTATTACAGCATTATAATTATCAATTTAGTGTGATATTTCCTGTTATTTTGAGTCACTGATTGATTTATGTTGCTTTGGATTATCTTCTCCTGTATGGAACAGCCCTGATTAGAAATCTGTTTTAATTTGTAATTGATAATTCATTACTCATTATTTTTGGATTGTTTTTTTTGACTACTCCCAGTTTGTTGAGTAATTGTTTGGAATTCATTGCTATTTTTTTTATTCAGGTATACTTAATGTGGCTTCTGAAAAATATCCTCAGCCTTTCTTAAAATATCTACAAAATAGGGGAGCGCACAACTTATCAAGCATGAAAGGCATACACATTCAGTTCCCTGGGTTGTTGCTAGAAAAATAATGAGCAATAAGTACACAAAACAAAGCAAGAATTCAGTGCATGCCCAGTGAAAACCATTCAAAAAACACCCATCTAAGGCATAAATATTGGCCATTCTGTAACACTATGTGGCTATATGCTGCTAAGCCCGCCACTACGTCAAAGTACCCCAAGTTTGGTGAGTCCTATCATATTTTTCATGCTTACAAGCCTTTGTATATATTTTTTTGCGTTGTCCATATTTGGAGGTTCTGACCAAACCCTGGGGTTGAGTAGCCCTTCCTTCCACACAGGTGCCTCATTAACGGTGTAAATTGTTTGAGGGCTTATTTTGATTATTTTCAGATTAAGGTGGATATTTGGTCTTCCTCAGGATGTCCAATAGAGAAACACTAAAAATATTTTTTTTTCCTGCAAAGCTATCTCTATAGAATAACATATATTGTTGCCTACTTCAATTTTATATGAATTACATGTTTTAGCCATTCTAAGGGTATGAGGCATGTAGGGTACAAATAGGCATACATGCTTAGGAGAAAAAAAAATCAAATGTTAACAAATCTTAACTCTCATTATGATCAGTCTGCTTCCTGTGATAGAAGAGTAACATTTTTTAAACAAATGGTTATAATAAGTAAAGAAAATATTAAATGAAGTTTAAACTTGTTGCCACTAATTAACACAAATTAATTTCCATTGATTTAATTGTGTCAATTATATGCAGAAAAACGTTTCTTTCCTGCAATGGTTAACCTCGGTATTTCCCTAAATTGTGCAGAACAGTGAACTTTGAGAACATGGAAACAATTAAGCTTTCAATTTTGTCCCCTAAAGTGATATGATGTAAGAGTTGTATGAGTTGTGGATCAAATTTGTTACAGTCCTTGATTTATTAATTTTATTGGCCTCTCTTCTATTGTTTAATGTATTTATTTTCTTCAGCAGCATAATAAGAGGAATGACTTTTTTTAAACCAATATGCAATCCTGAGGGCACAAGCAGGTCAGCAAGTTTTTTTCTTTTAACCCAAACCTTGCTTCAGGATCAAGAAGCTATAATATAAAACTAAGGCAAGAAAAAGTTATCACAAAAGTTGAGTTAAAAATTAAGAAGAAAATCATGTTGTAGTAATTAATTTGTTTTATTTCCTTTTTCCAGTTCTATCTGCTATGGATAGGTATAGAGGAGGTGTTTTAAGAATAACATTTATTAAAATATTACATGCATTTTCATTCACTCTTTCTTTTCTACTTTTTGCAATTAATATTCAGTAAGTAATTATCTAATGCATTTAGCATCCTTCTATTGTACACATCAGGCCACATTTTCAGAAACCTTAACAATTACTAATATTTTACAATGCTCTTAGAAACATCTTCAAACTCATTTCAGATTACCTTCAAGCTTTAAGTTTGAGTGAGCTGGACCCTTTGAGTGTGTGTATGTGTGGCCCGCAAATATAAGTACAATCAACACTCCAGAAGATTAGAACAATTCACCGACAGTCAGGCCCAAACTGGGACAAAAAATAGGCCCGGCATTTCAGACTGAGCGGCCCATTTTTACGAAAAAACATATGTACATACACATACATACTACTTGGTCATTCAACATGGGAAACCTGAAGCCACAATTTAGCGCGACTAGTCCTTGAAATAAATATTATAGAGTAAATAACACAATACCTTAACTTTTCCACTAAATGATTTCAGGGCCTTGAATGTTTTGTCCGCTGAAGTCACTACAAATTCAGGAGGGCATTTTATCTCTGGATAAGTAAAAATGAGAGTTCCTACTGTAAATTAAGGAAACAGATAACCAAACACACACACCAGGACAGGCTTTTCCACACCGACACCCAGACACACACCCCAGGACAGGCTCTGCCACACCGATACCCAAAAACACACCAGGACAGGCTCTGCCACACCGACCCCCAAACACACACGCCAGAACAGTTAAAAAAGAAAAAAAATGGATGAGCACTCAATTCCCAGGAAGCTGGGTGCTAGCAGGAAAAAAGAGACAGCATAAACCCTCTTGAAGTGTACGAACACAGAAAAGAATCCCAGCACTACAATCAGCTTCCAATCCTTAGGTTACTTTATTCAGAGAATGCAAAACAAAAAAAAGCAATGTTTCGGCCTAACAGGGCCTTTTGAGCTTAACAAAGGCTATGTTTGGCTGAAACGTTGCTTTTTTGTTTTGCTTTCTCTGAATAAAGTAACCTAAGGATTGTAAGCTGATTGGAGTGCTGAGGTTATTTTCTGTGTTCGTACACACACCAGGACAGGCTCTGCCACACCAACACTCAAACACACACCCCAGGA
>VKOC01000005.1:11078911-11173066 GCA_009364415.1 Spea multiplicata
GTTTTTGCACATCAGACCCACCTCGTTTTTTTGACATCAGACCCCCTCGTTTTGCATCATCAGACCCCCCTCGTTTTTGCACATCAACAGAAACCCCCCTCAATTTTTGCACATAAGCCCCCCCCCTCTAGTTTTTGCACATCGACCCCCCTCGTTTTGCACATCAGACCCCCCCTCGTTTTTGCAACATCAGACCCCCCCTCGTTTTTGCACATCAACCCCCCCTCGGTTTTGCACATCCAGACGCCCCCCCTCGTTTTTGCACATCAGACCCCCCCCTCGTTTTTGCACATCAACCCTCCCAATCGTTTTTGGCACATCGACCACCCCCTCGTTTTTTGCAACATAGACCCCCTGTTTTTGCACATCGCACCCGCCCCTCGTTTTTGCACATCAGACCCCCTCCCCTCTTCACATCTCTTACCTTTCTCTTCTTCTCTTCTTCCTTACTGCTTTCTCTTCCTCCTGGTTTGCCGCTCTAGTGCAGTGCGGCTGCGCACAGCTGTTTCTGCTCAGTGACAGATAGCACACCGGTAAGTGTGCCCTTAATGTTGGACTGGTTAGGGAGATCCGTGATCTCCCCAACCAGTCCTGCACGCTGCAGCTGCTGATCAGGCAGCTGTGCACCGAGGGCACTCACCTCACACAGCCCTGGGGGGGATTTCTCAATTATCGGTCCCCCCCGCATGATTTCCTGGGGGGGATCTGTCCCCCCCGTCCCCCCCGGTTCCTACGCCCGTGGTAGGAGGGCACATAGTCAGAGGGAGGGTGGGACTGTGCAGATATTTCATATCTGATAGTTTCAATTTTATTATTGAAGTATGTGGCAAAGACAGGGGCATTAAGGTTAGTGGAAGGAGTAGTAGGGTTAGATCGAAGAAGGGAATTAAAATTACTAAAGATTCGTTTAGGGTAGAGAGAGAAGCGGGAAAAGTAGGATTACAAGAGGTTAGCCAGATTTCAGTCAAAGTGAGAAGCAGGGAACTAGAGGCAAAGTGGTCATGTAAGGCTGTTAGTTTGTTACATACAGAATGCGCGTTCCAGAGTACAAAGGTAAAAGGGGGGTAGTAGGAGTAACAGGGTATGTGGTTAAGTATTGTTGAAGTTTCTGGAATGTTGACTGGGAGGGGATAGGGAAGAAAGCACCAAAGGAGGGCCAGGATTTGGGGAGATATCCCCAGCTGCTAAAAGAAGAAGAAGTGTGAAAAGGTCATTGCTAGGAGATTGCTAGGAGTGAGGGAAGGTAGGGAAAATGGAGGAGGCAGAGTTGAAAAGTGCTTGGGATGAGAGAAGGGGAGAAGAAAGTAGTGATGGAGCAATACAGACATACCGTATTTGCTCGATTATAAGACGACCCTGATTATAAGACGACCCCCCAAAATCTGAATATTAACTTAGGAAAAAAAAGAAAAAGCCTGAATATAAGACGACCCCAAAGGAAAAAAGTTTTACCAGTAAATGTTAATTCATGTAAACTATTTTTTTTAATAAAAGCTATGATTGAGAAAAAATATATTTTTTGTTTTTATTTCCTTTTATTTTCCAACCTGCCCCCCAGTTCTGCACATCTGCCCCCAGGCTTGCCACTCTAAATGCCACTGTGCCCCATGATATGCCTTTTAGCTCTCTATATGCCACTGTTGCCCATGATATGCCTTTTGACAACCATGTGTGCCACTGCGCCCCATGATATGCCTTTTGACCCCCTATGTGCCACTCTGCCTCCAGAAATGCCTTATACCCCTATGTTCCACTCTGGCATGTAGGGAGTTAAAAAGCATATTATGGGGCACAGTGGCATACAGGGAGGTATAAGGCATTTCAGGAGGCAGAGTGGCGTACATAGGGTTAAAAGGCATATCATAGAGCACTCTGCCTTATTCACCCCATTTAACTCCCTCCCAAACTTACTGGTGCTCCTGACTCCCCGGTGTGTTGTCCGGGCAGCATGTAGAGCTCTACGCGATTCGCATAGGCAACTTCCGCTGCAGCCGGAAGGAGGTGGGGTTAGCAGCGGGGGTTGTCTGCATCCATCGCACATACACCCTCCGGCTGTCAGAGAGAATTCCCCGGTGAATACAAGGACAATACCAGCCCCTCTTTGATGACCTGTTTATTAATTAAGGATTAATTCAGAATTGAATGGCTTCAACCTGTAAAAAAGGTTCTTTACACTGAGAACAATAAAAATATGGAATTTACAACCAATAGATGTTGTGCTATAAGGACTGGTTATGAGAACGTGATTAGTTCTCTTGACCTTTCACCCTTTCTCCTAACTCACCTCGCCGAGGAATTGCATCGTGGCTGGCGTCCCAATAAATAAAGCTCAACATCTCCAAGACTGAGCTTATGCTAATTCCAGCATCCACTCTGTCCACAATTTCTGACAAGCCCTTAACAACTCTGCACCCCTATATTTCTACCCTCCTATCCAAATACGCCCCTAACCACCCTTTCCATTTCTCTCAGGGCTTGCATTTCTCTTGTACCATCATTACCTCTTCTCACTCTCATATTCAGGATTTCACCCGTGCTGTACTGCTTTCCCCGTTCCATCAGACTTTCTCCCTCATACACCACTTTTTAAAGTACTCTGAAAACCCACCTTTTTTGAGATGTGTACAAACTTACCGCCTAACACTCTCAACAGATCATCCCAACCCTATCAACTCTTCCCCATCCAAGCAGTCCTTGACTATTTTTTCAAAATTGCCAGCATCAACAAAGTAACTTACCAGACATGTACAAGGAGGCTAATGGGGTTTATTTTTACATTAAATAATGTTTTAAAAAAAAATGACATTAATGTCCATTTAGGACTGTAAACCAAGCAGCCAGAACTATTATATTTCTGCTAGTGGGGTGCATAAATAATAATAATAATTTATTGTTGCATTACAGCATATTATTCCAGTTCATATCATCTTTCATTTGTTACTTTCTTAAGTACATTTTGTAACATATATAATAAAATGAAAATTATTAATTTGCATATAATGGGTGAGAGAACATTGATGCTTTTATTTTCCATTAAATACTTTTTGGCAATTTGAAATGTGTGCTGTTCTATTGTGCGTGTGAAACGCTACACTGCAAACTCACAGATAGATCCTATTGAGTAAATTGCGACCTGTGCTTAGTCCTCAGAACATGCTCTGCTCTCATAGTACGATATAGTCTCACGCTTGCTCCGTAGGCTGGAGCTTTATTTAGTTTTACAAAGAACAAGGCGACCTTTCCATGATGTATGTCAGTTTTCCTAGGCTTGTGGCATTGTCACCATGTTTGATCTTTGTAGCTTCTACTGAGCAGCAGCAGTAGATGTTTTATTGACAATCAGTATATCACAGTGTCTGAACTTTCCAAAGGCATTTATAACACACTAAAAGAACCGTGTGATAATAACCAACACAAATCTGAAGGGGATTTGTCATGGTTTTTGCATTGCCCATGCCTTTTTTTGTAATGGAGCAAAACAAGTTGATACACCGACACAAAATGCACCCTTTTAGTCGGTTTTAATGTTATTTTCTTACACACCATCTTTGTTATATTTGATTCTCAGATATGGTTTAAGGTTCTGTTGGTATTTAAAGCGCAAATACTCAGTCTCCATGTGCTCATAACAATCCCAAGAATTACAGTGCGCATTTTGAGGTTAATTCCACCACTGAACCAATTTTTCTAAATTGAAGTTGAGCTGGAACTTCATCTTCCTCTTAAAGGGGAACTCCCACCACCCTGTCCAGAGTTTTTCACATTCACTTCCCGACAAATACTTAACTACCCATGATACTCTTTCACTTTCCGGTCTCGTCCCTTACAACATGGAATTCTACTGGTGTGTTGCCATTCCGTAAATGCAGAGACCACATTATACTGGAAAGACTGCAAAAAAGTGGACTTATTTTCAGCACAGCTTCCTGCAACGGGGGTTGAATGCCATTAGCTGCAAGTGGCTTCTGATGCCCTGTAAGAAGCTATTTATTGCTGAAAAAGACCTCATTTCCAGCAATACATGGCTTCAAGCAAGGGATGTCTGATGTCTGGTCTGGCTGGGAGCCCTGTGAAGACTGAAGAAATGGCATCCATTGGCCATGGAGAGAATCATGAAGCAGGGATAGCCATGGAAAACTTTAGGTAAGCTTTTCAACACACTGCTTCACCTTGCAAAATAAGCAATCAATGGGAGTTCCCCCTTTAAGCACTCTAATTTTAGCTAATAGCTGAGAACACTTCCTCTGTGCTTTCTGTATTACTATGAGCAGTCTAGGTGCTTAAAAAGGCACAGCAGTCAAATATTTGTCTCTTTATCACTATGATTGACAAAATAATTTAATTAATTGCTGAAGTTTAATTATTGTTTGCAAATGTATAATTCTAAAAGTTTGCTCTTTATGCTGATGATTTTTTTATTGTTTTTGGGTGATCCATGCTCTTCATTGGAGAATCTTTCACAGATTGTAGAAGAATTTGGGTCCTTATCGATAAACTGGTCTAAATCCAATGCAACTTGATAAGGGAGCAAGGGAAACGAGCTTAGTGACTTGTCCTTTTACTTGGACTGAGAGTTTTAAGTATTTGGGCGTTGTGATATCAAGTGAGGTGACATCATGTTTCAAACTAAATGTCCAACCAATATTGGAAAGAACGGTGCAAAAGTTATCTGTTAATTGCCAATTAATGGATCTGGAAGAGTTAATTTGATAAAGACGGTGATTCTTCCGCAATATTGTTATTTTTTTCAAAACTCTCTGATTGCTCTCCCCAAAATCTTTTTTTCAAAATATTCAATTTAGTGTTAATGCATTTATTTGAGCAGGTAATAGAAGACGAATTGGTAATTATTTATTGACTTTACCAGTTGGAAAAGGTGGTTTGGGTCTTCCCAACTGGTACAACTACAATATTTCGGCTCAATTGACTCATCCCCAATTTGGGGAAATACAAATCTGAAAGAATTTTTTTAGTACTGATGCTGCCAGATTTTGAGAAAACACAGGAAGTTCACTATTTGGGTGATATTATAAGAGAGGGTAAAATTCTTTGTCTTGATGAAGGATGTGGTCTGACAAAATTTAGATACTTTCAATTACGAAACACCATTAAGTCACAATGGAAGGTTAAGTTGCCTGTCCCTATAGTATCAGATTTGGAATGTTTGCTAAAAACAGTGGCCAAGGGGCTTATGTCTAAAAGATATGCAGAGATACCGAATATGAGAGGACTAGATAGACTTGAACTCTTGAAATTGAAATAAGTGGATTGGTGATGTTGGTAAAATTAGTAATCTAGAATGTGCTATGGTGTTGAATCTGACACAGAAAGTTTCCATAGAAATATATGAATATCATAGACTGACCCAACTTTGTATAATTCATAGATCATATATGACACCAAGTAAGCTGTTTAAAGCAAAGTTAAAGTTGTGTGATATTTGCCCATATGATATGTCCCAGAATATCTGAATTTTGGTTAAAGATTTTGAAAATGATAGGGTCATGTATTGATACAGTTTTGACTATTGATCCCAAATGGTGTATTTTAGGTTTGGTTGATAAAAATAGTCATCTAGATAAATATGCTTCTACTCTAGTCTCTACGTTATATTTTTATGCTAGGAAGACAATTGTTAAAAATTGGATCAATCCAAATCCTCCATCTATTATACAATGGTTTAAAAGTGATCAATAACAACCGGCCATTGATTAGGAAACATTATTTGGTAATGGGGAAACTGGTGGAATTTGAGGAAATATGAAACGTATGGTTGATCGATCCTAAAACTGGTTCTTTTAAACCACCATGACTCTACTAGGTTCATTTGATTGATGATCCTTTTTGTAGGGTCTCTGCTACTGGGGTGAGGTGGGGTGAATGAATTCACTCAAGAATGATGAATTCTAATCATTAAGCTTCTATGAGAATGAAATCTGAGAGCAAAAAAAAAAGTATCTGTATTCACTCAGAAGTCTCTCTTACTATGCGCTTTGTTGGTTAATGATATTCTGGTTTCCATGGTGCTGCATTGGATCCAAGTGGCTCTATTCATGAGTGAATGATGCAATTTCTATTATTACTGTAATATCATTGGTAGCATACATCAGCAAATTGTTCCTTTATGATCCTTGACGTTGTTAAAATTCTCCCTTTAGAAATTAAATGTCAAAGCTTCTCGATATTAAAATCTAAGCTGAGTTTTGTACCCTTATGAACTTTATAAATCAGCTTTTCTTATTAAAGTGCTTATAGAACCTTACCAGCTGACGTCCTTAAAACATGCAATTTTTCTGTTCCTTTTCATTATTTTGAAAGTTATTTTTTTCTATGATACCGGGTCAACATTTGTATTTCGACAGATCTCATTCGCAATTTTGTTGCAAATCTGTTTAATGTTCTCCTTGCGCAATTGATGCTGAGTTCAAAATACACGAATATCATGTGGCAAGGGTGAGACCTAATGGTCAAATGCGCCACACACACTTCAGCGGCAGATTTGGTGCCGTAGTATGTGCCCACTGGGGACCAGCTGCGGCCTACGTGAGCATAAAACATAGTGTGCAACCATGTATATCCAGACATCAGTCTCAGTCATCAGGCAGCAGCTGGCCTTAAAGTGAAAGGGCGGCCTTGTCATCGCCAGCCTGGATCTGTGTACAGTTAATAGCTTAAAGTAAAATTGTTGAAATGTAAATACATACTATGATTGTGATTGTGAATATAACAAACATTCACATATACACACATAGTTTTACATGGGTCCATCATTAATTGGTAATTTATTTATACATGAGTGGTAGTTCCGTTAGTATTATTTGAATATATTCATACAATAACAATTAACCTCTGATAAATGTTTATTTTGCATACTAATTAATACTCGGGGGAAATAATTTTTATTGCTCTGTGTGCCATATTGACCAACTTCGAATCCAGCATTTTGTATACTACAAAAAATAAACAAAACAGATTACTTATTTTACAAAATAAGAAGAATTCTCAATCCAAACACCCTAGAGGGATCCCAAGGCACCTATAAAATAGGCTCCGAAGCTTAAGACAAAAACATTGCATAGTTCTTGTTACAATGTGATGATAAGTTTTATTCACAATTTTGATGATGCCAGAGGCGGCCCCTGCAGGCGACCAATAGCCTTGCTTGCACGGCCCTTTAACTCCTGACGGGGAACTTGGCCTGTGTCCTCGCTCCAAGAGTTAAAGGTCTTTAACTCCTGACTGTGAACCATTCCTGCGATGCTGCGTAGATAAGGTAGGCTAGATGGGGAAGGAACCAGGGAGATTAGTAAATGAAGACGAAGATTCTTTGTGTCTTGGTCTTTGTATACGTTTTGCCGCCGCCATGTTCGTATGTTCTGTATTCGGGCTGAACAATGAAAACACACTTTTTGTGTTCGTTTTCATGTTCGCCTGAATACAAATGCATAAGTCTCTTAATTACCCTAATTAACTTCATCCCCTAATTTTTGTGTGTAGCCTCCCATGTACCCTACATTCACTCTGATACCCCATGGTATTTTGATGGATGGTTTTCTGCAAGGGGTCCCTGCTGAACTGTGCATACAGTAGATACAGGCTTTTCTTCGATGTTATATTATGTTGGAAATGAACTTTAGGAAGTCTGTCTTGTTTTATTAGAAATGATTTGGGCTTAAGGCAGTGTTATCCAGCTCATAAATCAGGTATTCAGAAAAATTCAATAATTCATTCATATGAGAACCTTTTGGGATAAAATACATATTTTCTAATGTTGTTAAAAATACATTCCACTCTTTTTATTTATTTTAGTATATATTTAAAACTTGCATACTGTGTATGTCAACTTAAAAAAATCCCTATGTGGAATCAATGAAGCGCAGCTGGGATTTACTGATTAAAATAAATTATTTCTAAGTTTAGCTTGGTGAAAACAGCCTATTCTGAGTTATTCTGAATGTTTTAACCTTACCAGTCCTTCACAGAAATGTATTATGACTATATAGATGTTTATATATAGATATTTATATATATATATATATATATATATATTTATATATATATATATACATCCATAGCATTTATATATACTAGACTTTTGATCCGGCTAACTGTTCGTGTTCGTCTTCATGCTCATTTTTGTAGGAAAAATCCCCATTCCTGTGTTCGGTTCCGGCGAATATTTGTGTACATTTTTCGTGTTCGCTTTTTTCTTCGTTTTTTTTGTAGAAGGGGTTTATACGGGGTTACCTGGATTTTAAATGTCCGTATGAACTACTCTGTTGGTTGCCGGCAGGGGCCTCCACTGCCAACATCCACTCGCCGCTCCAAGAGTTAAAGGTCATCGTGTTTGTTTTCATGTTCGCCCGAATACGAATGCACAAGTCTAATATATACTGTATATATATATATATATAGTCACATTAAATGTTGATTTTATATTATCATCCAACTAATTTTAATAGAAGGCAATGACAACATGGGTAAACACAAAATGTATCTTTTAAATGATCATTTCATTGACCCGGACATACTCTTTCAGGATTTTCTAGTAGATAGCAGAATTCTTATTCAATTTATTCACAATTTCAGTTCTGCATTTTGTGTTTACTCGGTTTATCCTTATCTAATATGCTTACTAGCATCTCAAGCCAAGCTCTTGCAAGAAAGAAAAGGTATTCAAGCTCATTTGGACCACTATGTCAGATATGAAAGCACCTTTCTTAATTCATCTTTTGTATAATTTAGCATGTTTTCCTGTAAATGTACCAAATATGTATTTGTATTTATTTTAGTCAAACAGGGGACTAAATCATTAAACTGCATCTTAAAACGTAAATAGAAAAAACATATTTAAGTTTATTTGGCATACTGTCATCTGTTTTATATTGTTTTTCAAATGTACAGTAAGGGTATTATAAAAAGGATTCTTTGAATATTTTTCTCATAATTTTTCAGTTAAATTATTACTGATATATGTACTTCGAATTAGTGGAATTTTAAAACACTGTGCACTCATTTGTTTCAGAGCAGGGTTTAGTAATTAGTTGTCTTGTTTATCGTATTTCACTGTTGTCGTTATTAGCATCAAACCTTTTCACAAAAGGTTTAAAATACTTTATAAGCATGAGTCCATGTTTAGTTTAGGTAACCTTGGGATTGTTAATAGTTCATTTCTGCTAGACCTTATTTTATGGCTTGAAACATAAAAATAAGATTAACATGATTTGCTTGTAATACTGTATTTTTTTTTAATGAACATCCTGTTTGGTCTCTGCAGAACTGACATCAAGGCCACACACACAAGATAAATATGATAGCTGGATTGAAAACTGATTTAGTGTAGAATATTGCATAAATAACCTTGATTGTTGCCTGTTGTCTGAGAACAATACGGTGCAGCGGATGCATAATTGCACAGCAAAGACTTTAGGCATGAATAGTATGTTTACACACACTACCATTTTATTTTAAGTTTCAAAGTGTGAGAGAATGCAATCACGAAACAATTTTGAAGATGTCCCTTTGATATCAATCCCTAAGGCACACTAATTTAAACACAAATGAATGCTGCTTTTCATCGTGTTAAAATGATTACTGATCTGCCGTATAAGCCCCAGGGAGGTCCGAAGCATGAATTTACCATTGATTAAGAAATTCAATATGTTTAACTAGTTCGGCCTTGTCAAATCTTCTACATATTGTCATAGCAATGTAAAGCACTATTGTCAAATTGATTTAATGGCAGAATACATGTATCGTGTACTCATCCATTCTTTTAAAGTATTGTGATATAAACGGAGAACAAGCTATGAAGGTTATGTTTAATGGTAGCCATAATGTGTCGTACTAATACAAATGATGCATTGTGCCGGCATGCTAAAGATCATGGATCCTGTAATATAGTAAGAGCTTCTCCAACATGCGGAAAATAAAATGAATTCATGAAAAAAAAAAAATTAGTTACCTGATTTTGATTAATAATGCATACCATTTATAAGAATGAACATGCCTGGTCTGGTCATCAAGCTCACCGGTCAAATGCGTGCCAACAGCGCCACACACTCGCCTGATCTGCCACTACAGCATAAAACCATAGCGTCTAGCCGTGCATATCCAGCTGTTGGCCGCATTTGCGTCTTCAGGTGGGTACTGGCTATAAAGTGCCTGGACTTCCCCATTATCACCAGTCTGGCCCTCAGAACTAATACAATGTGCATACCACAACTAGTTCAAAAACGATTCTACAGAAATCAGGATGGGAGTAAAATAGGTCTTCAGAAATAAATTTAGCCTAAAATATCATCTCAGCAATCCTGGACTAAATAGCATAGATTTTGATTTTAAATACCAATTACCAGTACAGCCTACTATAGGCATGTTATTAAAAGTCGTGTGAGAGTTGATTTTAAACCTGGTGGACCAATAAACACCTCGAGTAAGTTTCTCAGCCTCGAGTAAGCTTTGCAATTTTGAGTAATTTCAGTAAAAAATGTATAATAATATTTTCAGATGCAATTGAGTCAAGAAAATCGTGCATTATATGAAATGATATTTGCAATTAGTTCGTAATGTGACCATTTTATCATAATTAGAATCCCAATAATAATATTTGTTTGCTTCTTTGATGCCCTCAATATAAACTGTAAATCTTAACTTGAAACCTAGCCCAAGTGTGGTACTAGTTGTACAAGTGTAATTCTTTTAAACGGCGACTTTTAAGCCGCAGGGTCCTTGTATAGTTCAATTGGAAACTACACATCTGATGTATTATCAAGCCCTCTTCAAGGCGAGCTGAACCTTTCATCTGCACTTGTGGGTTAGCCCTACTCAGCATAATACATGAACGCACAGCTTGATAATTCAATAGAAAATGCTATTTCAATTTTTCTCCATTTTAATTTTTTTTATTGGAAGTTGTAGTCACAGAGGTGGCCGTACGTTCTTAGGAAGAGTGCAGTCTGAAGCCAGAAGTGGCAGCCCAACTTTTCTTGTGAAAAAAAAACTGTCTGTCTGAGATAGGATACTGAATAACAGTACCACAGTTACCTACATTATTCCTTGTATTTCTAGCATTTCTAGCTCTGTTTTACACATGAAATCCATTATTACTAAAAAAGTGTTATTTAACACAAAAGCGTTATTAAATTCTTCTCATCCACCAGCTGCAATTTTATTCAGAATAGGTTTGATAAAGGGTAAGAACATTGCATCAGGCTTTTAAATGTCATCTGAGTGGCCTGAAGAAGTTCTTTCATTGAGTTCTTCTTGATGGGGCTCATTTTTTAAAGGTTATATTCCATCTTGCTCCCCTTTCAAAACTGTAAAGACACAGAGGTTAATATAATGTTCATTGGTATAATTTTAGCTTATTTTTAGTACTTTTTTTTTCATCTGTAAAGAACTGAGTAGATGGATTGACAGAGAACGAGATGAAACCTTACATCTGCTATATCCTATAGATATCTCAACAGGAGATCCTTCCTCCTTTCATTTTGATACTTATACTACTAATCTTACAGTTTGGAATTTGACAATGCTGTTCTTCTTTGCCAGTGAGAGATATAAAATAATAAATACATTTCTGTAACTGTAGTGGATATCCATGAAGGGCAAAGAGTTGTTTACCAAACCTATTACACAGACAAATCTATTAAACATAAGTATTTTATTTATGTGCAGAAGAAATTAGTATGCAATTTTTTAATATTTTTTTTTTTATCTTTCAGAAATATACCACTTGCAATATGCATATCAATGGCAATTGTTACAGTTGGCTATGTGCTAACAAACGTGGCTTACTACACTGCTATTACCGCAGAGGAGCTGCTTCTTTCCAACGCCGTTGCTGTGGTAAGTACTACTACTTCAATAATTTGATTTAGGATGATGATATGGTATTGTATGCTGTAGATATAAAGTTCACAAGTTCTGTTAGAATGTTATTATAAATGAAATAATCACTCAATCAATCTAAAAGCTTACCAACCTACTTGGTTTATGGCCTTGGAAATCAGATTACTTTCTTTATGATCAAATTGTTCACTTGTGTTTCAGTGAATGAGAAATTCATAAACAAAGGATATCAATGAAAATCTCAAAGAGGAAAAAAAATGTGCAAATCAGGAATTCAACAACATAACTAAATATACAAAGGCAAAAGTATGCTTTCAAATGCATTCATTCACAAAAGGTCGAATGAATGAAAGTTGGTAGTTAAGTTTGCAGGAGGCCACAATCTGCATCTCCACAGTCTTTAGAGTCTCTGGTAATTGGGGAAATGTGGCGCCCTGTACCAGGGGGAAGAAGTAGTTCCTAATGGACCCCTTGTACCCACCTCCCCAGAACCACCTTCCAAGGCCAGGGCTCATAGTCTGTAGGGGGGGCTTCCGTGACATGGTGCACTTCCCAAATAAAGTTGGAGAAGTCAGTCTAACATGTCCTGTAAAACAATATATAATTTGTGTAGATGTAGAAATAGAAAAAATAGTAAAAAAGTAAAATAAACTCAGGTTATTGAGGTTCACAACTGCAGAATATCCTGAGATATCTTATGTAGTTGCTGTGGACAAGATATTTTGGAATTCTGCACATATTTTGAACACACCATTTGTAAACATTAGGATGAAAAAATATAAGGCTATATATAGTGAAGCAGTATACTTAAGAATGCCTTTGGTTAAATATTGATAAGTATAACTATCAAAAGAAAACTTAACAAGGTTAAAAAGGAAAAAGTGTTAGGGCAAAATGCTACATTTCAATTTACATTTGAGAAATCACCACAGAAAGCATCTAATGTTTTCGCTAGACGATGCAAATTTAGCCAGTTACCTGTTCTTATATTCTGTTGATAAGCAAGGTCCATCGTGTATTTGCACAGAAAGTATATAAAAGGCTTTTTTTAATCATCTTTTTACAGACATATGCAGAACGTCTCTTGGGTAACTTTTCCCTTGCAGTTCCTATCTTTGTTGCGTTGTCTTGCTTTGGTTCCATGAATGGTGGTGTTTTTGCTGTCTCCAGGTAAGTCATATAGTTTTATCTTTTTTTGAGAAGAAAAAACAGAGTTAAAACTAAACTCGCTGGACAAATACCTACATATGTCTTACAGAAGACATAAGATACTAGGCTTTATATATATATATATATATAGAGAGAGAGAGAGAGAGAGAGAGAGAGAGACACACACTCACAGATTTACATACATAGAAACATAAATGGGAATGCAGATAAGAAACATTTGACCCATCTATTTTTTTCCTGATGTAAAGACTCAGACATTAATCAGTCTCTGGTCTTGTCTTAAAATCAAGATAACCATCAATACATCCCATGTATGTTTAAATTCCCCCACTGTATTAGACTCTTAGATGCGTCTGCTGAGAGGTAGACCACTTATCTACCACCCACTCAGTAATGTAAAAAGTGGGTATATGTATTCATGACGGGGCTTTGAGTATATACAATAAACAGGGCCTTCCTTTATGTAGGGTAAAACGGGATGGACCTCCTAGGCCTCCTGCTCTGGAGGATCCCGAGTTCACACCTATCCTGTCTGTCGTGGTGATTACATGGCGTTGAAGATGGGGTCCCCTGCCCTTTACTCTACACCCAACAAAGGAGTGCCCTGACAATATATATATATATATATATATATAAATGTAAAAAACCACAGAGTATTGCAGACTATGCGCTGATACCTTTTTTATTGGACTAACAGAATATTTAAAAGACAAGCTTTCGAGAGTTATCCTCCCTTCATCAGGTCTACTGGACTAATACGGCTTAACCCATTTACATTATATATATATATACACATATTTTTTTGTTTCTTTCCTCGTCAGAAATCCATGTGACTAAACAATGTGTTAAACATACGTGTAAATTAGTGTGACAGAAGTGTGAACCTTTAAATATGTTTACATTTTTCTATTTTTGTTTGTCAGGATGTTCTATGTTGCCTCTCGTGAGGGTCACCTTCCAGAAATTCTCTCTATGATTCATGTTCACAAACACACTCCATTGCCAGCTGTCATTGTTTTGGTAAGCTAAATATTAGCGGTCCCCGTAACTGTAGGAAGAATTATTTTTTGATTGCTATGGAATGTAGTTTTACTTCCATGGTTCATTATTTTTATGTTGTATACTTTTTTAATGTCGTACATCATTTTCACAATTATCAAAATGATTACACAGATGCTCAATGTAGAGAACAGACCGTTCCGTAATAATGCGTTTATAATATAATTGACAGTAAATACCCATGTCAGAAAAAGCAATAAGACCAATTGCTGAAGTCAGAAAATTGAAATTAACACTATTTAATTTGATAATTTGATGTAGAATCCAACCATAATTCGTCCATGTTGGCATTTTCCTTTAATGCAAGATTGCACTTGTTTATATTGAATATATATATATATATATATATATATATATATATATATTCATGTAGACTAGAAGATACTTGTATATAAAAAGGGAAAAATAATGAAGGCTAAAATATCTTGCCAAATATTCCATTGAAATAATTTTGGAAATGTTAAATATCTGAAGGTTTTTACCTATCCCCATAAAATTATTCAGTACATTTCAAATTCATCAGTTTTCTAAAAACTTAAATAGGGAAATCAAGAATAAGTAAAAGTCACCTCTTTGGAACAAATTTAATGTTTTGTGTAATATAAGTAGTAAAGGACACTGAGTATTCCTGAGGAAGCAGTTCAATTTAGGTGATTATTTATTTGATGTTATAAAAACACCTACTATGAAATGAAATGGACCATAACCAATACAATTGAGAGACAATTCTCATCAACTTGAAGAGCAGTTAATGAGAAATTGAGAGTACTGCTATGAAATACACACTAATAGTGAGCAACCTTCTGAGCGTGACCATTGTTTAGCCCGCAGATAGATATATTCACACTGAGAAAAACACAATAGTTTTACTTATTTAGGTCTTCTGAAAAAAAAAAAAGTTTCTAAAGACTTTGTAACTTGGTGCTTGTTCTGTGTGGAGATAACAACTAATTGGTGATCAGAGCGACTGTGTGACCTAGAAAGAATGCTTGCTTCCCAGGGACTGTATCTGAAAACAAGTGGTAAGCACTATTTGCAAAGCAGTCCCCTATACAGAAAACCCAACAGGTTCACTGCTGCTTGCCTTTGACATTTTAAGCCATAACAGTGGCGTTTAAGGCCCATTGTTTTAATGACAGCATGGAAAGTCCTGAAAGCATGAAGGGGTTGATTGTTTTTTTTCCTTGAGGAGGAAGTAATGTGATTTAAATATATTAAATAAATTGCATGGTATATCAGAGAATAATATATATATATATTAACGTTGAGGCAGATAATATGTTTTTAGCACTTTATCACCCTATATTTTGGATACAAAATAAGAGACTTTCTTTACCTGCTACAGACAGATCCACTCCATTCCCCGTCCCCCAAATATACACTCCAATATATTTATTTAGAAGATCACAGTGCTCACAGAGGACATCTAAATCTTATACAAATATTAGAGCGTTTATTGACACAAGTGGTTATTAACGAAGAAGAAAAGAAATCATTTGGGAAACTTACACAAAGAGCAGGAGCTCAAAATTAAAAATATCCAAATAAGGAATATTTCATGCGTTTTTTCATTTTACTGTAGCAATAGGTATGCAAACGAGGAGGTTACCGATCCTGACATATTAAGCCAACAAGAAAAGGTGAGCATTTAGCTTAAATTTCTCTTTCCTAGCTAATGATAGCATACAGCGGTTATTAATATGGTTTTGTTTAACTGATTAATGGTAAAGTAGGTCAGCGCCCTGTACCAGAGGAATATAAAATGATAATTAAAATAAGATTGCAGATAGTTTTAGCGCTAATATGGACAGTTATAGAGCCTGGAGGCAGTCACTTCTTTAACAATCACAGGAGTTAATTTGTCGGCGATGTCTGATGTCGGTCATCTGCAGTTTGGAGATGCACGGCTGTGCAAGCATACTTGTGATGTCATTTTTCTGTTTAGGCTGGATGAAGTAAACATGCTGGAAGACAAACTTTTGGTGTGAGCCCACCAGTTAACACTATATGGACAGATTTAGATTTAAATAATAAAGATATTCATGCAGTTGTATGATTGGTTAAAACTGGGCATTGCATGTCTTTGGTGTTACAGTGGCAAGGGAGAGTTTAACACCCGATTTGGCACAATGTGTTTGTTTACAACAGTGTGGGGGGGATGTTTTAATCTAATTTGAAGAAGGAATCGTTCCAAGGTATTGATTAATCAAGGTTATTCAAAGTCCCCTATAAGAACATACACGTTCCAACCACCTTCCAAGAAGTCTTGAGTATTTTATATTATATGTTTTGGAGCATGGTCTCCTCTTTTGCTTGTCAGGCCAGGTCCAGCATTAAAAAAATTATCACTTTTTGACCATATGGATGAATAACACCAACTGTCAAAAGTTTGATTACGCATAAAAAAGGTTTGTGAAATTTTCAACAAAGGTTACATAGCATGTTTATCGTTTAGAAAAACACAATTACATCTAAAGAAATAAGAGGAAAAAAAGTAGTTTTTAAAGGTTTGCAGCATAGTTTTTCTTCCCTTTCTTAAGTACTAGAATCTTATTGTAAGTCCTTGTCATTACTGCCGTCTGGTAACCAACAGGAGGACTTCATCACTTAAATGGCCCCCCTGACTAATGAAAACCTATGGGGAATGCTTTTTTATTAACAATATAAATAATCAGCTCATTTTGGTATTTTAATTTGGAATGGAACCAGATCATCACATGACTGCTCAAAATCCACATGTAAAATGTAAAGAAGCACATTCATTTTCTTTCATGAGACTTTCCTTTTCAAACTAAAATAGTATTGTTTTGAAAGGCTTAAAAATTCTGATTATGT
Organism: Spea multiplicata; assembly: GCA_009364415.1. NCBI lineage: Eukaryota > Metazoa > Chordata > Amphibia > Anura > Pelobatidae > Spea > Spea multiplicata. Next base: position 11,095,829 of record VKOC01000005.1, read on the forward strand.
TTGTTTCTTTATTCCATTGGAAAGCTTTCCAGCATCAGCCAGTGATCAGTCTCACTGGCAGTTTTGTGCATCTGCTTCTGGTATTTAACTCTCTGAGGCTTGAGTGTAAATCACTTCCTATTAGTCTCTGTTCCCTGGGATTGTATGGATGGAAGGGGACTGATTATTTCAGGCTCTTTCGCAGACATGAAGTCTTTTGAAACAGAAGTATGACTAATAAAACCTAAATTTGCTTAATTGGAAGTGAAGTAAAACTCTATCGTCTGAGAATTCACCATGGGCTCATCAAAGACACCACGGTAATGAAGGACACAAACAAGTGTACACATTTATAATGGAAAAAGACTAGTCAGTAAATTGATTCTGTGGTTAAAAACATGTTTCACAGAAAAATAAGGTAATAAAACATTCACATTTTGCAATGATAATCAAATCTAGCTAGCAGGGGTACAGTAAAAGCATTATATTGGAGAGAAGGCTAGTCATATTAAACATATGAAACACACTAAAGAAATAATGAACAGTTATTGATCACTTGTGTTGGGGAGAATGATTCACTGCTGGAATCTTGGGTACCATAGCAGAAATATGATCCAGTGGATCTATGGACATTTTTTACCCAATCTCCCATTTTTAGTGAATAGCTTTAGGGGTGACTACATAAGCCATATTTATAGGGACTGTCCAATAAACTTTCCCGCTTGCCAGGCAACCTAATTTTAGGAAAATGTCCTGGAATAAAAGTACATACTCTTCAGTCAGCAGTACATGCATCATGAAAGATGGCCTTGTGTATACATAGATTTGCATGTGTGATGAAGAGTGACAGAATGCATGTACATATGTGAATGAATGTGGGAGGGAGCAGACTATTTATAAGCATGCGAATAGAGGGTTAGAAAATATGAGTGAGAGATCTTCCAGACCCTTTTGTAGGGGCTCCTACAACTTTAAAACAGAGTCTTTAAAGTTGATACATTTTATTGACCTCGCACAGAAAAAGATGTATAGTTACATAAGCTTTGTGACTTCTGAAAGCTGATATCACCTCTTCTCTCCAAAACACGAAGAGAGAGAGATGTATAGGTATAAATGAGCATATTTCCATCCAAAAATGTGTTTCGATTTATTTTACTTAAATGCTATCCCCTTAAATCTTCCACCTATGTTTATAAAGAACATGTCTGATCTTACCATCTTAGCAACAAATAGAATTAGCAGGCACATCCCACCAAAAAAAAACTTTGCACCATCATGACTTATATAAATATCCACCAATGTTTTTAAAATTATCTTGGCGTCCATCCCAATGACACCTCCATACGAGTTTCTTGTCGGCCTAGTTTTATTGAACTCAACTTGCAATAAGGGGATAATTTCCATTTCAGTCATTTTTCGTATCAATATCATAACTAACCATTGCCATTACATATTGATTTGTCAGTAACCCTGCTGCATTTGTCTGCATTATATAAAGCTAAACAGCATGCCAGATATTGTGTGCACAGCATACGTGTCTAACCCTTCTGGTATGTTTTACTAATTAACTTTCAATAATATGAGAGTCCTCTGAATATTAACTGTCTCCCGTTATCCTTCATAGCTTAAATATAAACTGCCTGACAACATGGGCACTAATCACTAATACACCTTACATGCAGACATTAGGCATTTCATTAGGGATGGAGAGTTATTTTTTATTTTAAAGGTTGTTAATAATGCTCTGTGTCAGCTTTACAGATATATTAAGGATTAGTCAGCAGGACAATTATGTAACCGCTTAATAGCCTATCTATAAAAAAAAATATAATTCATGCACTGCTTGAGGATTAGAAAACATCTGAAGTATATGCTGTCAGGAGACATGCTAAGCCTACTGAATGTGTAACATATGCTTGGAATACAAAAACTTCTCCTTGTATAATGAGAAAGGTGGTAGTGGAGCAAAATGTAACCCTTGACGTTCTGCACATCATCATTCTATCCTCTTCTGCTCACTATGTAATCTGTAAGATACGGTGAATAAGAAAACAAAATAATTTGGCCAAGCAATTGTTTTTCCAGGCTTTAGAAACTAATCGGAAATATAGAAAGCCAAAACAAGTAAATATAAAATACCGCTCATAATTCTGTGCTTTAACAGAAACTTGTAGCTAGAACAACGCTAATATAAAAGTGTATTACATTTCCATGGTTTCCAAAATATTCCAAAATGTGGAATAGGAGGTGTTGCTAGGAGGTAGCTAAGGGAGCTGAAGGGAAATCAGGAATAAAATAGTGTGAATAAAAGGCATGTATTGAATTCATAATGTGTGTGTGTAGTTTGAGTGTTACATTGTGTCTGCTTGAGGGTGTAAAAAGACCATGTGTATATGGGAAGATTCTGTTAAAGCTAGTAAAGGTCAAGACCTTCATCATAGACAAGGCCATGTATTATATCACACAGCTTCCAAGTCTCCCTCATCCCCAACATTCTCCCTCTGCTGCTCTTGTCTCATTTGGTCTGCTCTTTTTTAGGCGCTCAAAATACTTAGTGGGTGTTGATGCATCACAGTTTCACTATAGTTTTCTAAAAGAATAAATAAAATGACAATAAATTGTAAAGAATAAGCAAGAAATTTTTAATTAGTAAAACTTATTCTGAATACTGAATCTTACATAAATAACTATTACTGTATTTGCTCGATTATAAGACGACCCTGATTATAAGTACGGAGGCAGAGTGGCATTAAGGGGGTAAAAAGCTTTACATAGAGCACTCTGCTTACAGAAATGCCTTATGCCCCCCGCACCGGGGCTGATCTCTGACAGCTGGGGAAGGTCTGCGCGATGGACACAGACACCCCTGCTTTGCTAACCTCACCTCCTCCTGGCTGCAGGCGAAGTTGTCTACGCAATCGCGTAGAGCTCTACACGCTGCTGCGGCAACACACCGGGGACTCAGAAGCACCGGTAAGTTGGGGGGGGGGCATAACACAGGAGGATCCAGGTCCCCTGCATTGCTGCGGGGGATCTGGATCTTAGTCTCATAGTCAGACCTATTTGAGGGGTATTTTTATTGAGCAAATACGGTAATAGACCATAAAGTCAGATAAAACAATTCCACTATTCTGACCTCGCCATCTACAGCAAGTGTCCATCTTTGGCTTTTTCAAATGTAAGCAGGTATGCTGTCAGCATCCAAGCAGACCCAACCCCTATGAGAAATCATTTGATCTATACATAACCAATGATTTAGCACACTAATATGACACCACTTTCATGCTTAGGATGGGGCTGATCATGGTGACATTTTATGTTATTCCTCATAGCTCTAACATAGGTTAGCATTGGAGGAAAGGAAAGTAGATTTGGACAGTGACATCTTAGTTTAAATTTTCATGCATAAGTAAAGTATTAAGTGCACTCCACACATTATGGTCTGGGCCTGAAATCCTCCAACACTACTATAATAGTCTACATTCAGCCACTGTGTGCATGTAAATCTCTTCATAGAGGAGCTTTGGTGATACCTACGGAGAGACGTTCAATTAAGCTACAAAGCTCTTATTTTCTTTGATGTTCAAAAACGTCACTTTGACAATTCAACATCATTTATAGAAGTCCCTTGTTGTGAAAAATAGTACTTTACAGGAGGCGATTCAGTTGTTTTCATTGTTATGTCCTAGAGAGACTTTATATATGTTTGCTTTGCGTTTTAAGACACTCTCCAGAGCTGTATTGTTGAACGCCGATGAAGTTTAATGCACGCCTTTTGTACAATTTTTGCGTTTTAAAAAAAGGTCTGTGCCATTCTTACTACTGATGTTTTGTTTTTTTTTTGTAAATGTTAAGCATCTGCCAAAATTACCATGGAATTTAATTATTAACGCTGCATTTACTGGCTTTTTTTGTCAGTTACGAAAAATAGCTTAACTTTTTGATAATTTTCTGTACAACATTGTTTCAAACCCCCACTACTGGGCACTCAAGGGTTTTTCTTAACCTATGTTATGTATTAGCCAGGCAATTGTGAGAACATATTTCAAAATAATGTCTCCTCTCCTCTTATATTAAAGCTGTAACTAAAACTACGCCTGTAACATTACGGAACAAAACATTTTGTGCTTTCCTTTCGAAATAATCTAATGCCCAATTAGTGCACTGTTACTTACAGTATATTATAGTATATTATATTATATTATAGATAACAGCTGTATATCTCACAAATGGAGATGGACACCATTGAATGTCTTTCCATGCAACATTTTGTGCATCACACTGTACAGTGTCTGGTTTGTCATAAATAAATCACATATATTGAAGCAATGTTATATTGCATATATGTATAGATATGTATAGATATGTATAGATATATGTAAATAGTACGAATACCTCTCTTTTACAGTATCCATTAACAATGGTGATGCTTTTCACTGGGGATATCTACAGCCTTCTGAATTTCCTGAGTTTCGCTAGATGGCTTTTCATTGGATTGGCTGTTGGAGGACTCATTTATCTGAGATACAAACGACCTGAGATGCATCGCCCTTTCAAGGTATACTCACCTTTGTGTGCTTCTAACATTTATCATTATGTGCAGAGCCTGGCCCCTCACTGTCAAAGGACATTGTGGATGATGGTCTAGTACAGACTAGTATGAAATATGTGTAGCAATCAAAGAAAAAAAATTAGCTACTTAAGCTGTCCTTGTTTTTTTGTGGTCTGGTACTCTGAATTCATGTGGAAACACGTATGTTGTATGTTCAAATTTCTATATTTCTTTTTTTCTTGGTTGACCCAATCAAGGTGTGAATGAAGAAATAAGTTCTATTTATGCAGTTTTTATGTATTCTGGATTTATTGCTTTTGCTGGGTCGTAAAATATTCGTTCCATAATGTCTGAGGCTCCCACATTAGCATTTCCGCATCATTTTATGCAATCTTTAGATGCACTTAGTCAGTAGTTCAAGACCTTCTCATGAATGATGACACTGTGTACCAATATTTCACAAACATGACAAGCCTTGTGTCTTTAAACCATGTTTACTTATGCAAGAATAAACTTTAAACTTAAAAGGTGACTTTCTTTCAGGCTTAACTATTTTTTTAGTTTTTTTTTTAGTTTTAAATAACTAACTTGTGGAATCAATAGAACTCCTTTGAAAATGAAGATATCCAATTTTTTCATATCCCAAATGACATTTATCAGCAACTGAGCATAAGACACAAAATTCATTTTATTCCACTGTGATAATTTACTAAGCATATTATATATATATATATATATATTTATATATACATATTTACCCTAATTTTATGTACATGCACTAACCTTCTAATAATGATGCTTTAGTAAAATGGTGCTATCTCCATAGCAATAATGAAGTAATCTAATTAACAGAATCTATCTATGGGCTGCTATTGTACTATAGCCACTTTTCATCTTTGCCGCAGAGTTACTTTTTTTATGATCATCCTCTTTTTGAATCATTAAGTTCTGGTAAATGTATTTTGATGACATCATAACAGCTGTGAGTAGCTACTTTTGTGAATACACTCCAACGTGAGGTTCAGATATATAGGTAGAAAAAAGGGTGCAACGCAGGGCATTTTCGTGCCACCGCTTTAGTAAATTAGCTGACGGCTTTTAATAAATGTTGTTAGATTTTGAACCAAAGATGTTTCCCTTCCTTTTCCAGGTGCCAATATTTATACCAGCACTATTTTCCTTCACCTGTCTCTTCATGGTTGCCTTGTCACTCTACGCAGACCCCATCAACACAGGGATCGGCTTTGCAATTACACTGACTGGAGTACCTGCTTACTACCTCTTTGTCATATGGGATAAGAAACCAAAATGGTTCCAGACATTCTCAGGTATTGTATAGCGCAGATAGCGTTAAGCATTTAATGTTCTTTTATTATTATTCAGACACGCTGCACTCTAAACTCTTTGGCAGGCTCTGGAAGGAGACTGCTCTCACAGGCATAGCTGAGAACATTTATTATTCCACCTTGTAAGAAACCCATAAAGTAGACCTGTCAGCCGCAAATGTGTAGTGGAAAGGTAAATCTCAGGCAGGCAGTGTGCAGTACATAGGTGGTCTTACCATGCTGGCTAAATCCTTGATAAATTTGTGGAATAAATCAATACATTTAAACTTGGTCCATGAGCTTGGCCATCTTGTTATTGCCTCAAAATGTCTGTGAGTAATATATTATAAAATAAAACTAGACATCAGTGGGAAACTGGAAATAATAATATGCTAATTGTTATCCTAAAAACTGCCCTCAACACCTGGAGGAGCAGTGGGTCACTAGGCTGACCATATTCTTGTGTGAAATTTGCTTCTCTGGTGCCATGCATGGCTTTGACACCATCATGAAATGTATTGGAGGTGCAAATGCAGTAGATTATTTTAAATAGGTTTATAATTTCAATATAATCAATCAAAGCAAGTTTCAAATAGTTTTTTTTTGTGGTTCCTGAAAACCATTAATTATATTTATCTTTACAAAAAGCCTCCTAGTAACACATATGGTAGATAGCTTTGCTTAGTGATATGTGTGCTATGAAATGATTGCAGTAAACATCATCGCACAGTATCATCAGATGTGATTTTAACAACCACTGCAGACCAAATAAACGCTTGGCACTAAGGATTAACTATAATTAAAACTTGCCTAATTAAAATATGTTTTGCTAGCAAGCTGTTCGCTTTCTACAGGTCAGAATGTTACTGAACCTTGTCAACAAGGGAGGATGGAGCTCTTTAAAAGAACAGATTTCATTTTTTTAAGATAAAAGCTCTCCTAGCATTTTCTTACTTTTGGCTTGATCTTGCCAAGGTGAACCCCAGCAGTTTTGTTCTTCCTAAAACGTATGGAATCTGGATTCTATTTAGGCATGCTTCAATGATATAAAGTAAGCATGTATTTCTATACAATCTCGCAAATATGTTTCTCACAATAAGTATAGTAAACTATAAAACGGAGTTCTTGGGTTCACCTTAATAGAGTTATTGGTCAAAAACCTGTTCAAATTTAACAAACAAAATATAAAACTTTTATTATAAAACAAATATATGTTTTAAAGTGATTACAATAGTTGTTTAAAAAAGTCAATACTAACAAACAAATAACATCTTCATACAGCCCGACCGGGAGGGACAGTCAGTCTTTTTGACCCAAATCCCTCTTCCTCTATTTCCTCTGATGTCCTTCTTTTCTATGATCTCCAAATGTTTGCTTAGTGACCTACAGCCCTGCATTTCACAATAATGTGTATAGAAAGGGCATCAATCATATTTACAAACTACTGTAAATGATATAAATAAAATATATAATCCTTCTTCTAAATACCTACAAACCAGTCAATTGGTGACAAAATCGCATAAAAAAGTCTCCGTAAAGCATTGCCCCTAGTCACACATTTAACCCATTTAAAGTGTTGGGAAGTATTGACTTATTCAGCTCTGACCATGCAGCTCATCAAGCATTGGCGGTACTTTAATCCATTTCGTATACAAAAAAAACCCCTCTTATCCACCAGCTGTCAGATAATGGTACAAGCTTCCGCTTGATAAATAATGCATATATGAGGCGGGGGCCATAAAATGAGTAAATCTAAATCTGAAAGCAATTCTCTGCATTGTCAGACTTATTGACTGGCAAGCAGAATCAGTTCTTTCAGGATCTGTGGAAAGTTTGATTCAAAATCTCAAAATATGGTGATGCAGGTCATTTAGTAGCTGCTGTATGATTGAAACATGACAAAAAATCCTTTCTAAATCTCAAGCCTGTATGTTGTCAGATATTTTACATATATGTTTTTGGAGCGATTGATGCTAAAATTGCATTCTGAGTCTATCTCTTGTGTAGGGAACAATAATAATAAAAAGCCGTTGGGTTTTCCTAATCTGTTTATCAGTAATTCCAGTAATTGATTCTTTTGAGCAGTCTAGCAGACTTGATTCAGATAATAACCAAGGTGGCTGAGAAGAGGTTAAAAATATGTATTGTAACCTGTAAAACAAATACATATTTGGACATTGAGCCTTTATATATGTGTAGATATAGTTTTTGGTTTTGAGAATAGTTCATATACATTTTTCTGGCTATGGTATATTCTGTATTAATCGTTCAGCCTTAACTTCACCATATAACATAAATTTACATATAAACTATATAAAGATGGATATATGCATGTACTTAATATTCCCTGGATTGTTCCCGCAGCTTAAGTGCGGAGCACAAAAAGCACCATTAAATAAGTATAGGCATTCTTTAATCTTTTTAATTATATATAATAAAACTGGCAAAACATTATGTAGATTTCTACACATTTCTGTTTGCGATAAAAATGTTAAAAAGATGATAATACTTGCAGCCAAATGCTATTATAGATATTTTTTATACCACTAGATGGCAATGTTAATCCAATTTTGTTCTATGGCTTCTCTGGTTAAAAATGAACATTTGTTTTTAAAGGAGTATGAGAAATTAAGCTTCTTGGCCATACCTTTCAAGCAAGTGACCCCAGATTTGCTTTATTTATTTATTACACGTGTGTGGGATTTACGCAACATGGGTAACATGGGTAAAAGTCATGAATGTAACGGACACATTTCAAGGGTATATGTTTATGATTATCAAGGTCCAAATATGTGCAGGACACTAACAAGCTTTTCTCCTGGGGTGGGCCAACACGAAAACCCCAGAGATAATGTCAATAAATCAATCAGCATTAGTACCCTTACTGATAGTCATAATAACATCTTATTATTCCTTTGGGTTGTATAACAATGAATAATATATCCCATACAGTATAACCGAAGGTGAAATTACCATTTTTAAAATTTTCTTTTAAACCCCCATAATATGAGGAAGTAAACAATATCTAGTCTGTAAAATATCATTAAAGTGAATCCATTATATTTGCATTGAGAGATATTTACTTAATAACCTTTAGGGTTCTGCAGTCAAACACGTTTCTACTAAATTTATTGTTGTACGGTATATGCATGCTTTACACAAAATAAAGTATGGCACATGTAAATGAAGCATGGTGATTTGTTTGACATTGTAAACCTTTATTTATTTGTAGCAATAGATCAAGATACAGTAGCATAGGTAGCATACTCTATGCCTCGGCAGAGTTTTACACGCCACCCAACACACGCCTAATCCCTCTAACCCGGACTTTGCTTTTTTGCTGCACTCTTGCTAATCCCTAGTTAGGCCTCTGCCTGGATATACTTTCCAAATTATTATTAATTTACGTTGATGATATTTTAGGCTTTAATTAATCTTTAAAAATATTCTTCAACATTGATAAGTAAAGGTCACTTAAGACAGTGACTGGTGCACAGGACGGTACTGATGCCACTGATGCATGATGATAAGTATGTAGATTATGGAACTAAATAAACAATCCTATGTGTAGATCCGTGTGTAGATCAGATCACTGTTCTGCATTAATATATAACATATCCATCTATGTTTATACCATCAGATAAAACACTGTAGGCATGTTTTTTGTATAAAATACCAGTTTATCTTTCTGTTAAACCTTTAATTTGATGTCTAAGGTGTTAAGTCTAATACATTTTAGAAATCCCACTTAGCATCAAGCTTTGATTTTGCATTTAATTTTCTAGACATTTAAAACATTGATTTGACCTTCCTTGTTGGTAGAGGGCAGTAGGCTGGGACTTATTTTATCAATGCAAAGCAAATAAAAACTGCATTATGTATGACAGGTAAAAGGTAAGCAACATTATGAATACTGATGTTTAAGCTTTTCAAAACAGTCCTCCCTTCTTCTTACTTACTTATATATATAATTTAATAATAGTTTACACTTTTTTCTTTCATAGACAATGTGACCAGGATCTTGCAGATAATTTTGGAAGTTGTACCGACCGAAGAAAACGTTTCCTGAAAAGCTAGTTTGCTGGAAGATATGCAGTCCTGTTAGTTCTTCAGTGAAGCCCTTACAATATATATCTATATATATATATTATATATATATATATATATATATGTTCCTAAGATAGTTAAGAAAGTGCCAGTGGTTGCTCTCAGAGCTGTGCAGATATTAATGGAGTAAATTGTCATATTTCATTCTAAGCATTTTAGATGTGTTGTTTCTTTCTAATTTATTATTATTTGACCACACTTACATTCATTTAATGCAAACCACAAAGCACACCTCAGTTAAAACCCTCTAGTATGAGAGGTAGCGATAACTAATAACGTGTGCATTGGTATAATTCCACACTTTATTCCTTCCAAGCCTTGAGCTTTGTAAACTGTTTTAATAATTCTTTGCAGTTGGGAATCTGTCACATTTCCAGATTGTGAAATGAGCATCTGAATGTTTCTCCTGCTGCAAACAACAAGGCAGATATGTTTTGCTAAACACATATCGAAATACTGCACATTGAAAATTCTGTATAGAAATTTCTTATAGATTTTAGTTGGAGTAACCATAAGGCTGTATGTAATAAGTATATATATATTATATATATATATAATATATATATATATTACATATATATATGTATATATATATATTATATATTTTTTTTTTTTTATTTTCCACTGTAGTAAGTGCACTAAACTAATAACATATGTAGGTACAGATATATATGCATTAGTTTATTATTCGGAAGGATGCTTTTAATATACCCACCAAAATGGAAAATATAATTTTTCACTGTAGTTTCTCACATTGAGAATCACCATTTTTTTAGTGATTGTCTGAATGGTCTTCTGATGCAACACCTATATATTTCGGAGCAAAGTGTCTGGCATTTATCACTAAACATGTAGAAGGAATTTAGTTTTACATATTGTGTTTGTGAAGATTTTTTGGTGTAAAATACAATCCCAGATCAGTCAATCAAAATAATTCATGACCTGACAGATAGAACACATTTTAAGGTCATATCATATTATATATAAAATGGCACAATTTTTAAGCCAAGGTGTTCAGACTACAAGTCTAAGGTGTATAGGTTTTATGTTGTAAAAGCAGAATCCTTTGAAATTGGGTTCAAAGGGCTCCCACGTTTTGCTGAACGAGGTGTGTTTGCCTTGCTTCAGGCATACAACCTCCATTTTTTCACAGGAAGCTTTGACCAAGGTTTTAGAAAGTGATAAATGTCAAAAAGATTTAGGAAATGTTCCAGCTGCGTACAAGACATTTCAGTTTCAATGAAGTATTGTTGGGCCAGTTCTGTGGTGCTAAAACTGGATAAATGTATCACATAATTACCTTCTATTTATTGTTTGTATGTGAGTAATGTATACAATATATATATATATATATGTGCGTGTGTGTTTAATCAAAGAGTATTTTAGATGTCTATGTACTTAAATGTTTGGTTAAACTACAGTAGATGACCTGTTCTTTCAAGATCACCACAAATAAAACATGGACTAACATTTAGACGCTACTCATAGCCCAAGAGAAAACAGTTCTCTATAGAAGTTATGGCAATGAACATCACAGATTTGAAGAGATAAAGGTATCCCCTACAGCAAGTAAACGCATTTAAGTCAGCCAATAAATCTTCACTAAATTTACAACTTTTGTTCTTCTACATCCAACTTACAAATCCATGGTCCAATAAACAAACACCAAAGCCAACAGATCCTAATAATTTTGTGGTATATCAGATGCATATCACTTGTGGGTAGATTATACTCAATACTTTTGGTTATCATTCATCCACCTAAAAAACAAGTTCATTCTAATGTATTATGTAAAACTTTATTTAAGTTTGTAGAAAACTCAGTTTTATGGTGTCAGGGTCATAGTAGCTGCTAAGTATGTGCAATTATACAATTATGTAAAGTCACATCAATTGTCTGTGTTAAACTGTATAGAAGTGATAATGAGGTGTTGCTATTGACGAACCATTAAAATAATAATTTGTTTTTAGTAAGAATATACAAATATCCGAACTTCTGAATTGTCTCCTGTTTTCTTTATTTACAATGCACAGACACTGATTTTTACGTGATCGTGAAACAGAAGCAAATAAATGTTGTCCGTTTGTGAAAAGGTACTTATAGGTCTTAAGTGCCAGTAGTATGGGAAGAATATGTTTCCATAAATAAAACAACATAATACTTACGATCACAAGTTTGATGAAAAAAAAAAGGGAGAGGAAGGGCAGATAATGGCGTCGGCGAAGTTTAAAATGCCCCGGGTCGACATTTTAAACTTTGCCCCAGGCGGCATTATGTCTTGGGCCAGCCCTGTATATACAACAGGAAATGGTAGATGTGTGTTTCCTGTGTAACACAATTTTAAGACCAAATTTAAAAGAAAAGGTGTGGATGTATCACCCCTTCTACTTCAAAGCATCCTCATCATATACATTGTAAGCTAACAATAGCAGGGACGTCTTCTCCTTTTGTGCCATTATGTCTTAATGTGCGTTAATGTTCAGAAATCTGGTGGCGCTCCAAATAAATACAATCATAAGTGCAATCATATAAACTATTGTTTACAGACGGTAAACCTACCGGAACTGTTGCTAGGTGGGCCTCCAACTTTTCAACCACAAGCAAAAGGCTCATTTCCCCTTTAGGTATATAGGTAGGATGTCAGTGGGGAGGAATATATCGGCATCCAAAATAAAAGTGTAATGTTTAATATTTTCATTATATTTTAATGAGATAATTCTGCAGTGGACAATATAAAGATATGGTGAGTGGCCATAACTCACCAACAACCTTTCTGTATAGGGAGTTTAATAACATTATTATGTGCAGTAATTAAACTTTCTGTCTGCATTCCACTGTGGTTAACACTGTTAATGAAGTCTGTAGGTATTAAAAGGATGCAATAAAAGTTCATTATTTAGGAGAACCATTACTAAAATAAGTCCAACACACTCCAGCACACCTCATTACACATTTTGCCTGGCTGCTCTAGGGGAGATGCGGGTTCTGTCAAACAGTTTTAAATGTTATGCTTAATGAGCTATACATGTTCTATTTTAACACTAGTAGTCTGCAGTCTCATGTAAATTTCAGCTATTAATGGAAACTTTATTGCATTCACTAGAGTATTTTTGGTGTCATATGTTGTGAAATCCTGAAATGTTAGGAAACACTGCTACATTCTACAATGTAACGGAATATTTTGTGCTATTCAAAAATAGAACTTTGCTGTATTAGTAACTATTTAGGTTTTTATGTCCTTAAAAACTCTATAAGAGAGAGGGAGAGAGAGATTGTCCAACATAATTTATGGCTAGGATATATAAATACACATAAATACATATAAATACATATTTAGTTACTATTAATGTGTTAGTGTTCTCTTTTCAGAAATGAACACATTTTAAGTAAAAATGTAAACTATTGGCAATGGAAATATTTTCAAAATTAATGACGAATATGAATTTTGGAATAATGTCACATTTTGAGAAACCCTATTGTTTTAAAATAATTTTGTCTTGAACAGCAAGTAAAGTAGTTATTGCCTTAAGCTATGTTAGGGTGGGTTACATTGGCATTACTACTTTAATAAAGCGATGGAAGCGATGTGAGATGGGAAAGTGGAGTCAGTGGTAAGGAGGGAAGCTTAATACATGATGAGAGCTGTGTTACCTAAATAAGGGAAAATCAGGTTTACATGTTAGGAGATGAACCTAGGGGTATAGAAAAAATACTGCTATGATTTTGCCAATAGCGTGTCTTGGCTAAGCATTGCCCTAGGTCTGATGCTGGACAATTCCCCATGCTTACTTCCACTGCTGTCGTCCTCTATGCTGGGCAATAGGATATGAATTCAATTCGCCGTGCACTGCATTTTAAGAATTTATGGCACCAAGTAAGTTTGGTATGGAAGCTATGCCACAAGGCACAATGCTCCATTGTATATATGGGCATGTTGCAAGAAAAATCTGTGATCTCCCCAAACAGTACATCAGAAGAAGGGTTGCCTCCCAACTAAAACTACTGCCCTAGTTGGCCTAGTCAGATTACACCACTGTGCTTTGACCACTATTATAATAATGTCCCATGCCTGTGTGCAGGGCCGACCCTACAATGGAGCCGACTGGGGCAATTGTTTGTTTTGAAGCGGAGGAGAGAGAGAGGGGCGCCGAGTGGTTTTTGCTTACCCGCTCGGCGCCCCTCTCTCCTCTGCGGCGAGTCTCCCTGTTCGGTCTCGGTGCCGGCTTGTAATGCTGAGCGCCGGAAGTGCCGTCAATTTCCGGCGCTCAGCATTACAAGCCGGCACCGTGGCGGAGCAGGGAGACTCGCTGCAGGACTCTTTAAAGGTAAGGGGGAGCGAAAATAATGGCGTCGGCGAAGTTTAAAATGACGCCCCCCCCCCCAGGCGGCGTTAAGTCTTCGCCCGGCCCTGCCTGTGTGATGTTGGGAAGGAGGGATTGCTACATGCCGACTTGATTATAAGAAATAACAAATGTCCTGTAAATCGTAGGTAAAAGATTGTGGCAATTAAAGGGTTAGTATCGGCTTTACCATTAAGGTGGCTTCAGGAGTTTCAGGGCACTTGTTAGGTAGGAACCTGTCTTAAATCGATTTTAAATGAATTAATGGGCAGTTGACACCAATATCAGGAAGAAGATATGGCATGAGTGCAAGTCAGCGCTAAGCACTGATAATACCGCTCCCATAACAGATCTGACACACTTGTTGGCAGGCATCATGCAGCTGTGGTTACTTTTGATTTTGCAAAAGCACTTCTCAGGCGTCCTCAAACGTGTTTGAATACACAGCTACTCAGTTTATCAAACCATACTAAAAATGTTGTTTTTCAAAATTCCTGTAACATCAAAGATACAATCCTTTTTCCATAAATAAAACATATGGTATACACTTAGAAGTTATTTTTATTGCTGTTTTAAGTGGGAAAATATTTGAAGGCAAGTATAACATAAACACAAAGTATATAGATACCAGATTTTTGGTATGGCGCATTTACAAGTCCCTGCATTTTCTATTCTAAATGTGATTATGTTGTTAACCAGTTTATAAGCCCTAAAACTCCCATTAACACATCAGAAATATGTGTGTCGAAATGCCACAGATGGTATGAAGAATGCGTTGCTTTTCATATGAAATGTTACAGGGGAAGTAATGTCCGCTTCTTTTTCTTTTATTTTGTACCCTAGTAATGTCCTATAATTGTTGGTTTTGCCAAGGGCTCCCTAACAAACTAACATGCCTTCATGCTGGCAAGTGGCTCTGCAAAGTGTTTTACATAAACACTCCGCAGAGCCGAATCTTAAGGTACCGTCCATTCGTCCGAAGAACGAACGCAACAATAGACGAAAGTAACGAAAATCTAATGTGCGCAATACCAAAGTCTTTATTCATTCGTTTGTTACTGCGAGGAGGAGAATCTTGCCATTTGAATTCAACTTCTTTTAAACGTTTATTTCTTGTTTCCATGGCAACCAGACGGACAAATGGGATTTTCAAAAATGAAAAAGTTGGACGAATTAATATGAAGACTTTTTCCCCACCAAAAAGGAACGCGTAAAGAAACACAAATTTTTCGCTGGCGCTCAAGTCTAGCATATAGTGGCTGAGAGGATTTAAGATTAAGTACAGTTATGTCAATAAGTGAATCACCATAGGCTCACTTCTAAAGTGAATAGCTTCAGGAAGAAAATATGTAGGGATTAATTAGGGATTAATCTAGCCTTGGTGCAGTATTAATCTAAATTTTATTAAAGACAGGAGGCGAGTATTTTGCATTAACCTTCTTTACTGTTAACCTCCAGCAGCAAAACAGTTAACAGAAACAATAAAAAACAACCAACAGGAACACAGCAACAAAGTCTATAAAAGTCTGCACATCTTGGCACTCCTCCTCTTTCTTTGCGCAGAAGCTTAACCGACAGTCAGGAACAACCCGGAAGAAACACAGGAACTCAAAACCATGCTGAAAAAGGACCACAGCAGCGTCAACACCTCAGACAACCGGAGGACGACCTGGGAAAACAAAGAATCGTGACCACGCAACCATATGCCAAGCATGACAGAAAAAACATCAGGTACGGTAATGAGACAATATAATAATAATCATAACCCGACAACAATCCCCCCAACAAAAAACCCTAAGACATAAGGGAAGGGGAAGGGCGGGAAAATACTCGCCTCCTGTCTTTAATAAAATTTAGATTAATACTGCACCAAGGCTAGATTAATCCCTAATTTTATAGCAAGACAGGAGGCTTCGTATTTTGCAATTTTAACGCCCCGAAACCAACGCCAAAGCGGCGTGAGCCGGGGTCCGAAAATAAAAAGTCCGGAAAGTAGATTCCCTGGACCAATCCGCCGCTGATAAAAGGTCCGCAAGGGAACAGCCCGCGGAGAAAGCCGCAGAGGCGGCGGCACCGCGGACCGAGTGAGCCCCAAAAGAACTATCAATACCGGCCAAAACAGAATCCACCGGATCCACCTAGAGAGAGTGGGAACAGAGACAGGCCGAAAGGGACGCACGTAGGAGATGAAAAATGGACCAGAGGAGGAAAACCGAAACGGGGCCGATTGGGCCAAATAAGCCTGAACACAGCGCGCCACGCAAAGGCGCGGCCGGTCAGGAAAATAAGGGTAAGAAACGGAAGTAGAACCGGATTTAGTTCTACGAAAAACAGAGACCGATACCCCGTCAGGGGAAAAAACAAACGAGGAAACATCAAAAGCCCGAACGTCAGACATCCGACGGAAAGAGACGAGACACAACAACAGAGCAGTCTTGGCGGAAAGCTGGCGAAAGGACAAACCGTCGTTGTCCGGCCAACTCTCCAAAAAATCAAGTACCCGGGAGACATCCCAAAAGGAGTCATAACGAGGCCTAGGGGGTCTAGAAAGACGAACACCCCTGAGAAGACGGCAGACTGCCGGATCCTTACCGACACCTGAGCCCTGAACCGGAACGTGAGCCGCCGAGATGGCCGAACGGAACAAGTTAATGGTGCGGTAAGACCGACCCAGGGAAAAAAGATGGGCCAAAAAATTAAGAACCGCCGTCACAGGAGCTGTAAGGGGATCAAGGTGTCGAGCCAAACACCAGCGACTCCAGGCCTGCCAAGCCTGGAGGTAGGACCGTCTGGTACCCGGAGCCCAGGATCCCCAGAGCAGATCTCGAGCCGACTCCGATAAGCCCGGCACATGCCAGGATCCCCGGAAACCGACCAGGCCACGAGAGTCAACCGATCCTCGAGGATGAGAGGATGAGGGTTCCCCTCCGGATCCCGAAGAAGATCCCAGGTCGAGGGAAGGATCAGGGGATCCGCGCACGACAGCTCCAGAAGAAGCGGGAACCACGGCTGAGTCCTGAGGGGTGCTACCAATAGGAGAGACACGCCCTGACGACTGACCGAGTGGAGAGTCCGAAGGATCATGTTGAACGGGGGAGAGGCATAAGCTCCCCGGCGCGGCCATGGCTGGAGAAAGGCATGGTACTCCGCGCGGATGGACAGATGGTTCTCCAGGCAGAACTGATAGAGCTCCTTGGTGAGCTCCGTGAGAAGCCTGGACCTCGAGCCCCCAAACCTGTTGATGTAGCGGACGGCCGAGACGTTGTCCATGCGCAGCACCAACGAACAATGAGTGACATCCTTCAGGAAACTGCGAACCGCGAAAGAGCCAGCGATGAGCTCCAGGCAATTGATGTGAAGGTCGCGTTCCTCCGAAGTCCACGGACCCCCGGTAGCCACGTCGCCGCAAACAGCCCCCCAGCCAGACAGGCTTGCGTCCGATTCCAGGACAAAATCCGGGCTTGACCCGAAAATGGCACGGCCGTTCCACGCGTCCATGTAGACCAACCACCAATGGAGCTCCAAGCGAGCCTCGTCTGACAGGGAGATCATCGCATCGTAGGAAGCCGATTCGCGAAGATGCCGTGCCTTCAACCGCTGGAGGGCCCTGTAGTGGAGCGGTCCCGGGAAAATGGCCTGAATCGAAGCCGAGAGGAGGCCGATCACCCTGGCGAGAGTTCGAAGTGAAACCAGGCCGCCACGGAGGAGCTTGCGAATCTCCTTCTTTATGCCCAGGACCTTGTCACGAGGGAGCCGGAGAACCGCCGCTACGGAATCTACCGAGAAACCTAGAAACTGAACGGTCTGAGTAGGAGTCAAGACCGACTTGGGCTCGTTGATCACGAAGCCCAAGTCCTGAAGCAGGTGAACCGCCAGGTAAGTATCGCGACGAAGGGACTCGACGTCCTGAGCCATAAGGAGGATGTCGTCTAAATAAATTATAGAGCGAATCCCGCGGGCCCGAAGGAACTCCATGACTGGCTTCAGCAGTTTGGTGAAGCACCAAGGAGCGGAGCTGAGACCGAACGGAAGGCAGGTGAACTGCCAAAGGAGGCCTCGCCAGCGGAACTGAAGAAACAGCCGATCGTCGGGATGGACCGGGACCGAGAGGTAAGCGTCCTTGAGGTCGAGCCGGGAGAACCAGTCGTTCTCCCTGAGCAGGTCGCGCAGGAGGTGAATACCCTCCATTTTGAAGTGGCGATACACCACGTACCTGTTGAGGGACCGAAGGTTGATAACAGGGCGAAACTCCCCTGACTTCTTGCGCACCAAGAAGATATTGCTGAGAAAAACCGGAGGGGAGTGCGCCCTTTCTATAGCTCCCTTCGCCAGAAGGGAAGAGAGCTCTGAGTGGACCAGGGCGGCGGCGTCGCGAGACAACCTGGGGAGTGGAGGTGGAAAAACCTGGCGAGGCGCAGAGAGGAACTCCAGACGGAAACCAACTACAGTCTGAAGGACCCAGGGATCGGACGTAAGGCGAGACCAAGCATGGAAAAAATGGGCGATACGACCCCCGACAGGAATATGAGGAAGAATAGGAATCAGTCTTACCTGAAGCTGATCTCCCTCTGGTGGACGTGTAGCCTCTGCCTCTGGAGCCGTCTCTGGAGAATGGGATCCGAAACTGGGAACGGTAGGCGGTGGAGGTGTCCGGGAAACGGGGTCTAGAGCCAAAGGAGGCCGTTCTGCTGGCGGCACAACCCCTCTGCCGACCAGCTCTGGGGGAAAAACGGCTTTCAGTACGAAAGACGCGTCTGATGTTGGTCTGGGCCTTAGTGACTGATGTAAACAGGTTGACATGCTGACTGAGGTCTTTGATGAATCTCTCGCCGAAGAGCAAACCCTTGGCGTCCGCGCCCAGTTCCTTGGGGCCCAGTTCGGCCAATTTGGCATCAAGTTTAAATAGGGCCGCCTTGCGTCGTTCAGACGATATCGCACAGTTGGCGTTTCCCAGCAAGCATAAAGCTCTCTGAGTCCAGTCACGGACCAGGTGGGGATCCAATGGAGAGCCATCAGCAATGGCTTCGTCAGCCATTTGAAACACCTGCGTTAAGGGGCCCGACACGTCCAACAGTTTATCCTGAGCTGAGCATAGGCCCAACTCAATGCCCTTGCGAGGGTCCTTGCCGTTCTTGGTCAAGAAAGTCACAAAAGTTGGGTCAAATTCGGGCGTGTTCAGCACTTTATCCCGGACTGTGGGACGAGGGCATTCCGAACGGAGTCGCTGGCGCACTTCCTTGTCCAAGGGGCGACGCATCCAGAATCGTAAAAACTCCGCAATGTGGAACGATGGGGTCCACTCCGAAGAGCGAGGGTGGCGCAGAGCCCTGGGGTCGAAGAGCGGAGTTCCCAGGTCATCCGTGACCTCAAACGGCTGATCAGGAGCGTTGGACGGGATGAGAGGTCATCAATAACCTCGTAGTCAGTGAGGTCGTCATTAGGGAAAACCAGCGGAAGGGCTGAACTGCGGGCCTTCTTTAACGGAGCTTTCCCCTTCCCAGATGTGGAGGGCACTTCGACCCAGGAGCGCTTCTGGGAGGCCGCTGTGGCCACAGGAGATGAGGAGCCGCCAGCTTCTGAATCCTCCACCCCAGTAGGGGAAGCGAGAGGCGGAGAAATGTGTTTCTATAGACACATTTGGAGTGCAATGGCCGAAGAATCCCAAACTCAGATGCCTGCCGCCGTTCAGGCTTGGCTCCGCTCTGCCCTGGCTGCGTCTCTCCCAGCTGCTCTCGAGGACTTCCCCCTCTTTCTCCCCACTTTTGTGGAGAAGTGGGAACAATCGCTTAATGTATCGATGTCTAGGTCAGAGATCTTTCGATTGACACATGGGTGCCAGATCATCCCGATGTATGTTGGAGGTGTGGGTTGCCACAGGAGTGTCCCCTTGGCTGATCCCTTGACACAGGCCCTTTTAGCTTAACTTTTTGGTACTTGGTGAGCTCCATAGCATCATGTTTATGTTTCACCATGCTGTCCTGCTGTGCCAGGGCTTTGATGTATGCTGTCTTTTTCTTTTGTGTTTACTGGAACTGGTCCCTCTCTGCTCCTGCCCCCCCTTTTTGTGTTCTCTCCTTTTCTCCCTCTCATTTATTTTGTTTACAAACAAAAACAATAAAAAAAATTGATTCGCAAAAAAATAAATAAAGACAATCTTAGACTACTTATTTTGGTCAGATTTTTGGTCCCTTTGTTGTGGTCCAGTCTAACTGTGCTTGGCTTATGTCTTGCACGTCAAACAATTGTAAATTTGTATGTTTTTATTGGCCACCCTGCGTAAATATTCACAGTGCAGGGATTCCAAAGGGTTCACAATCTTTCTCCTGCTACAGTATCATCAATAGATATAAAATTAATTTCATAATTTATAGATTTTATCCCATGTTATGTTTGTTGTTTTAAATCTTAGACATTGGATAATATTTATGAAGAATAATTCAGATTCAAAATTCTAAATAAATTGACAGGAACACTCCATGGGGTGTCATGACAACCATACCACATTTATATTTTTGTCCTGAAATAGCTTGCTAAAATATGGTCACTGACTACATTAATATGATATTGATTTAAGCAGTTAATTCTGGAATATATACAAAATAAATGTGAGAATAACACTCATGCCAAACTCG
Organism: Spea multiplicata; assembly: GCA_009364415.1. Taxonomy (NCBI): domain Eukaryota; kingdom Metazoa; phylum Chordata; class Amphibia; order Anura; family Pelobatidae; genus Spea; species Spea multiplicata. Next base: position 11,116,764 of record VKOC01000005.1, read on the forward strand.
AAGTTGCTGGAGACCACTATACATGCTTATTTATTTTCCATTTTACCAGTGATAAAAGTCACATACCGCATAGAAGAGGTCAGACTATTATATTCTTTCTCCCCATACCTGAGTTAATTAATATCATTATTTCTGTCCATTTGCAAAAGCTGTACTTAATTAAACTTCAAAAATAAATAGGAATAATGATTTGAACAAAAGGTAATTCTTTTATTTCCATTATGATCTTTTACTTTATTAATATTGTTTGGAGCAAAGGTTTTCGGCCCAAGCTTCATTATGAATTTTGAATAAGTATTACAATTTGTGGACTGGTCTTACTTACGAAATTCATTATCCTCATTATAACTATACCCTGGATTTGACTTATGTGTCAGCTTATTACAGAACAAAATAATCACTGTTATCATTACATAACTTGCCTTTTTAATTGGGTTGAGTGTGTATGATTGTGTGAGATTTTTGTTGATAGAGGTGTATAAAAGCATTATTATTATGATTATTTATTGCCATCAAATTCCATAGCGCTGTACAATGGGTAGACAGGACATAACAAGTAGTATGTAACATAACAAATTGACTAACAGAGACAACAGGTGAGCTCAAACAAGTTTACAATCTAGAGGGATTTAGGGTGTATTACACAATTATTATTATTATACTTTATTTATAAAGTGCCAACAAATTCCACAGCGCTGTACAACATGAACATTTTAAAGATAACGACAAGTACAATACAGCAGCAAGAGGAATGGAGGGCTCTGTTCCCGTAGGAACTTACAATCTATGTAAAAGTGCCGTTGTTAGGGATGGACCAGCCACACTAGTAAAAGTATTGCAGGAGAGGGTCTAAAGGAATACGGGAGGGTGTTAATGTGCAATGTTGTAAGCGTCCTTTAAGAAGTGGGTCTTGAGGGATTTTTTGAAGGAATAAAGGCACGGAAAAATGGGGATAGGTGGGGGAGAGCATTCCAGAGGATAGGGGCAGCCCTTGAGAAATCTTGTAAGCGTGCATGAGAGCTAGAAATCAAAGGAGAGGATAGAAGGAGATCACTGGATGAATGGAGAGAGTATAAGAGTGTATTTAGAGATGAGTGATGAGATGTAGATAGGGAAACCACTGTGAAGGGCTTTGAAAGTAAGAGTAAGGATTTTGAAATGAATCCTGAAGTGCACAGGACTGACAGCGCACAGGACTGGGAGAGGGATTAGTGAATAGATGGGAGAGGAAGATAAGTCTGGCAGCAGCATTCATGGTATTCATAATATGCCACCTTTCCCACAAGTCAGCTTGCGAACTTCCTGCATTGCTAGATATTCCGCAGTCCAAAGTAAGGACTATTATTGTAAATTGGAGTAACAACAACTCAGCCTTGAAGTGGTACACCACACACACTTACAGAGTGGGGTGACTGAGTAAGTGACAAAGTGGGGTGACTTAAAGCACATAGTAAAAGTAATCTGTCCTTTGTAGCATCACTACAGAGTTCCTGCCTCTGGAAGCCACATTAGCAGAAGCATTGGGGTTCAATGGATGAGCAGTAAGATTGGCTAGTGTGGTGTAAAGCACTCTGGAGCAGCAGAAACGTTCTCTGAAGTCATGAATCATGCTTCGCTATCTGGAAGTCTCATATAAGAATTTGGATTTGGCTGATGCCTTGGCTACTGGTCTGCATAGTGCCTACTGTTTTGGCAGAGAAGGGATAATGGTCTGGGGCTGGTTTTCAGAGTTTGGGCTAGGCTTCTTAGTTCTAGTAAAGAGTATTGCTAATGCTACAGCATACAAAGACATGTTAGACAATTGTATGCGACAAACGTGAAGGCCTTTACTGTTCAATGATGACCGTGACCCTAAGCTCAAAACATCCATAAAGACATTGTTTGCCATGTTTGGTGTAGAGGAATTCAAGTTGCCTACACATAACTTTCTCCCTAACCCCAATGAATAACTGCCAGTCCTTCTCGTCTAACATCAGTTTTTGACCTTACAGATGCTATTTTGGCTGAATGGGCACAAAGTTCCACAGATACACTCCAAAATCTTGTGAAAAACCTTCTCTGAAGAGTTATAGCCACAAAGGGGGGCCAACTCCATATTAATACCCATAGTTTTTGAGTGTTTTCACAAGTAGTGCTTTCACAAGTTTTTTGTTGGTCTTATAGGCAGTAAATGATTCAGCCTGTTTCGATATTTTCCAAAATTGGCATCATTAAGATTGCTGCACTGTCATCAGTAACTCTGACCAAGAAGCACTTGCGGGTCTCCTGACAAATTCCTCCGAATACCCACTGCTGAGGAAACATTTGGCCGGCATTGATCTTACACATAGTGAACAAGCTCTCAACGATTTCGGCAATTAATAATTCACCTCCAATCTTCTGTTTTTGTAGAACTCACATGTAGTTCCAGTCTACCGTTGTATTCTTATTCAAGCCCAATTCATCCTCGCACCACTTGATCAACATAAATCCCTTGGCCCAGCAATAGAAGAAACAAACGGCTGCCACAAAGGGTAGAAGACTATTGGTGAACCAATTTCCAGTGCGAATGTTGACCTTCTTCAGACTTTCTACAATCCCAGAAAATATTCAAACCGAAGTAGAGCTTTATTTTGTGACCATTTTGACACAGTAGCCCAGCTGTCAGTACACCTTTCTCTTGTAAGAACACCACTTCTTCTTCATTACGAGGTAGAGTGAACATGTTCATTCTCATTATTTTAAAAAAACGTATTTACACATATAAAAAAAACTGCCACAACACATATTCAAACAAATGTGTTATAAAAACTAAAAAGCATTTTCACATATTTAAAAAAAAACCGATTCAAATAGTCTAAAAAACCTATTGGTCCAGGTCCTAATATGGTTATTATTATGATTTATTTGCAAATTTGACTTTTGTCTAACTTGTGCAAATTTGATGCTCCAAACAGTCGGAATTAATCACTTTTTATGTGGTTTAAACATTTGTTTTAAAATTATATATACATTATATATATATATATTATATATATTATATATATATAATTATTAGAGGAAATAGCAACATACTTATGCTCAGAACTCCTACTATAGAATTAAATTGGGCAGTTAGGAGATACATTAGGTATCTACTTAACTCTTCACATTTATTACATGTAAATTTATGCCTCTCAAAATATGATTAAGTTCTGTCCCTGCTTAGCCTAATGCATAACAAGAATCTTAATTCATTCACAGATTATGTTCCATATGACCTACTGGAACCCGTCTGCTAAATTTGTCTTGCCATGTCATAGTTCAATCTTGTCCAATCGACAATTAATATTTATTTATACCTTTCCAATCATCAAATGCAGATATGCATAAATGTTGCAAAACCTCCTTGTCAAGAGTTTAAAATATGTCAGTGCATTTATTAACAACATTAAAAAAGCAGTTTTAATTCAAGTTTGTAAAAAAAGTATTATTAACCTATAATGGTGTTTTAAAATGAAAATACTTTTCATGGATTTTTTTGAATGCATAGACACTTCAGTTATCATTAATAAGGGGAGATATTATTATAACAGACCTGATCTGGCACACCGGGCATATGCAGGTTAAGCCACTGACCGACAGCTCAACACACTCTAGCGGCAGATCGGGTAGTGTGGCACACGGCCTTCGGCTTGATATCCCCGACCACACACTATGTGAGCATAAAAACATAGCGTGTAGCTGTGCACATCAAGCAGTCATCCTTACAAAATTACGTCATAAGTGGGTTGCTGACGATAAAATGCCAGGGCTGCCTTGTCATGACTAGTCTGGCCCTGATAACAAATATAATAATATAATTATAATTCAGATTTTCAGGAAGTCTCTGCCTTAACCATTGCATCTGCATTTTATAATTTGAGGGTTTATGCACAACAAATAAATCCCAGGGGTTATTGGTACCTCAAGTCCCAGAGCAATTTTGCCATTTTTGCGATATGTGTTTAGGGATTATTCCACTTTCGCTGTGAATAGTGTACCATCATAATAACATATTTGGTTTTTATTCAAGGAGAGATAGAGCTTTCTTTGATAAGATATGTTGGATAGATTAGATGAAAAGTTAGAAATGAGAAATTTTAGTAAAAACTAGCGAAAATATAAAAAAAACATTTTTTTTTTAATTTCCCTCTGAATCTCACAAAATTAGGTAAAGTGATGGAAATCCCTCCAAGGTTTTCATGCAGGTGCCCCTATTTCAGAAATACCTACATTAATAGATTTTTCCAATACTTTTCCGACAGGGAGCATACTATAAGGTGTACATTTTTTGTATAATTTTTATGCCTATGGTTTAACGGGTTTGGGGGTTGTGAACGGGGGCAGGAGGGTTATACTGGCTAGATGTTATGCTAGGGCAATGGGATGTAAGTCCATAGGGGATTGAAGGGGTTAAGGTTGCTCAAAGTTCCAAAGATCTTTCATTAAAAGGACATAACTATCAACTACTAGTATTCCAATTACTTCTATTACTTTAGCCTTTAAGATATTGTTTCATTTTATCTCTTTTGAGAAATCTAGAGATCTTGTTTGGTATTATATGGCATTATTTTCATCAGCCCTGTGAAGAAAGCAATATAGACACTGACATTATTTGCTCTGGAACCCTAGTTTGAATTAATCTTTTTTTAGACTTTCGATGAAGTACAAAATCAATATGTAGTTTGCTTTATTTTCTTTGTAGATTCAAAGTGCGTAGACAGACACTATAGACCTTTATTTCTTTGGAGAATTGAAGGTAGAATTCTTTGTCATGGATGTTAATCTGTGATACTATATTAAAAGAAATTGATTGGACCAATCACTCAAACTCATTTTCATTTAGACAAAGATTGAATGGAAGATTGACAAGCAATTTGTTTATTCAGCAGACCCTGGTTGAGTGGATGTCCTGTCTCTCTTACTTTGCTCTGGTATTTGAAGAATTGAAAGTTACTCTTAAACTTCTTCAATGGGTTTGTTAGAGTCTGTGTCAATATTTATAATGCTAAAGTTTCAAAAATATATCAAAAAGAATAAATAAAAAAACATGTTTTTGTTTTGTGTACTTTGAAATGTATGGTATAATTGGAAATTATTCTAGCCTTGGTGCCTGAATAATTATAATTTTAACAAAGACAGGAGGCTTCCTATTTTGCATATCTTCCTTTTACTACTCACCAACAGCAGCAAAGAAAGAGTCAAACGAAAGAGGTTAATGGTCCGAAAAGACTTACACGGAACAGGCTGGCCAAAAAGTTGAGGACACAAGTTAGAGGGGCAGAATGGGGATCTATCTGTTGTCCCAAACACCAAGAAGCCCATCGTCCCCAAGCTGACCGGTAAGACTTCTGGGTGCCTGGAGCCCAAGACTCCCTAAGCAGGGACTGAGCGACCTCCGATAAATCCGAGACTGGTCAGGGTTCCCCGAAATTGTCCATAGAACAGAGACAGCCGACCCTCCAGGAAGAGTGGATGAGCCTGGCCTTCCGGGCCCGCAAGGAGAAACGGGAAGGAGGAAAGAGCCAACGGATCCATGATCGACAGCTCTATCAGCGCAGGGAACCAGGGCTGCGCGTGCCAGAGCGGGGTCACTAGGACCAAGGAACCCCCGGTGTGCCGAAGGTAATGAATTACCCTTGGAATGAGCGCGAAGGACACTGGCCACATCTGGGTGAAGGCGTCCTTCACCAAAGCCTCCGGGGCTGGGAGCCTACTGAAGAAGTAGGCGGTTCATCCGAGAAGCAAAGAGGTCTAGGTGAAGAGGCCCTCTGAGACGAAGGATGTCCTGAAAGACCCGCGGTTGAAGTCTCCAATCGCTCACATCCCTCCAATGCCTCGAGAACCAGTCTGCTAACAGGTTCTACGTTCCCGGGAGGTATTCGGCCAGCAACGTGATGTTGCAAACTAGACAAAAGCCAAAGATGTCCTTCGTCAGTTCCGTAAGGAGTTTGGATCGAGTGCCTCCCAGACGGTTGACGTACCTTACCGCTGAGACATTGTCCATTCGGTGGAACAATCCGACTGGTCCTTTGCCAGACTTCGGATGGCGAATGATCCCGCAATCAGCTCCAGACAGTTGATGTGCAGGGAGCGTTCCTCTGGCGACCATCGTCCTACCGTCGCTTCGGTGAGGGAGGCTGCGCCCCAGCCCAGCAAGCTGGCGTCTGATTCCAGGACGAAGTCTGGTTGAGATCCGAAGATGGCTCGGCCGTTCCAGGCCTCCATATGGCGAAGCCACCATATCAACTCTTGATGAACATCTGGCGTGAGATGGACCGGCTGGTCGTAAGAAGAGTGTGAGAGGAGGTGTTGAGCCTTGAGGCGCTGGAGAGCCCGGTAGTGCAACGGACCCGGAAAAATGGCTTGAATGGACGCAGCGAGGAGCCCCACTACGCGCGCCAGCATGCAGAGCGAGCAAACATCCTTCCACAGGAAGGAACGAATCTCCTTCCGAACGGCCACGATCTTGGACATCGGTAGATGTAACATAGCCGCCTTTGAGTCTATTTAGAACCCCAAGTTGACGTGGTGATAACTCGGACTCTGGAGGAGATCCCGACACCTAGAAAAGAGAAGAACGTCGTCGAGGTAAACTATGTACCTGATCCCCTGAGATCGAAAGAAAGCCATAACCGGCTTGAGGAGCTTTGTAAAGCACCAAGCCCAAGGGGCTGAACTGAGGCCGAACGGAAGAGATTTGAACTGCCAAATTTGCTCACCCCAATGGAACTGAAGGAACTGCCTGTGGTCTGGGTGGCTTGGGACAGCAAGGTAAGCGTCCTTGAGGTCCAGTCTTGTGAACCAGTCCCCCTCGGACATAAGGTCCCAACAGAAGATGGATACCCTCCATCTTGAAATGGCGGTAGCCCACAAACGCGTTGAGAGACCGAAGGTTTATCACCGGGCGAAACTCCCCGGAACGTTTCCGGACTAGAAAGATGGAGCTGAGGAAAAAAATGGGTCCTCTTGCCTGTTGAATAGCTCCTTTTTCCTGTAGGGCCAGGAGCTCTGACTCTACTAACTGCTGATCTGCAACACTGGAGGGGGTCTCCTTACCTGGTGAGGAGGGGAGACGAAGTCTATCTGATATCCACGAACCGTCTGAAGGATCCAGGGGTCTGACATAATCCGCACCCAGTTGTAAAAAAAACGGGAGATCTTGCCAGCAACCGGCAGTCGTCCAGCCCTGGCGGAAAAATGAGGTCCGGCCTGGAATACTTTTCTCATGGAGAGCTTGACTTTATTCCACAAGGTCATGAGGCCAGTTCCGCAAGACGAGAGTCCCTGTGAAGTAGACACATATTCAAGGTTTTCTGAAATATTTAATTTATGGAATATTTTCTTCCCTACATTTTATTGAAAGTTGATGAAATGCTTCATTGCTTAGGCCTAGAGGCCCTGTACCCCAACCCCCACCTTAAATAAATGCAAGAGCCGTTGTGGGTAAGGGCTTTGGCCAACCATTCAACGCTAGCCACAGAGGGGAATTTTCTGCTACTGTGACTAAAAGCGCTAAGAGAACAGCAACAGCCAGCAAACATAAACTTGCAACATCACAAAATAGGGAGGGAAAAGGTAGGAGTGACCCCTTACTTACTTTATAAATACTTTGCCTGCAACATTGTTGCGCCCACCCAACCAACAAACTGCTGGCATGCCCACACTACAACCTAGGCTAGCAGTCATTTCCCCCCTTTCCTAATGGTCCAGGTGGGCCCCTTTACAGCTTTCAGTGTCTGCATAATGGGTAGACTGCTAGAAATCAGAAAACCCAAGGATTACTTGCAGGTTCAAGCACTTCAACATTTTCTATCATGAATAACAAATGTGTAATGTAAATAACATGTAAATAAAGTATGTGGTATGAAATATGTCAAGCTGGTATTGGCTGTCAGTACCCTTTATGGGTTGTGGAAGTCACTGGTGTCATGAGTGTTGATTTCAAGCTTTATGAAGGTATCCCTTTTCTTTGTTTTAGAAACATACTGCATGTGTTATACTACTAGTGTTTTACACATTTTGAATATGCATATACAATAGACCGGACCCTTAAAGCACAGCAATTATTTAATTGAGCAGAAATTATATTTGTTAAAATGCACATAAAAATCAAGCAAATCAAAAGAATTAGTATTATAGTCAACATAGCTATGGCAGAAAAAAATGATTTAATCCTGAGTCCAATTCATTTTTTTCCTACTTTTATATTTGAGGTTTTGTAATGTGTCCCCTTACTTTCACCCGTATGTATGATGCCTGTCAATTCGTTTTCTCTTCTTAGTCTTGAAAAGCTTTGTTTCAACAGTCACTTTGAATAAAAAGCTAACAAGTAATTTTATATAATAATAATATAACTATATTTCCAAAACTGACTTTTTTCTACAAACATAAAAATACCACAAGCAATAATTTATTTGGATATTGATTCTTTAGAGGTGAGAATAGACTCAGCTCTGTGATTATCAGTGTGTGATAAATTTAGATCAGTTAGGAAAGATGCCCTCGGGTAAGCTCCTAATGCCTGTAATCAGGAAAATCTTTGATTTTTTTTACCTCTGGTGTCCTTAATAACAGACACATCAACCTGTAGGGAAGATCAACTCTAATTGAATTAACAAGTTGGTAACACCCTTATATGTTTTGGAGTTTGCTGACTCAGCTTTATTGTATGTTTTTTTTGCTTTAGTTTTTAAGCAGTATCTTTAAAACAGATAGTAACTATTCTGTTAGATTCATTGTCATCTGACTAGTTCACACAGCCATATTTCCTAAGACACATTTAATGGGGTTGGGCTTCATAATGAAAACTAGACACCACAAGGTATTTCAAATTAGGGCTGCAACAACTAATCCATAAAATCGATAATAATCGATAATGAAAATTGTTGCCAACGAATTTCATTATCGATTAGTGGAATCGATTTTTATTGTGTGTTTAGGGCTAATTTAGGGGCAGTTGGGGTTGATGGGGTGTTTAGGGTTAATTTAGGGACAGTTGTGGTTGATGGGGCTTTAGGGTAATTTAGGGGCAGTTGCTGGGTGATGGGTCTTTCAGGGTTAATTTAGGGACAGTTGTGGTTGATGGGGTCTTTAGGGGTTAATTTTAGGGGCAGTTGGTGGTTGATGGGTCCTTTAGGGTTAATTAGGACAGTTGTGTGATGGGCTCTTTTAGGGTTAATTAGCGGGCAGTTGTGGTTCATGGGGTCTTCAGGGTTAATTTAGACAGGTTGTTGGTGATTGGGGTCTTTAGGGTTAATTTAGGCCGGCAAGTTGTGGTGATGGGGTCTCAGGGGTTAATTTAGGGGCAGTTGTGGTTGTATGGGGTCTTCAGGTTAGTTTAGGGGCAGTTGTGGGTTGATGGGGTCTCAGGGGTTAACTTAGGGGCAGTTGTGGTTGATGGGGTCTTCTCTTCATGGTTAATTTAATGCTGAGTTAATTTAATTAATGTAATAAGGTTACCTTAAGGTGCAGTTAGAGGTAAAGGGGGCAAACTGAGGGGAATCTAAATCCTGGGGGTAACTAAAATAAACCCTGTATTTATTTATAAAAGTATTGTGTCTGTGAACGAGTCTGCAAATCTATCACTATGTGCACTATGGCATATCAGGGGTATACGGCATACCTGGGGAGGATGGAGTGACATACCGGGGGGTATAAGGCATATAGGGTGTATAGAAGGCATATGTCAAAAGGGTGGAGTGGCATGTCTGGGAGGCAGTGTGGCATATCTGGGAGGCAGTGTGGCAAGCCTGGGCTCAAATGTGTATGAACTGGGGGGCAGTTGAATAAAGCGAATGCATTTATAAATCAAATTTTTTATTCTGCATTTGTTTTTATAACATCCTATGATACTTTATTAATTATTTTAAAAAATGAAATTACTTTTTTTTTTATTCGATAATCAATTAGAATCAAAAAAATAAGATCGCCAACTATGGATATGAAAATAAATTGTTAGTTTTCAGTCCTATTTTCAAGTCTAAGTTTTTTTTAAGTTATTTCCATGCCAGGATTTTTGCGGAAAAAGATAATTATTGCACTTGCTCATAGAAATAAATTTTTTGTCACGTACAAGTAGTTTGGAGACACCGTGGTCAGGTAGGACTCCAGGACAGAACAGTTCAGACAAGCCGAGGTCAGGATTCCAGAGAACAGGATAGCCGGTATACGTAGCCGAGGTCAGGATTCAGGAGATCAGGATAAACGATAAACAAGCCGAGGTCAGGATACAGGATAACAACGTAGTCAGGCAAGCTGAGGTCAAACACAGGAATCAGGACAATAAACGCAATCTGGGTGCTAGCACAAGGCATAGACAACCATCAGAAGGCAAGGTGTAACTGGTCTGAGGGGTTTAAATGGAGAACCGCGGAGGAAGTCTGAATCTCCCATCAGCCCTTCATGACATCACTTCCGGTGTCCGTGACTCGCGGCCATCTTGTGGATGGCGTAATCTCCCCTCATAAATTCCTGCAGTATGCGAGTTCGCCACTAGAGGTTGCGCATGCGCAACAGCAGGACACCGTGCACCAGGAGGTCGGCCTCTCCTGCGCGGCACTTCAGAGGAAGGCAGTGGAAGCAGCCGTGCGGTGGAGGGGGGTCTCCCTCTCCTTCGTGGCGGCTGCTGCGGAGGTGGCCGTGCAGTAGAGGGGGGTCTCCCTCTCCTTCGTGGCGGCTGCTGCGGAGGTGGCCGTGCGGTAGAGGGGGGTCTCCCTCTCCTTCGTGGCGGCTGCTGCGGCAGCGTGGGAACCGGGAACAGGTGAGTAACATATACGTTATTATTAAATTATGTATTAATGCAGAAACTTTGCAGTTGAAAAAAGCAGATTAATCTTACATTTCGAAAAAAAGATATTACTATTACATTCATATGTGCACAGGAAATACCACAATTTGGCATAATAATAAGAAATTGCCACCTAAATATAATAATAATGTTAATAGAACAAACATAAAAATGTAATTTGCTGTGCTTTACTCAGTTCTTTTGTGTGAAGCAAATTAATTCGCAAAAAGGATGCCAGTATAATTAACATGTAAAAACATTTTACGTTTTTAAAAATTAGATCTGAAATTATTTTCTATAATAATGTACTGACGAACATATATTTTGATGTGTAATTTTTAAAATGAACGTATGTGTATAGTCTTCTACATAAAAAAAAGTTAAATTAATTTTCTGCATTTTCTTTGATCCTAAAGTTGAAGCAGATTTTTCTAAAAAAGTGAAGAAATTATAGGATGCATATAAAAAGTACTGTAACATGCCCCCTCTGTTGTGGGGCTATTTGGGACAGTACACGGTCCCTTTAAGGATTTTAAAAGCATGTATATTCCAACAAATATTCGGGAAGGCCGAATGTTAATTAGGAGCCCTGCTACAAAAGAAAAGCCTGACATATTCGTCCAAATATAATAATTGGGAAAATGAACTGACAAAAAGCTGTGAAATTTCCAGCCTTGTTATGTTGTTTCAAAAAAATGAGGAGCAGAGGTGCGATGCTATTCCCTGCGAAACCGTTGATATATTCATGTTTGCAAAACCTCCCAGCTTGATTTGTTGGTCCTGTGAAATTATCAAGGGAATTGGATAAAAATACCTGGAAGATTGCTTGACATCAAAACAGACTGTAAGAGCTCTCTTCTTGTCATATGAAGCATTAATAAGAGAAAAGCACAGCAGGCAGTCGGAAATGCCATTCCAAATTCATATGGCTATAGGTCCTTAATCAAAGGTTTTTATCCTATTATATCTAATTGACACAGAGCTTCTCATTAACAAATTGAGGGGTATTTATTTTGTGCAATATTTGATCTGTTCCAACTTGTATGACGGGTGATTTGAAAGGGCCGTGTTGTGTCTAAAGTGCCATGGGCTGTTAAATATGATCTCATAAACTTAATGAAACCCCATTTGTCATAGGAGATCAGGACAAGAGTGTGTTTTCACTGTAATAATAGTTGATGAAGGTGGATAACTGTCTGCTAGGGCTACTGGAAATATGTACAATTTATAGGTATAATTTCTCGCCCCGTCGTTAATCTTATCAAAAGTCCTAAGCCTCCTATCCAGGGCACAGGTCAAGTGAGAATTGTTCAAAGTGTTGTTTATTTTTGATGTTAAAAGGGTATTCTTGATCCACCTTCGTCCATAGTTTCCTTTCGCCTGGTACCGCGCATCCTTAAAAGTACAGCGCCATACGCCCAGCGGTAAAGGATGAAGGGTTGGAAGGGGGCACCTGTTGGAGCTGCCTTGGGTTAAGGCTAGGGCAGCAGTGACGATAAAATATACCACCAGATATTACCCCTAAAGAGTTGCGAGAGGGAGTAAATTTTGGAAATAGATAAAAATAAATTACCGGTCTGAGGCATTGTTTTCTGTTTAGCATTAAATGTTTGTTACGTCGTGTTTAACATTAAATGTGTGGCCTCCCTCTGTAATGCACAGAAAACGTTCTCTGCGACGGATTTGGCTCAGGAGATGATTAGCAGCTGCTCTACAGAAAAGTATTAAGTGATATGTGAATACATAATTGGCTCAAGGGGTCCATGTTGCCAACCGCATATAAAATAATAAATATGGTTTTTATTGAAAGGGTTAAATGGTTTTGCAATGCATATGGTCCAAACAATAAAGAATCTTCTACATATTGCTGTAAATGTTATAATGATATAGATTGGATTTTAAACTGAAATCCAGTTTTGAAGCAGTTTGAAAAGTAGTCAAAATTTTGCACATCAATTCTGTGCAATAGTAATAAATGTCTCAAATCTTTTGCATGATCAGTTTTTCAGAGAATTTGTTGCATTTGAAACGGATATTTGCTTGTGTGTTAAAAATAGGAATAATGTTTTTTCTGTTTTTTTTTTTTTTTTTTAGATCTGTACATTAAAGCATTCCTGTGAGTTGAAGAAGGGTTTTGAAGTATGAAAACCTCAAATTACCCAGTAACAACTATTGTATTGTAAAATGAACAAAGAAATAACTTAAGACTGGGTCATAGTATTACTCACTTACCCTTACAAAATAATAAAAAACAACATATTAGGGCAAAAATATTGTGTTCACTTCCTGTTAATGCCTTTGCCTTTAAAGGACAACAAGGTATTAAATAAAGTAGCCAGAATTACAAATCTGCCTAGAGAGCAGATATCTCTCTTATTTTTTCAGAATTTTTATGATTATCTTTGGGTGGAAGCAGACATCCTTCCTATTTAAAGTTAAGGAGAAGGAAGATGAGTCGAGGCCAGGCAAATAATTGTTGGTTTGTGACCTTTGGCTGTTGATGTTAAGTTCTCTGACATAACAGACACTTGCTTTCAAAGCAAATATTATATATATATATATATATATATATATATATATATATATATATATATATATATATATGAAGAAGGAAAGACTTAAGCTATATAATACATTTGTTAAATGATGCTACCATAATACACTCTATTTTCTGGTTTTGAGGGCATTACTTATGTATTGTAATATATTGTATTACAGAAAAAAGTTCTATATAGCATTAAGCAATAGGTAGTGCCTTACATAGCTGGGAAGGCTGAATTAAAAATGAGTACATCAAGTTAAATCTTCCAAAAATATTCTTAATCGCATTGATACAGATGAAGAAAATATAAACCTCTCACCGCCATCATAGACAGTAGATTATAGAGCTTTACAGCTCTTACTGTAAAGCACACTCTTCTCTGTTTAAATTGGAGCCACCCCTCCTGTATTCTAATATGTAGAACCCTTTGTTGCCCAATCTGTTGAGTGTGCACTATATTGATGTCTACTATACTTGATTTCTCCATGGTGATGAGATGATCCCTTTCGCAAGTTCTGCATTCCATTGGTTAATCTCGGGGCCCATCATTCTCACAGTTACTAATTTCTCTGAGAAGGGGAGTGGTTTTTGGCCATGCCCAGTTCCCACCCACTTCCCCTCCCACTCCTGGTTGTCTTGGTCTAGCCCCACCCCTTCATTCAGAAACTCACTCAGAAGAGGGAGAGCTCCCGGTAGCCTACCCTGGGACGTTTTTGTCGTAATACAACTTTTTAATACATGGTTTCTTCAATCAAACGTAAAACTATGCGTTACAAACATCCAGATCTTGAGATCTGAGGATTTATTGATTGGGGAAATCTGAGCCATAACAGAGCTTTATAACAAATTAACACTGGAACAAGTCTAAAGAACATCGCTAGCTTCGTTTTTAAGTATAATTATCTGCCCTAAAATAATTAAAATTAATTGGTTGACTTGTGATTTTTTTCTACTTAAAAATAAAATCTTAATTTTAGTTAAGAAAAAGAAAGGAGATTGTTTTCAGGGGAAGGTTTTATTTCTGAGTGGTTATATGACGCGGGTTAACAAAATATAATTAAAAGTTATCAGTCACTTATAATTTGTCATGTCACTGGTAACATTTGCTAATTAGCTTGTTGATATTTTATGTACATATTAATGCCTACTGCTGCCAAAGAAGCAATGTCATCTTTTGAAAGATTTCATATCCTGAAAAAAATCTGTTTTACACATTTTCATACCCTCCAGTTACAACCAAATTAAGTAACGTTAGTATATAACACATTACCATTTTAAATGGGCAATGCTGTTAACCCCTTGCATATGTAATGCAACTTATAGGCAAATCACCAACCTACGTGCACTTCTTGCTTGCATTTCATTGACAAAAATGCACATTTTCAGCTTTTTTTCAAGTTAAGATGAGATAAAAATAGGCATTTCCCTTATCTCAGTTAATGAGTTTAACCGGACAGTTTTAATGTCCTAGACAGCCTCACCAAAGATAAATGCATATTTTAGTACAACATGCAGAAAGATGAGTACAGCAGTATAGTATAAAACCTTTTTATTGGACTAACATTCCATTATAAGGAGAAGCTTTTAAGAGCATCAACCTCCCTTATCAAGTCAAAAGCAATGCAACATGTAAATTTAAAGGAACCTCTCAGTTATCATATGCATTGAATTGTATGTGATGGTTGGAAGTTCCCCTAATTCAATAGCGCATGGGGAATTATTGTGTTAAAAGCAATAACAACTGAACATCCATGATATCATTGTGGCATTAGAGCATGTCTGAATTTTCACTTTTTGCCTTCAGGTGCTTCTCCAATCATGATGTTATCCCACAAGGTTTATGTGGTTGTTTTATTTATTATTAGCTGAACTAAGTGGCCCAGTACTCTCTTTTTTTATTGCATGACATATAACGTTGACTGTACCGGTTACTCTTGTTTGTCTTCTATTGTCTTCAGGAAAATAGCTGCGGGGTAGAGCAGGCAGGTTAAGTCGAAGTTCGTTCAAGTTAAGCTGTCATGAAGAAACTTAATACACTTACAATCTGGAACTTTGCAACTGTTACATTAAGTATCTGATTAACTATTGTTCTACATTGATGAAGTAGTCTCTCTTCGTACTGCTTCAAACCCTCTTCATAATCCTGTATCCTTAAACCTCTCTTCATTATCTGATCGTAATTACTTCTGTCTGGAGAGCGCATAACCTAGCACCTACATACAGCGAGTGCCAAGGTTTGAAACCATAATAAGCTAAATTCTCACCTTCTAAGCCATTATTTCAATCATTAGACTGCAGTTTATTCCTCTAGAGAGCATTAACATTTGAAAATGTGTCAACCAGAGTATGAAATTCATCATAATCATAGACCACCTGCCAACTAATTAGAATATAGCATTCCGATTTTCATGTACCCTTATATTAATCCAGCATTTGACATGAGTTTATATGTTCAAATTGTTTTCAGGCAGTGGCGTGGGAAGGCCAGAAAAAAGTGATGTGAAACTGAAAATAAACTGCAATCAGGAATATAGGAGGAGATGCCAAATATGCAACCAGATTGCAGCTTCAAAGGGATAAATCATTCTCAAAACAAGTAATGACATATTTCCTACATGGGGGATTTCTTAACCTTAGTCTACGGCAAAACTATTAACATAGTCAGCAACAATTACACAATAGTTACTGTTCACAAAGCTTTGTTCGTTTTTCCAAAAAAATGCAATCTATACAATGTATATGCTGACATTTTGCAACCTGTTCTATTGTCGAGATTTAAATTCTCCTATTCTCTTAAGTTTTTCAAATATTTCAAAAGGACAATGCAATTGTAATACTATTCTTATAACTGTTATATCATTATTTACGTTAACATTTGTAACTCTAATTTTTATACATATTTTCTTTATATGATTCCATAACCGTTTAATTGTTTTGTTATCTGGTACTATTTTGTGTCTTTTTTGTGTTACTATGGATCTGTATGGTAGTTTTATCTACCGAATAAACTTATTCTATCATTAAGATTGGTATTCTGATAATTAGTGGAGATATATACTTTATACTTTATTCTGTTTTTGGAAATGTCTTGAATCTGACCTTTTTTTTAAATTAAAGAACACATTTGACTGCATTTTGGACACATTATGCTGTGTATTTTTGGCAGATAAATATTAAAACAGCTATCTTATTTTTAAAAATATGCATTTCTATTCAGATGTTTGCTATCAATAAATAATCCTTAAAATGAATGCATGATAGAGCAGAAGAATATTTCAAACAGGCTTATAACATTACAGAACTTGTTGGAGAGGTTTTACTAGGTTTTTATAACTCAAAAGGTATATTGTCACTACAACTACAAAAAGTTCTAGAACTGCAGCATGGAGTATCCTCAAACTCCACTCCAAGGAACATCTTATATTGGGAAATGTTACTTACTGTTTAAGTTAAATATAAAAATAATCATAAAGAATATAAGTAACTAAAGGTAGATAGAATATATATATATATATATAATTATTTGTCATATTCCATAGGGCTGTACAATGAGTAGACAGGACATAAGTTGTATGTAACATAAACAGGCTTACAATCTAGAAGTATATACTGCATGTATGTGTGTGTGTGTATATATATATATATATATATATATAATCTATCTCACTCTGGTAGGAGTAGGAGTTTAAAAATAGGCAAAAACAGTGATATATATCTATATACGCATGACATGCTTATGTAAACAAGGCAAAATCATCAGAGCTGTGCAAATAGGTAAATTATTTTTACAAAGTGACTCATAACATTATATAAAAAGAGAGAAGTGGCCCTGTATGAGCGCATAGAAAGGTTGGGTGCTCTCCTAACACAGTCATTTCAGCAAAAGGTCAGGAAATGAGTCCAATGATCTCTGTTCATGGGACTGGACGCACAGCGCTGTTCATCTTAGTTCCTTAGCTGAAATAAATACATGACTGCATTTTTAATTTTTTTAAATCATGGGGATACCAGGCAGCAGCATATTTATCTTTGGGAGACAAGTCATGGTAGCCCCCAAGCCACTTTAATAGAGGCAGATTGGTCCGGCTGCATTATGTGATTTGTTTTATGTCAACAGTCAGTGAGTTACTATGACAGTGTACCTATGTTGGTAAATCCAACATTTGGTAAAGTATGTACCGAATAACATTAGTGTATTTAGCACAAGTAGCGTACATGTGGATAATTCAAAATAAAAATATTAGCGCACATACTTTCTTTATAATAGAAATAGAAATCCCATTAATATGTTTTCAATATCATCACATAGGTTGCTGGAGACTGAAGTTAGCACTGAAATGTATCATCTGAACACTTGAGGGCAGTGTGAGACTGTTCTGTGCTGATCGGAGCCAGCTCGAAACCTTCAAGGGTTAAACCTGCTGGAGACCGAGAAACAAGAAAGTCAGAGCTGGTAATTACTGTGCTTTGAATATTAGTGTGCAGGGTCAAATAAAAAGAATGCGACCAAGTTGAAGTATTGGGATCCTATGACAACTAAACTAAAATGTTGAGTGTCAATTCATTATATTCACCACTTGGTTTGTATACATTTAATTAACACCCTTTTCTTTTGTACAGAGAAGCTATTGTATCATTTTAAGAACATTGTGATGTCAAACATTGCATTTGTTAGAAACTAAATATACTGGGTTGATTAAGTCTTTGTTAGGGGTAAGTGTCTGCGCAGGATACAACAGCCCTTATACGACATAAATTACTGATTTATTGTATTGTAGTGTAATGGTGGCTGGTGTAGTAGATCTGACGTTGTTTGTAGACTAATAATAATATGAGACACAATGCACTTTGTAAATGCCAAAATACTGTACAAGGGATTGTGCTACCTAATGCCATTTTGCACTAACATTAAATTAGAGCTATTGTGGCCTGTGGGATACAGTTATGGGGCTTGTGGGATGGATTATGACTCCAATTTGCCCTAGAGTAATTACCGATATAGGCCCCCATTTCATTTCTTAAATTTTTTTTTGTTTACCTTTCTGGGGGAGAAACCCCAATTCCTGGTGATCTAAGTTGAAGGGTCGTGAGGGTCTGTGCTTTAACAGTGTTTACCTTCCTTTCTGTCCCCTAACGCTTCTTTTTGTGACTTAAGTGGTAACACCAGAATCAATTGCCATTTATCATCTAGCAGAAATCATCTTATCTCCCATTGCTGGAACTCATCAGGCCAACTGAAAAGCCCTCCTCTATAATATTGAGCTATAGGTAGTTGGTTGCATTGTCTTATTTGTCTAATGTGTTTGAGTGACATCCCCGGACTGCCCGAAATATAAATGTAACTGCATTACCTACCATCTGAGCCAATTCCTTCTACTTTATAAAGTGAACTAGCAAAGAAACACACTTTGCACTCTCCCTATTATTCAGTTACTAATGTAATATATAGATTGATCAATCACAAACTCTTTCCATGCAAACATCGGTAATCAAGTGTTGATTTTTTTTGGTTTCTTGTACAATTTGAAAAAGAACAGCTTGTGAGCAAAAGTTTAAGGAGATACGATGCTTTATTTTCAGTTCTTTATTTAAGTGTCTTCGGGATTGAACCCTTCATCTATTTTGTTTTATAAGCTTTTGTCAATTGCAGAACTAGTTTGGCTACTATCAGGTAAATCTTGTTTTGGCCTTCGGGGAGAGATTATCTGATTGTAGCGAAATTCCTGCAGTGTCTGATTGGCATGACAGTTGAAATGTAATTTAAGACATGAAACCAAATATGATGCATATACTATGCTTTAAAATGACACAGAGGGTTGAAGAGCTTAATAGGTTTCTTTTATTGGTAGCTTTTAAAGATTTTGTGGGATTTTTCCAAGCTGATAACAACTTTTTTAAATAATAAAAAAATAAAATGATATATATATATATCATATATATATAAATGTAGTAAAGATCATGACTAACTCAGGTTGTTATTCACCAAAATGTATTATATATTAAATCACTAACACAAAGGCAAATATTTAAATAAAAATATAGCCTTGCAGCAAATGTATTGATATGAAACCAATTATATCTAGGGACGTAATTTATTGTATAGAACGCACAGACGAGTTTATATATATATATATATTTATATATATATATATATATATATATATATACACACCGGTATATTTATTAGCAATTGCTATTATACAATCATCTTTGTATTGTTTGCGGGAAGAGGTTAAATTAAACTTAAATAAACTCCCATTACTCCAACAACTTAATTTGAAGAACGCAAGAACTCAACTCTCACACTTTATAAACTGGTTTCTTTGACACTTATAAAGAAATTACACTACCAGGATTAAGGCTGGGGTTAAGGCTAAATAATTATTCAAAGTATTGATGACAGATTTACTTTCAGGGATTAATTTATCACTTGACGTATAAGTGGTTTGTCTCGACATTGTGTTTGTATGATACTTAATACAAGATTTAAATTAAATACGATTGAAAAAAAGGCAGCAGTAGGGAAAATACTTTAATTTTTATAGTTAAATTTTACTTAAGAAAAAAAAAAAATATTATCAATCAGTTATATGTATAATCCAAATACCTCCCGGACAGTCCTGACTGAGAAAATGAGTCCCATAGTTCCTGGATAGCAGTAGAGTTGCTTAATCACATGCCTCCATGCTACTTATCAAGCAAGCGGTACGCAGGCAGCTGGATAGCATGCCAATCCTGGGGGCAAATACCCCAAGCATAGAACACCTGTCACCATGTATGATGGAATATTTGTAATTTACCTTCATTTTTCGAAATGCGTTAAAGAAACTAGATTTTTTTATCTAAAAATTGGACACCATGCTTTTTCACCTCTTAGTGAGTCCTACAACCCTATTTTTAATGTTTCTAGCTTCGTTTTCAAGAATAGATATATATATATATATATATCAATTAGGTATGCTGAATATGGGTTCTGCTTTACAATGCTTTTAGTCTAGCTATTGTATCTTAGATTAAGGATATCTAAAGTACCATGTTACAAATGACAGAGCAAAATAGATAAAAATATTCAAAACAAATAAAAAATTAACAAGTAAACAGCTACAAGATAGACCCTACGTACGCCTTACCCTCCCCTTCCATTTGCTAAAGGAGAATTGTATTTAAATGCCCCGTAGTGAAATACTAACCACTAATAATATAAGTTGGAATTATCACGTAATTAAAATCTTGAATGTCACATAAACTATGTATCGTATGGTATCCTCTGTACGTAGTGATGACAGCTGAGTGTTAGACATTTGATGCTCCAGAGACTTTTTGTACATTGCTGTGTTTGCTTTTGGCTTGTTTCTCTTGTTCTCACATGGAGCTATCATTTGTTGTGTTATTTTAACATCTTAGGCGGATAAGTATGTGTTTGCTTTTCTTTCCCCGTAATACTCAAACCACCAAGCCTGTAAAATTATCCCCAGCACGGATATATATATTTGAAATACCTCTCAATAATCTCAAAGAGTACAAATCAATATTTACCATTTCAAGCATATATTTAAGAACCCTTTTCATTTCTCCTGATTCCTGTTTGGCTGTTTGCTTTATGTGAGGTACGGCACCAGTGTAAATGTAATTTAAACGACTGGTTCCTGGTTAAACGCTGATTTCTTTGAAAGCAAATAACGCTCAGATCTCTGAAGTTACTTGAAAACCCATGACGTTGAAAGCATGTTGCTTGGTGGTAACCTATGCCTTTTAAAAATAGATATGATTCTCACTTCACAGGATTACTTTGCCAGCTATAAATAAAATGCTAAAAGTGTCTCGTGTAACAATATTATTTACAGCTTATAACATACTGAGAAAAAAACATGCAAGGAAATCATCAAATACATTTTTATAGAGCAGTTTTATATTAAGTTGTGGCTGTAACCCCCAAAAA
Source organism: Spea multiplicata (assembly GCA_009364415.1). NCBI lineage: Eukaryota > Metazoa > Chordata > Amphibia > Anura > Pelobatidae > Spea > Spea multiplicata. Next base: position 11,138,034 of record VKOC01000005.1, read on the forward strand.
AGCTTTGCTGTCTGCTATGGCTACGTCCACTACACATGTGGTGACTCCTTCTGCTCATCTGACCACTTTATTGCTAAAATGTTTTAATATTAATTTTATAGCTCTATACTATTTTCCATAACTATTTCTCATGTATGATTTGTGATGTTATCGTGTTCTAAATTATTCTCAGTGGGATGCATATGGAGCTGATTCTGCTGCCATTATGAATATAGTTATAAAAAAGTGAATTTTATTTAACTTTGTGGATAAGGGGTGTTAGATCCCATAGGTACAGGCTATTTGTATGTGTAGCTGTTCAACTTGGCCAAGGATGTGTCTATATGAAACCAGGATCTTGATCTATGGAACAGGGATCTTATTCTTTTCTTTCAATGAGTTATTTCTTTGTATTATTGACATGAAAAGTTTCACTGAACCCTGAGACGAACATAATAATAATAATAAATGCCCAATAAATGGCAAAATATTCTACTTATTCAGTTAACCATTCTCTAGAAGTATAAGGTTAAGACCTAAATGATAATTTATCATTCCAACTGGCTCAATGAATAGAATTAGACAGCGAGATCTGAAGACTACTCTTCTTCAGGTGTAATAAATAAAAAAAAAATCACCTTGAGTTTAGAATTGTAATTATACTGACAAGGGAGATTTATGGAAGACATATTACATTTATAGCAAAGATCAGAAAATGATCCAACTGTTTGTAGAATATAGAGCTATATATTTTACTAGGAAGACCTGTCGAAGATGCTCCATTAAATAGTTAAAGGGCAGGGTTCTAGTTCAGGTAAAGTTTAGTGGCTGGAAGCCAAACAAACGTAGCTATGAGAAATTTGACATTAGCTACTCATTACCCTCAAGAAATAATTGGTATTCTTTGCCTGTTGTGAAGGCAAAGGCCATAAATCAGTTGCCACAATAAAACGTAAATATGTGATAGCATTGTGTTTTTCCATGCAATTTAATGTAAAGAACACGCCTGTGTAAATTGTACCGGCTCACATTTTGTTCATAGGGGACAAAGAATAGTGTGGTAAGGTTTTCTCCGTCACAGTTAAGGTATTTTGACTGCTTCTTAGTAAAACATTGCATTAACATTAACAAGAAAAAAAGTTAGGGACGTCTAGATGAATCATGTTTAATCTTGTATCAGACTTCTGCTTTTACCCTCAAGGCCAAATACATCATAACTTTGCTCTTCTTCCCATATATTATTCAGTTTTCTTTAACCTGTCTCATATATCTTAAACACCTAAATCCCAGGATTATGTACCAAAACGCAATCGGAATTCTTTCACTGCTATATGTTATTGACTTTTTAGGCAAGGATCATCCATGATGCGTCATTGATTAATGTTCCAGTATTTGGAATTCCTTCGTATAAGGAAATATCACCTTTATTTTTTTCCCTGCTTCATATTTTATAAAGAGAACAATTGGTTGTCCAGCTAGGTGTTGAAGGGCTGTTGCCTTGCCAGAAGTTCAGGTTTTGGAACACTTGCTAGACTTATAATTAGGCAGAGGGGGTTTATTGCATTAAAGTGCATATGATGGCTGCATTGTCCCTTGAAGAAGCCGATGAAGTGACAATAAGGTTAGGGGAGACTCTATTCAAAGCTCTCAGAGAAGTGACTTTGCTGAGTCCTCTATCACACAGCACATGGGGATTAGGTAATCTTCATCATGGTTCCATGTCTGTATATAGTTACTTTGTAACAACATACATAATAAGCCTTGCAAAAGGGTCTAAAATATAGTCTCCTGCTGGATAAAACAAGATAGATCTACTAATGATGATTATTAACAATGTAATGCATTGCAAGAGCACAGTTCTGTATTACAACATGTTGGCTTAGGAAGAAGATGAACTTTAAAAGATGCATACACAAAAAAGTGAGATCAGCTGAGCAAAGGAAGGGCTATGCTTAAGTGACTTGTGCTCAGGTGAATTCCTGCTTTTGCAGGACAGATCTCAATTGAAGCGCTCACGCGGCCACCAACGTGATATGATCTCACATTCTGATGCCATAAATTATAAGGTGGCCGGACATGTAAGGTCCAATGTCCAGCCACAGCCCTTCTCTTAACCCTGCCCCTAACCACACCCCCCAACATACGTGTCCTGCTTCAGGCACCTGAAATTTTGGGGGTGGGGGTGTGGTTTAGCCAGGCGGTCTTTATAAGACTTTATTGAAGGTCATATTCAAATCTAGTCAATTATTAACATGTTTTTGTAGTTTCATTTTATATACACTTTATACAGAATTAATTATAATAATATAACGTTACATTTTTTGTAACACATTGTGCTTGCCAAAAGCCCTGAAAGGGTTAATTGTCTAGGGTAAAAAGACAGTACTGCCAGTTTCATTGCGGTCAGTGTATTGAGTGTTGTTCAGAGTTGATTTAATTCTCATCACAACAATACAAATGATTTGTGATTAATGGTTTGATGATTTTATCCCCCATTTTTATGGCATCTTTTAAGTTTTGCTTTTAAAAAACACATCAAAATAAATCTTACCATGTTTTATATTGTTCTAGGAAACAATAAAAACACATTTTTATAATGTCATTATATTATTCAACCCAAATTAGTCCACCCACACACTGATTGTTGTTAATATGTTTAATGAAAAGAAATTGTAAGGCAATTCCTTTATGAATATTGTTCTATGCTTTAATGGTGATAGCATTTTATATAGTAACCCTGTGTTTGCCATGTGGGTTCGGTGCAATGCCACCTCAAAATATTCACTGACATGTTTTTACATGGTCTTTTTTTCATGTTTTTAAATATAATCTTTATGTGGCGTGATGGGACTGGTTTATGTGGTTCACCTGTGTCATTTTACCTTTTGATCTGCTGTGAGTTCAAAGCTTTCTGAAGTTCTTGATTCTTCACTTTTTCTTCCCATTAAAACACTTCTTTGCTTTTTTAAATAAAATTATGTCAGAGCTAAATGATGTATAAATATTTTAAAAGGCGTATTTTTCAGGCTATGTTGTAATTATTTTTACATACTAATGGTCCCAACAATTAAGCATGCTTTTGTGAGAAACATAATGTTGCAATGCAAATTGTGACAAGTTGTATTGGTTTCATATATGGGTTTATTCAGAAAGCTTGAGCTTGCAGGACAACCTGCTGTTTCAGATGACTTCACCATGGATTATGGAGGGTGCAGTATCTCTTTGGTATACCCCCTCCCCATAACTAACATAGAAAATTCTCTTTCTCTTCGTTCTTTTTCTATTGTGTAACTAATACTAGGCTCATCCCTCACTCTAACATCATACACTAACATACATACACTAAATGCTGACACACACTCATGCTTACACTATTTCTTAGCACTCACACTGTAACACTGTATGGTAACTGTATGGTAATACATGCTAACACCATACGCTCACACACATGCTTACTCCATACACTAACACACAAATTCACTCTAACACCAGACATATAAAAACATCATACACACTTGCACTCTGAGTAACTTGTGTAAGGCGACGTCACTGGGTACCTGCAGCAACCACCTTAGCACGTCCCGCTCACTCAGGCCTTATATTAACAATAGGAAAAAAAGTGAATAAGTGGGGTACATATCTGCTGTTTATCAACTGAGTAGCAAAACACTAAAGCTATTTACCTAAGTTGAAAACCCTGTAATGTAACATCATTTTTAAGAGAAGGAGGTCTCGCTCAATGGTTTGCCCACAAAAGGCTTGATAAATGTACAAAGAAGCATATGCCTGGCTGGACCCGTAGACTTGGGAAATTCTCGAATGCAATCAACCTGCTTGAGCTAATAAGCATTGAGTCTAGAGAGGGCCCCCAGAAAGTTTGATGTTTATAATTAAAGAGACAACAGTTAAGAAGTGTCATCTTTTTATTATAGTGTATACATGTGCATTGCTGTATTGGAGGAGTCCCATGCGACCAGCAAAACCAGGGCACAAACTGTTTCTGTTTCTCCCCTACAGAACCAAGGACCTATAATCACCCTAACATATGGAACGGCTAAAAAATCAGGCATGAAGGCTCTTCAATTTGTATATATTCCCTTCTCCCCCATACATAATAGCTGGAGATTATGAACACTTCATTGTGGAATGTTTTCATTCCTTTTTAATGCTTTTTTCATGAGGAAATTATTTACTTCAAATGTCTGATTCGTTCTGCCTATTTTCCTTATTACATAGTTTTATAATATACATTAAAGTATGGAATAGTTCACGTGAAACACAAACAGGGGCCAATTTTATGAGATTCAATAGAATGAAGGATACGCATTCATGAAAGCCAAACGTGTCAGGCTATAATTATTGAATGAAAATGTGAAAAATATAAAGTTACACACGAGACTCACATTTCAAAAGACAGATCCCACTTACTGCAGATTGTTCCAGAACATTATGGTGCAATAAGGACCATATCATTTCTGAGGCCAAAGCCTGTGAGCTGATGATCTGATACTTTCTACCCGATTCATTTAAACATAGATCGAATTTGTGCGCTACTAGTGGATTGGTGCAATGACTAGGCAAGTCCTAGTGGTTGTCATGGCAATAGTATTACTTTTGAACCTCCATTTATGTGTTTGTAGACCAAGGCCAATGATTTACGGTCTGTCTTTAAATAAAGGGCAGACTAGATGGAGCAAATGGTTCTTAACTGGTTCTATGTTTCTATATTTTTTTATATGGCACAGTTTACAATATAATTCAGTATGGTATTTACAGTCATTAAGTTCAGTAGTTTAATAGGTATGAATAATAATAGAGTAAAAGGTTTCCTACCCAAAGAGCTTACATTCTAAGTGTCTTTGCAACAGTCACATTTTATACATAGTGTACACATGAGGTAATTAACAGTTTATATTATCTAGTGAAGCTGATTATCAAAGAAACACTTTGGGGTAGTACCCACCATACCTGTGAACTTGCAGGACACGGCCAGGACTTCCCACTGGGTTCTTCAGGACCAACTCCAGAGAGTTCCCAGGTATGGAACGCACACCATCCTAAATTATGATTGTTCAGCTGAACATATCTTCGTGCCAGGTTTGGTTTTGCCAATTATCATTTTATTGTGCCAATAAAATAGTATTTTTAGCCTTTGTTTAAGCATTCCTGTTATAGTGTGGTGAGCAGAGCAAACATAGACCAAAAGCTTTATAGTTAAAGAAACCAACTTGTTCTGCCTGGTTTCTTGAATAATAGATTAATACTAAAATCAATATTTTTCATTACAAAATCATATTTAGTTGCCTAATATGTCTTTATATAGTGGGATCTGATTCATTTGGAAACATTATAACAAGTATATTAGGCAGTGTTTCGTTTGGGCTAGTTTCATGCTGAAATTATTATAAGGAGTGCTTTTTGTGGTCCTTTGTGTTATTAGCAGATAAAACGATCTAATAAAAGGGCAAAGAACAGTGAATATTCTTAAATAAAACACTAATAATTTTACAGCAGGGCACCAACTACTATTCTAGAGAACGCTATGAACTTATAAACGTATTGTACAGAGTTCACAAGGCAACATAGTCTCCAACATATCTATGGATTATTGAATGCATGTGTAATGCTTTCTTCTTCTGGCTCCAATTAACTCTCACCCTTTCGGTGTCACCTGTCATCCTCTGGAAGATCATCATGGTTAGTTTAGATTAATTCCTCTCTTTTCTTGGTAAAGATGACACCTATGTTGGCTAACTGAAGTATAATAGATTTCTAGCTTTTGAGACTATCTTGGTCTCTTCTTCAGGCATATTCTATTGCAATCTGTTATACTTTAGTTAGCCTGCTAAAGGTATTATCTATACCAACTTAACTTTTTTCAAAGGTTAACATGGTTTAACTCTATACCTTTACCATTTGTTTTCTGGCATTCTAACTCCAGGAGTGGGCTTTATATGTTTCCTTGAGAACCCAACTTTAAAATGAAGTGGGCCTATCCCCAGATAAGAAAGAGGAAAAGAAGAAAGGGGAAAGTGACCCGGAGACCTGGGGAAGCAGGGCTTCACCCAGAGACTCCGGGTAATACCAGAAGAGGTCCCAGATAGTCCAGGACCTGTGGTATATTACCATGCCTTACAACATGATACATTTTATGTTAATAATTAAACGCAATTATGTGGTGCTTCAGCTCAACTAGCTTTTATGAGACAGCAGCAACTTTTAAGCCATTTACACTGTGACATCAAAGTGGAAATAGCCCCAATCATGTTCTGTTCTTCACTTAGTATCATATTATTGCCTGTAAAACATGATGAGCTCTGAAGCTACAGGGATTGTCTCTGAAAGCTGTATTTCTACAAACAGTGTTTTTGTAAGTTGTTCATATCCCAATTTCACCAGTTTTTCTTTTTTTTTTTACATAACATCCTGATAATAGTACTTAAATGGAAGTATTATATGTAGTATATATGATTTTATAAAAACCTAGAATAATTTATGGATATGTTAAATGGTTTATGAATATGCAGTTTGACTGTCTCACGCACCTATTACATGAATTATCTACTGGTTCAACAAGAATGGGGATTCCATACTGATATTATCAGCCCAAATTCATTGCCGGTCAGCTTTCATAAAATTTCTCATACTTACAGGGAATAGTCACATGTTGATAGCCCTGTGACTGGAGTGCCAGAGGTCAGTGTACATTTTGTTCCATGTGAGCGTGGACTGTTTTTTGTCGTTTCCCTATAACTCATTATAGATGAACATGATAAACAGCATGCAAAGGCATTGTTATGTTCCAAAAATGATCTGGACTTAAAGTTCACTAGTTATTGGGACTTTGTTCTTGAGCTAGCTAACTCTGAGGTCTGAGCATCCTCCAGCTGTAGAGTTGCTGGTTTCTAGTTGTGAAAATGTATGTTTTTTTTAATTTTCTGCCTAACAGTATATGGCTGACACCCTTCCCTACACTTATAGGGAACACTACAGAGTCACCCCATATGCCATACTGTATGTGGTCTCCTGGGTCCACTTTGCAAACTATATATAACATACATGGTTGGCTTGGAAAGGGTTAAAAGAGACCCCTCCCAACCTAGGTCTACGAAGTGGTGAATCACAGTCATAAGTGTGTTGTGGACATTTATATTTTTATTTTTCTAGAAAGCCTGGAACTTACTTTCTCTTTGTGTTTTTTCTTCTAAAGGAAAATATATGTATAAAAATTCTAGTGCTGTAGAACACTGGATATCTGTTAACAAAAATCATACCCAACCAAAAATTCAATACCTACTTGATCTAGAAACTACAGCCAATAGTGGAAAGTGGCATAGCTCATGTCACAAAGAAACTGGATGAAGTAAACTGTGCCAATTTTATGCCTAGATATTTCTTTGGTCAGCTTTGTTAATATAGCTCCATGCATGTACCACCAGGTTCTACAACACTGAAAAACAATAGTAAGTTGCATTTAAACGACTGCTAACCATACATAAACATACGCTACCACTAAACATGAAAATTCTTTCACCGCCATAGAAGACATCGTCTTTCGTCTGTCACTCTGGTGTAATGGCACTGTTGGCAAGGGCCTTGGCATATTGTTGGAATGTGAAAATGCTGTTATGTTTATTTTGATGTGTGATTCATTGCATGCAATAAACTTTTTCACTGGCATAGCATAACAAACATCTGGCCTCCATGAGCAAGCAACTCTGTAAACCCTCCAAAACCCCTTTTATGTCCTTTAGTTAATTAATTACATTTTAATCCCAATAAGATTCTTTTGAGCCCAAATTATTAACTCCCAAAAATGCACTAATTACTGGTTAAAGCTGCTTATCTCTTCAGCGCCAATGACAGATTACTGTGCTGGGTGTAGAAGGAGGAGACGGTGGAGGTCTGTAACATAATATTTAATTTGTTAAACAATGCAAGGTGTCAAACATTTTGGGCTAAAACCTGGGTTATTGTTTATATTTAAGGTTTTCCCACTCAAAATTATGCATAATCCAAAATCCTGTTGGGGTTTCAGCCCTTGAGTACTTGAGTTCCTTATTGATCCTATAGTGAAGACATGCATTTTATAAAACACATAGCAATATGTGAAATATAAATATCTATTAAAAACTAATAAAAAGTCTTAAAAATGCATTTTAAGATGATCTTCTTTTTGAAGTGGTGAGGGCTTTGCTATTGTTTAAAAAACAGAGTATTTTGGTCATATGTAAGAATTTCCACAAAATAAGGGACCAGTTCTAACTGGTCTACTTCTGGGTTATTGAGTGAGAGGGTAAGGGACGGAGTATGTGTGTTAGAATGAGAGTGCTTGTATGAATGTTTGTGTGAGCATGAACGTGTGTGTTTGCATGAAGTGTGTTAGTGAGTATGTATACGTGTATATTGGTGAGTATGTGTTAGTGTGAATGTGTTAGATTGTGTATTTAAATGTGTGTGTCAGTACCTATTGTTGAGGTACCCAACACTGCTAGAGTTTACAAGATGTCTGCCCACATCACAGCTTCTCGGTCCCTTTACATGTCCTGCCCATGACCCACACCATCTTAGACCCGTTTTGAACATACTGAACGTTCAATTTGCACATTGCATAGTTGCCATGAAAATCAGGATCATGATGACTGGTTGTCAGGGCTCTCAAATCAAGACTTTTGGAAAACGTAGAAATGAGAGACTATTCTAAGACATAACAACAAGAAATAAAATCTGAGTCATTTTAGAGCTTGTAAAGGTATGAACACGTTTGTGCAAATATATCTTTATATCTGCTCAAACAAGCTTTTTATTTAGAAAAATGTTCTATTTTGCGTATAATTGGCCTTTAAATGCTCTGATTGATGTTATTTGTACTTAATGGGTAATAACAACTGAAGTCTAATGTTTCCAGAGGCAATAATTAATCCATATACTGTTAAGCCATTAAAGAGATGGGTTGGTGCTGATTTGTACATAGCACACCCTGGCCCTGGCTCTTTGAAAGATAATGCAATGTCACTTAGGATTAGCCCAAGGTATGGGAGGCCATACTTTAACCATATGTGCTCCATAGATTGTCCAGGCTTTTACTCACCTTCTAAAGATTTCTTCATAATTGCAACAGAGGCTCAGCATTTCTTGTTACTAGTAAGCTTTAGTAAAAATACTTTTAAATTATGTTTTAAAATATGTCATAATGCCCTCCAAATATCCTTGAAAGTAAATCAGTTTGTAAGAGCCCATTTTAATTTGTTATTTGTGATTGCTATTACTACAGAGATTTAAATTGTGTTCTTTATTATGAACCTGTAATACATATTTAACTATTACAAAAATACAATAATAATATATTACAAAAATATAATAATGAATAAATATAAATGTGCAAATGCTACAGATGAGACAATATTATTTAGCTTGAATGGAGGGGTCATCTTTATCTAGTTTATCAGGGTGTCCTGGTCTGTCAATTCTAGTTATGTCATATGTGAGAAGCGCAGCTTAACCCCTTAATGTTTTCAATAGGTTTAGGGACCGCCCATCGTCCTTAAGGGGTTAAATTGTTGGTGCTATTAAATTAGAGGATACAGATTATATTTTTAAAATAAAAAATAACGTTGAAGTGAAAAGGTGATTAATTATTTTTTACAAATAATGTACCACAACTTCTATTAGTATATTCAATCCAGTCATAGAATCATAGAAATGTCACAAAAACATTGGTAAACTAGAATGCATTTCAATACAAGCATGTTTATATAGGATTATATTTGAACAACACGGAAAGAGTGTATGTTGCAGCAGTTCTAACCGTTGTAACATTAACATGCAGCTATACATTTCTGTAAACAGGATATACTCTTACGTCTTTGTATATTTATTTACCTCTATTAATAGCCCGTAACTAAATGTTCTATTTTAAAACTGTAAGGGTTAAAATGCCATTTTGTCTAAATGTTCTATACATGATTTATTTTGTGTTTAGTTGTGTTGACAGTCTACAAACTAAACTGGAATTTTACCACAGTGTGATAAACAAGAGAACATAAGGATCTTTAACCAGCAGTGGGACAATAAGACCCGATGGGACGAGGGGAAAAATAAGGTGGATCAAAATTGTGATTTTTTTTAATAAACCTCTAGCTCACTGATTTCCCTTGAAAAATGAACTTCTTGTTTTGGGTGGCGATGAGAATATGGACAAAATACCTATCAAGCTTTTACGTGAACCCAAAAACTAAAAATTGTAATTTGAGTCCAAGAAAACAATGTCACCCTGGTCAGTGATTGGCCTTCGCATTTGTCGAGGAATGTGTTTCCTGGCTGTGATTAAGTCATGATTTATTTATGTATAAAGTAACATGTTTGACATAGGTAATACAATCCATTTTATCAATGTGCAATCAGGATGTCAAGTGGGGATCAAGCCACACTCCTGAGTATTTAAAGCAGCTAACCTAAGGCAACTCGGTTTTACTTAGCATAAATATTTAGCACAGTATTTAGTAACTTACAAATGTTACATTATATTCGACACCCTCGTTAACAGCCTCCTAGCCTTATTAACTCAGACACAGTTGTACGCCTGTTAACATAGCTAGAGATATCACTTGTGGAATACTAATGAACTGTCAAAAGCCTGTGTTATATATTTATCAAGTGTGCGCTTAAATGTATTAGAAATTAGAGAACATACTGCATTCATCGCTAACGGTATTTAACCCTATGAATACCACAGGGCTGTACGATGCACCATTGGCCAACATCTCAGCATTCTCGTTCTTCACAGTTTACTTCAATACCCTTATCTGTATTTATGAAAGGGACAGTGACATTAAACAGTGAAATGTGTTTGTGTCTACACATGTTTTTACACAATTTTAGTGTAGATTTGTAAAGGTAATTTGTATCTCATAGACTGTAGATATAGAGCGTTGTATATTTTAAATAACATCACATAAAAATGTATTGTATAGAATAACAAAATATTGGCTTTAATCAGAAGAGCCAGTGACACCATTTTTTTATTTTTATTTTTTTATTTTTTTTTAACACTACTAACTTTATTAATACTAAACTCCGTACAATAACATGAAAATGTACATCCTAAATGGGGATGCAGCAGATGGTACAGAGTCTTTTCCCAGATGTTTTTAGGAAGCCTAGTCTCTTTTGTAGACGAGTGAAGATGCCCCCTGATGCCACTGATGTTTTTTCTTTACAACTTTTCCCAGATGTTTTTAGGACTCCAAGTCTCTTTTGCAGACGAGTGAAGACTCTCCCCTATTCCACTGGTGGTCTTCCACGAAGATCTTGCACACATGATGTTTCCAACTTGTTCTCTCTCTCCTCCAATTCTGAGATACAGGAAACAGGGGGCTCTTCCTGATCGGAGCTTTCTCCATTCGAGTATGTGAAGCTAGAAACAGATGGATCTTCCACATCGGATGACTCGTTTTCCTCTGATAATGGATAACTATAAATGGGATCCTCAGTGACCTCTGCTTTTTGTTGTAGGAAACTATATGCAGGATCCTCGGCCACCTCCTCTTCTGGTTCTGTTACCCAAAAAACAGGGGGCTCTTCCTCATCGGAGCTTTCTCCATCCGAGTATGTGAAGCTGGAAACAGATGGATCTTCCCCATCGGATGACTCCTTTTCCTCTGGTAATGTAAAACTGTAAACGGGATCCTCAGTGACCTCTGCTTGGTGTTGTAGGAAACTATATGCAGGATCCTCGGCCACCTCCCCTTCTGGTTCTGTTACCCAAAAAACAGGGGGCTCTTCCTCATCAGAGCTTTCGCCATCCGAGTATGTGAAGCTGGAAACAGATGGATCTTCCACATCGGATGACTCGTTTTCCTCTGATAATGTAAAACTGTGTTGTAGGAAACTGTCCCAGCTAAGACAGGGATATTCCTCATCCGAGGAATCTGAATCGTCCGAGTATGAGAAACGGCTTGATCTTCAGCGTATGTCTGATCTTCCTCTGCGTCTGGGAAACTATCCTCAGGATCCTCGGTCACCTCCACTGTAAATTCTGTTACTCTGAACCAGCGAACACGCGGATATTTTTCTCTTGAGGGATATAACTCCTCGGTGTATGAGAAACTGGTTTCTGAAGACTCTTCTTCAATGAAGCAAAACGTCAAACTCATTTTCCTATGAATTTCATTCATCTTCATTTATTTTGCAAATAACCTACACATATTTTAAAAAATCATTAAGTTGTTTTCTATCTCAGATGAAATATACAGGTATATATATATATATATTAATTCCAGATGAATTATATGTATATATAACCCCATCAAATATAACATTAATCTTTAACTCGAAGTGAACCCCTGATATACTTAAAATCCATAAAATGCTCTTCTATAGATTCTGATAGAGCACAAATAACACACATTAAGTTTCACCATAAGGTAAATATAAAGCAGCAACAATAATATTGGAGAGAAACCCTTACTAAGGACTCTATATAGCTTCTTGCAGAGCAGATGAAGTAAATAAAGGTTTTAGTGATCAAAATACATATAGAAGATGCAGTACTGTTAAACTACAAATCTTATAGCAGAAAGAAAGAAAAGTTGAGAGAAACAGCACAGAGGGAAGTACAAATAATTATCCATCACTAAAAGCAAATATAGGGCAGATGTAGCTTCGACTCACGGGCCAGGCTTGGCTCATTTGCTCAATTAAATAAAACACCAACACACAAGATGGGTTTGAAAAGGCCACAGCCGTTTTATTTAACAGTCATTGTCCTGTAAAACCTGAAATAATAAACATATATGCGTTAACAGAGACAATGACGTAACCAAAACCAACCTAGCTTGCCAAGTTATCCAGGTACCATACCACACACCAATTTTGGGAGGGGACATACCAGGATGCCTGAGGTTCCGAGCACCACTCCTTGCAAGGAACCTCCCACCGGTTATTATCACCAATGATCATACCACCACATTAACCCCTTGGATACCTGGCAAGCTACTGCCATGAGCCCATCCCTTGACACCTCAAGCCGGATGGGCTCCCCCCACAAAAGAAAGCTTGGCCCGTTCAAAACCCACCGCCACTCACAGAATCAAGAAATCTGAGCCAAATGCCTACAAAAACCTATCCAGCACCACAAACCAGCCCATCCACCTTTGCTGCCTCTGGACAAAGCACACCAGCAGCGTAACCATGACACCCAGGCAATGCTCAATACCCCTCTAACTCACGTAAGCTGCTAACAATAGGCACGGCACCTGTACAAACCAAATCAACCGTCTCACGATGACCAACCCTCACATCAGCAACATAAATGAACAAACTCATAACTGAACAAGTTTTGCAATGTTGAGCCACCAAGGTCCAACAACCCACACCAAAATTTCCATCCCACAAGCACCAAACCCTCTGGGTAACCCAGCTGCACAAACGCTATGCCCAACTGCGGCCCCCACTGACGGGCTCAGTTCTCCAACCACAGTTCCGCCACATCCCCAAAACTAGTGAATGCCGATAGGTGACCCCCACAAACCGGCACCCCCCCAGCAAGAAGAACAAACACAGCAACCGTACACGCCACAGTGTATAGCCCTAGTAGTTGTGTGCCCACAACACTGGCGTACCCCTCCTCCAACCCCAGTATATCCCTGCGCAGGCCGTCCCCAGCCCGCTTGAAGTCCTCGGACAAACCGTAGACCTCATGGCCCCGGGAAATGCTGACAGGCACTATTCCTGCAAAGCGAATCAACCATCCCAACAGAATCAGCTTCAAACCCCATGACAGAACCATTTGGTCCCCCACCGCTATCCCCTAGGCACCAACAAAACAGCTCTCTCTATGGCGACCCCACCAAAAACGTTACCCCCATACAACAAACCTGACAAACAGAGCGGATCCCTAGTCAGGAGACTCCCTCCAATACATCTCACCCCAGTCATGCCGAACCCCAGTACCGAAAGTTTCAGAAAACCGCGGTACCGTAGCCCCATTTCCTTAACCTCGTCCCATCCATGCTTCCCAGATGAAGCCAGAAACAATTTCCCTCATGCCTCTTGTCCCCCTCCTCCATCTTAACACGACCCCCAGGCTAACCAGGGACACCGTTCAGGAGACATAATCCACCTCAGAAAAAACAACCACCAACATCGCCTTCCTGCTGCAACTCTTCCACCATGCAATTTGTCACATCAACAGATAACCCGTACCCCCTCACCCCAAAACCCCAGCATGACCCTACTTGATTGCAAGCGACCTGGACAAATGCAGCTTCATCAAACCACAACAAAGCAAGGGTTCCCTGTTAAAAGCTGCCTGTGCAACCCACTTCAAGAAGCAGCTACAGGAGGGGGAAATAAAGGGGGGGGACACAAACATTTCCAACACACCGTAACATATAAAAACTTAGAAAGTGACAGCAGATAACCATTAGGCCCATCCAGTCTGCCTAATCTCTGAGTACTTTCCTTAGTACCTGCCCTTATCCTATATCTAACTCTGTCCTATGCCTATCCCATGCCTGGCCAAACATTTGCACCGTATTAACATCTACCACTTCTGCTGGAAGGCTATGCCATGCATCCACCACCCTTTTCAGTAAGTAATATTTCCTGATGTTACCTTTAAACCATTGCCCCTCTAGCTTATGACTATGTCCTCTCGCAGTGGTAGTACTTACTTTAAAACAAAATCTCTCCCTTTAACTTGTTGATTCCCCTTAAGCATTTAAACGTTTCTATCATATCCCCCCTGTCACATCTGTCTACCAGGTTTCACCTCCCTCCAACCACCGATTAGACTGACAGCTCTCAAGAGCCATGCTTTCCCCCTGCAGTGGTCCGTCAGTAACCGTGACCTAAAACCTTTCCACTGCCTCCAAATAAAACATTGCTACGGAACCTGCCAGAACCACACAAACAAATGCAATGTAACATGCAAAGAATATCAAGCCCAGCACATCTATAAAGTTCCCAGGAAACTCCCCACTATACGCTCCATAGATACCACACTACATCCCCTGAAAAACATCTCAGCATCAACCCACACTTGTGCACCCGATGTAAATAACACGCAAAAAAGAAACCTTAATAATGGACCCTATGGCCGTCCCGTACAGCAAGGTCGTATGATCCTGTGCCGTCGCAGAGAAATACCGCAGGAGTGGCAGCACCAAAACCACCTCCTTGGGGTGCAGACTCCCACCAACTCATCCCATCCTGATGGATGCATCAATTAGGGTGTGCCTGTGTGTGTGTCTGTGAGAGGGATGGGGTGCTGCAGCCGGAAACTCCCCATATGCCACTTCAGGATGGAGATTGGAAAAAAGAGGGGCCTCCCCAGCCCCCCTGCTCCACTGCCAAAACCTCCTGCCCCACGGCAGCTGCCCCAGGTAACTGCCTAGGCCTCTCTCCGGTGCCCCCTACCTTGACATCTGCACAGGCTGCAGTGCAGGCTGCACCCGGCCATCCTGCCAGCTTCTCTGCCTCCCTGGATGACTCCTGGAGGACCAACATCTGGGGAAACACTGCGGTAGGCCTCAGAGGCCTATACCAAGCCGAACCACCTCCTGCAACTGTTGACTCCTTGCACTCTGCGCCCCCTTTTTCATCTGGGGAGCGGCCAGCAGCCACAGGACACCCAGCTGGGCCATCTGAAATCACTGCCTTCCCATGGGCCCTTCTGGCCCGCTGTGATGGAACGCTGCAAGGGCCGAAGCCTCCTCCATGCCATTGCACACCGGTATGCGTCTGAAGGCCCGCAAATGGGTTGCTTTGACTCCCAGGCCCCGTCCTGGACTATCTGCGTCGTCCTCCTCAGGTCTGCCTCTGCTCCTATGCTCCAACGCTGCTGCAGTCCTCCATGCCAGCCTTCAGAGACAGTCCAGCTGGATCCAGCATGCGGCCTAGTCGCTCCTGCAGCCACGAGGTCCAACAGCTGCTGCAGAACCTCAAATCCATACAGACACCTGCAGGGGACAAGAGGAGGAGAGAGAAAAAAGGGGGGAACAAAGAAAGAACAGACAGGCACACAAAAAAGAGCCCCAGATAAAAAGGAAAAGACTCAGACACAAAAAAACACAGAAACAAGACAGACCCAAACACAAAATGACACAAAAAACAAAGACAGGCCAGGACACAAAAGAGAAACAGACAGCAAAGGAACAGAAGCAAGAAACAGCCAAGTATACAAGAGAGACAACAAGAGATAGACAGGGAAAGACAAACAACACCAGGTAAGGTTAAACAAAATGGATCCTTACCCCTGTGATCACCAAACTTAAATATCCTCCTACCAAAACTCCTCCCCTAAAATCCACAATTCCTGCCTTAGCCTAGTCCTGCTCAGCACTCTGTCAGGGCCCACTCTAGTCCATTCTGGCCCCTGTGGGCTTCAGTCATGTCACCTGCCTTAAAGCTGCAGCTGAAACATTATTTCATATAAATAGGAAGTACAGAGAATGTTTATATATATATATATATATACATAAATAGGGAGTTTAGGAAACAAATATAAATTGGTATGCAGATTAACAAATAAGTCAAATATTTACAATACACACACACATATATTCTGTTAAAGTCAAGAGATTTATTTAGAGAATACAATTTTATAATTTTTGCCTTACCATTATCCTTCCCACTGTTTTTACATTCTTCCTATAAATGCAGGGTCATTTTTTTGTCTCCTTCTTGGTTCACCCCCTACCTATCCAGGATACATAAGTGCCGCAGCGCCTCAGCAAATCTCGAGAGAATCATTGTCTAAGGAATAATAACAAACATTTTAAAGGAGTAGACCCATGGAGAAAAATACTTCTCAACCTGAGCATAAAATACAGCACCGTATACAGTAATGTAGACTAGAACTGACCAAAACTTCTATTATCTCCTGATCTGGAGGTCAGATTGTTGTCAGTTGTGTAGTTTGGGTGACTTTCTCAACACAACCACCACACTGAGCCGATTCTGTGTTCGTTCCTCCATGGACTTTCATTAGAGGATCCAGCAGAACAATTCATTATTTTGTTTACCAAAGACAGTAAGATAAAGAGTCAGGAGATAGGGCTAAGATAACAGAGCTAGAAAGCATACAAATGGCTATCCTAAAAACTAAAAAACTAAAACTATTTTAAAAAGCACAATATTTTCAAAAATGTATCGGATCATATATGACAATGATAGAAAATGATAGAAAAACCCCAACGTCCCATCTATTTTACACCATCACTGAAAGTGAAATGGGACCTTCCTACTGTATTTAGTGTATTTACTTAGTTTACCTTGATTTTCAAGATTCTCTAATGAAGCCAAGAACAAAGTGGTTATAAAGAGAACCTAATATTTTACTTAGATGGATGGCTATGACTATAAAAACATGACGCTACTGAAACAAATTGAAACATTAGTAATAAAAAAAAAAATCTAATAATAAAAAAAAGAATTAAATATTATTACCATAAACCCCAAGTGAGTTGCAACTCCTTCTTTTTCTTTTTTGATTCAACACATTTATATTGTTCATATTTTTTTTAATTTGTTCAATCACATTTAACC
Source organism: Spea multiplicata (assembly GCA_009364415.1). Classification (NCBI taxonomy): domain Eukaryota; kingdom Metazoa; phylum Chordata; class Amphibia; order Anura; family Pelobatidae; genus Spea; species Spea multiplicata. The sequence goes on from VKOC01000005.1 coordinate 11,155,563, forward strand.
ACTGGGCCAGTACGGGTACTCCTTTATCAAACCATTTCCTAAGAATCAGTAATGTCCCTAAAAAGAAAATTTCCCTGAATAGTTTGTTTAGCCTGCCAAAATCTTCCACATCACCCAAGATCATAACCTTTGGGTCGATCTCAGCGTTACAACCAAATTTACTTTTCACAAACGAGAATATATCATCCCAAATTTTTTAATCTCAACACATTCCCACCATAAGTGAATTAAACCCGCATTTAAAGCACCACACCTGGGGCAATCTGACTTATGTCTGCATTTAATCTTCCATAACTGATGCGGGGAATAATATAAACGATAAATAATTTTAACTTGTGTAAATTGATATTGTTTATTTGCAGTGCAACACCCTGTGTACTTAAGGATACGGTTCCAAGAGGCCTCATCAATGACACCGATCTCTTATATATTTATAAATGATATTAATTGTCTTCTTCCCAATAGATCTTGTCTGCAGGAATTCAAAAAGCTCATGTGTCTCAACCTCAAAAATCTTTTTATTTTCCGTGCGATTATATGCATGGACTAGTTGATTATACCGAAATTTGTGTCCATTTTCCAACCCATATTCAGATTTAAGCACTTCGAAATCCTTAATATATCCAGCAGTGAACAGCTGTCCAACAAAACTAATCCCTTTATTAATCCAAAAATCACTCCCTAACCCCTTGGGAAACTCCGTAAATTTGGAATTGTGCCATATATGTGTTTGGGGTAAGCTACCCTCCATTTTGCAAAAATGTTTAATATCCTGCCACGCTTTTCTATATAACTTCAACAGAGAGGTATTATCAAATTTCCTTTCTAGCTGTAAATCTGCCTCCAACATTTCCAAGGGGTTAGAATTTCCAGATGTTTCTAAAAGAAACTGAAGTAACCCCCCGTACCCATTGAATTTCAAATTCTGGATCTTCTTTGCCAGGAAATATAATTTGAAATGGGGTAATGCCAAGCCCCCCTTGAGGTGAGCTTGGCGTATTTCATACGTACTCTACCTCTTCCCCACAATAGTTTACTCAGTGTAGCTTCTAAGCCTTTAAACCATTTATCTGGGATCCACAGCGGTGAGGCAGACAAAACAAACAAAACCTGTGGGAGAACAATCATCTTCACCAGACTCACCCTATCTGCCAAACACAACGGGAGTTTTGTCCAGATCCCCACTTTTTTTTTATCTTAATACCTAATGGGGTAAGGTTCTGCTTAACAAAAAGGTTGACTTTACTCGAGATTTTAATCCCCAAATCTGAACCAAAGGGTCCCCCTGGTTCAGAATCTTAACGCCCCCTGTCTTGGGGATACCTATTGAATTTAGCGGGAGGAGTGTTGATTTATCCCAGTTGATTTTAAGTCCTGACAATCTGCCAAAAGTTTCAACCATATCCATCACTATTTGAAGCATTCTTTCAGTATCTTCCAAAAACAGTAATAGCTCATCGGCATATAATAAGACTTTCTCTTCACAACCTTTTAGGCCAAAGCCTCTTATTTCATGTTTTTTTCTAATACTTAAAGCTAATGGTTCAATGTATAATATAAATAAAAGGGGCGAAAGTGGGCATCCCTGGCGGGTTCCTCGACTTAACAGAAAAGAGTCTGAGAGCTTACCATTTAAATTAATCCTAGCTACTGGAGATCTATACAAAACCTACCCAAATCCAAAGGCTGTTAGCGTGTGCCATAAAAAACGCCACTCCACCCTGTCAAATGCCTCCATGGCATCTAAGGACAGAATGGAGTGGGGAAGGTTCGCGCCTAACTGGAGATTGGCAAAAACTCTTTCCAAATTGGAATGTAATATCCTTCCTGGCACAAAGCCCGTCTGATCTTCTCCAATCAGAGCAGGCACACAATTTACTAATCTTCTGGCCAACACAGTGACACCATTTATAATACATCTCACTATAGCTCAGACAAGTGTAGAATTGACCTCGAAATATCTTTTCAGCAGTGGTAATTTGGGCAAAAAGTTATAGTGATTTCATGAGCATTGTGTGTATTTCAGATAAGGGAAAAGTTGGCTAGAATGGCTATTCATAGTTGCCATCAAAACCTTTACATGACTTATACACCTAAGGCAAAAAGTACCATGCATATGATCCATCAGATTATTGGTAAATATTCCAGACAACTAATTATATGCCCAAGAGGTGACTAATTGTGTGTAAAACACAAGAATTTTAATTATTAAAGGTTGTAATCTAGATTTAATAAACTATTAAGAATAACAACATTAGATGTAATAAAAAACCAACACAGCTTCCAGAGGTGTAAATTTAATTAATAGTAACAATAGTAAGAATTTACCCATTCAACATTATGTTGAAAATTGCAATAACTTTGAATAAAATTTAAAATGTCCAAAAGGCACTTCCGCCTGTACTTAGAGGGAGATGCAGAAAGTTATTTAAAACAAAGATGGAAAGAAGAAAAGCTATTCTTAAAGCCACTTAGTCAGGAGTAAAACTGTCCTAAAAACATTCTTAATATTGCAGTATAGTGCAAATTTATTTATATCATACCAATCTCCATACAATCCTGCTTTCTTAATTAAAGATCCCTGTTGATTGAAAAATGTTAACTGATGCTAAAATCTAATCTCCAAATATGGTAGATCTCCAGGATGAACTCATTAGTTGATATATTTGGCGTTGACCCCAAACCTTTTATTATTTTTATCATTAATATTTAATTTCTTCCTCACTTTGATATTTAAATATATCTTGATGGGATACAATGAGGGGTACATTTTTATGTGATGCAATATAATCTATAGAGTGGGATCCGTTAATTAGTTAATGGCCTGTGTACTGATACTGTTAGAATGCATGTTTACTTACAATAGCTAAGCAGTTTAATGCGTGCATGCAGAGGAACTATTAAATATGCTTGTTCAGGTCTTCGCATTATAAACATATGATGTCACATATTACTCACAATACACGGGGGCAGCTATAACTAACATAGCACATGTGCTCTTCATTTTCTTCCCACCGCCAACTGCCAGCAGATGTTAAAATAACAACTAAATAGAAGCAAAATGTAATGTGATATCTTTTTAACACAATATGCTATCATGCATGATTTCCAGCAAATACTATAATGCTTAGAATGTAAAATGGGGGTAAATGGATATTCTGAGGATAGAAGCACGTAGCTACAATTAGAAAAAAAGAAGTTGAGTCCTCACAGATGGTTCTTGATACAGACCAAAGTAAAATGTACCAAGATGACATCATGAACCATAGAAAGTAATGGAGGGCAACAGCTTAGCGCAATGATTGCTCTGTCTGGGTATGGGATTCTTTTGAGTTTGTGTTTTATGGTCTTAAGAAGTCTGCAATCTGCTTTCAGAAACATACTAAGAACTGTGCAATGGCTTTTTAAACTTTAACTATTGGTGTATTTTAGCATGATATGCTTGTATTTGTGGTACTCAATGTTTAAATGTTCTTCATATATCTTTTGAGGTCTTTGATAAAGATCCAAATATGATTTTTTAAGACGTAATTCCTGAATGATCAGCATTCATTTCTCATCACTTGTACCAGCCATGCTAGGGTCACCACTGCAAACACATTTCTGGGTGTTATTGTTTTGATGTATTTGTGTCAGTGCCAGATTCTCTATTAGGCATGCAAGGCATGTGCCTAGGTGGCCCTGAGAGCTAAGTGCTGCCAGTGATTTAATAGATAATTTGGCTATGCTATAAGAGACTGAAGCTTAATGTACTACTAACATGTGTTTGAGGTTTTTTATGTGTGTGCATGCCGATGACCTCATAGGGTCTTTATTCAACCCCTGTTTCTGTAATTGCTTGACCATCTTGTTGTCCCACGTGGCTTCGATCAACCAGAGAACCGACGTGAATTACATATGATCTTGCAATGTAGTAGTTCTCTCATTTCCCTTAAAACATCAAACACAAATTCCAACATTCCATACATTTACTAATGGGGCAAAAGGGGCATTAGTCCTTGGTGACATGGGGCCCACATGCCATTTATATGTTTCTCTACACTGTCTATAGCGGAACCACAGTGCTTGCTGGGTAGTGTGTGTGCATAGCGAGGGGGTGGCAGTGGGTGCGTGGATTGCTTTTTCTGGAAAAAGGTATACTTGCACAGACACAGAATGGAGTATGACCAGCAATGGCAAAGTAAACTTCTCAGTTCCTGTCACGTTACAGTATCAGTCAGTATGAAATGAAGCTCAGTTTGTGGTCATTTATTGCCGTTTCCAAAAGTAGAAGCTGGATTGTTCTCAGTTTAAAAGGAAAATGCAAGTCTCAGAGTTACTATGTCAAAATCTCCAGCCAGCAGCCCGTAGTCATGGTAGCAGAGATACTCCGTGGATGTAAGAATTTGGATCTTTATATAAGTCATTGTTTAAGTATTTGTGAGGATGTCTTTCTATGCATGCATGTGGCTGCATATCTATTTATGTTTGTATATGTATTTGCTTTATCCATTTTTTGTGTCTTTGCTTTTGCTACTCATATTTTCGTTCATAGATTTTAGACAATTATTTGAATGTAAATCAGAATGGTAAAAAAACTGGGATGTTCCCAGGATACATTTATTTTATGCGTGTGTATGTGGGTGTATATATATGTGCATAAAGAAAAGGGGGGATGCAGAGGGAAGACTTAAACATCATACGAAACATGATTAATGGCTCTGGGAGTGCCTGGTTCATAGGAATTTTGGAATATTTATGTAAGGTCATTGAAGAATATTTTATGCAGAGTCTGAAAAGTTCACATATTGTTATGAGTTTGATTTTTGTTCTTACGAACTCTCTTTCATCACCTTACAGATGCTTTCACTGCTAGTGGCACCATTTAGGAAATAGAGCTTCTAGGCAAATTGTCATTTAAGTAAGATTAAAAAAGAAAGAGAGAATTACCCTTGGGCATTGCAATGAACTTCACGACTGACCTGATTTCTTCTTCAACTAATTTGTTTTCAAACTTGAACACGTTACTTGAAGCCCAAGGCAACTAATAGGTGAGACATATCAAGGTAATCAAGGATATGATTAAAAAGGTCTCAACAAATTCCATCTCCTCATATGGTTAACATGCGTAAAATTCCACATAAATGATCACACAGAAAAATGAAGCAAGTCTTTTAGAAGCCTGGCAAGCATTGGCAGTGAAGACATTTTAAGCTTCCATATGATTAAAAAAAAACAAAAAAAGATCTATTCAAAAACTGATGAATTTAAAACAGAAGAATTATATTAAATGTACATGAAAGGTTTGTTACTATATGATTTATTATTTATGTGAATAATAAAATGTGACAATTTTCTCTATGGATTATTAGATACTTTTTTCCTTAACCAGAGCTGGTGTGGCTCATAAGCAAAGACGTTCATTGCTGTCTTACTTGGATGGAAACTCTGTTGGTAATGAATATACCACATTGCTTGAAGTTGGAGAAGTGCAGGATTAATTATGGTTATGAAGATTTTTAGAAGTCTATGGATTATAGCAAGTACCGTTTTTAATGTATCTCTAAAAATGTTCTTCATCAAGGCAGATTAATCAAGAAATAAAACCGAACTCAACAAGCATCAAGTCGAATATGACTTCCAGTGATTTAAGAGTACAACAATTACAAAATGTTTATAAAGAACAGTTAAACAAAAAAGTGCTATTAAAAATACATTTAGCTTACAAAAGAAAGTTTCTAATGCAGAGAATATATTGTATTTTTTCTGCTTAAATGAAATGAATACTTCCAAGTTCTTAAGATAATACATTAAACTATTGCTGATATCGTAATGCAATTTCTAACGTCACTTTCAGAATATGCCTCAGCCTTTCGTTGAAAAAAGAGTATTTTCTTTTACTAAAGTCCATCCAAAGCTTTGGAAGCTTTTTTTTTAATATTGCTCTTGAAACATGAGTTACTTTTGTCTTGATAGGACTTGTCTGTTACCTTGTCCAGCCTTCTATATTGTTTACATAATATAACTTCCATCAACTGTTTAAAGAAAGCTCTTTTAAGTCGTAGAAGCTTTCTGTTTCAGCAGGTGCAGATACTGGGAAATATGGAGTTTTAAAAATATCTCAGCAACTACCATGTAAGCCTTAAACGTCAAATGCCAGGCTTCAGCTTGAAAAGTGTTACAGGTCAATGAAAAACCTTTACATTCCAAAGTCCACAATTCTAATTCTTTGCCTGTCAAGTAAATGTCATATCCTGAACAAGTTAAGTATTTGGAAAAGGAAACATTTTTTTGTAATTTATTTTTTTTTATAGCTGCTAGGAGTATACTTTAAATGCATTAGTTAAGAATGGTTACTATATCTATTTATTTATATACAGAATATCAATGCAAACTGCATATAGCCTTCCTAGCTCATTGTTTTCTATGTGTTCCTTGGATCTTCGAAGCAGAATAAAATGTTTTATTAATCTGATAACACCACTTCAAGCAATGTTAACTCTAGGGTAAATTCATTTAAAAAAACAAAAAAAAAAAGTGAAATATTTCAAACATTTTATTTTAATTTCAAGAATAATTTCTTTGAAATGTGGCACAAGTAGCACAAGTTATTGTCCATATCTGTTCATACTAATGAAATGTAATTCAATTTCACACAACAATTTATTTAGTTTTAGATATGACAAAGTGAATGTGTGGAACTCTTGTACACTAATATAGTGGGTAAAATCACTCTAATTCCACAAAATAACTTTATACTACATTTTTGCTAGCATTGTAATTGTAATAGAACCAGTAGTTGCAAAATGAATCAACTTTAATCTGAATAAGATGATTCCTATACATACAAATTATTATTATTAGTGATTATTATTCAGATTTTGTATACTTATACTGTATAGATCCTCAGTTATAATAATGCTGTCCAGGACTCTAATGATTCCTCTTTCAAATGTTAAGGTACGTTACCATATCATTTCTTTTGTTATACTTTTGCTAATATTGCGATTTATTGACAGGTCACTTTGGTTCCCCCATGTTGAGCCCATGACATCTATACTGAAATGAACTGAAAGTTCCTAATGAGAGGCCTTCACTAATCGTATGTTGTACATAAATCCCCAGTGAGAAGATCAATTGATTTTCTATGAAAAGGAGGAAATGAAAGATGAAGAATTTCAGATACAGGCTTGTGGAACTTTGCCACCACGGTTCAGTGGTTTACATCATTAATCATCCTTATATTGTCAGCATTTTCAATTTATTTTGCCACATGGTTAGTTACCATGTTATGAATTCTATTTTCCAAACTATGACACATGACATTTATGCTTAAAATGAATAGTATGAGCGCATTACTATGTTCTCTGCATAATTCTGCTTGCCTTGTTCTATTATTCAATTGTGCAATATCATTAAAATACAACATTTTCTGAAATTAATACAATTTTTTGGTATGAACCAAAGGTGTGTTCCTTTATGATATTTTAAATAAACACATTTATTGGGTAATAGTGCATGTTAAGAAGTTAAGAACACTGGTCTCTGGTTTACAGAGGATCAGAATGAGAATTACAGGCTAGCATTATATATATATATATTGTATATTTTATATATACTTCTCTATATTTGTGTTTTTAGGTTTGTGTTCCACAGTGAAGCACCAATAAATAGGCTGTTACATATGGTATGCAGCCTATCACACAAAATGGAGTGCACACTCAACCCTCCTTATATGCCTCATGCTCCATTGTTTAGTTCCCACACAAATGCTATTGAAAAAATATTGTCATTTCCATAACCGCTGCAGTATGCCACCTATAAGCTGAAATCCTAAATTCTCTACTGCTTCAGTTTATTTCAGCTCTTCCTTACTTCCTTCAATTGCAGCCCATTGATTTTAATCTCATCCCATTTATTTTTGTTGAAATTTGTTCTTATTGTCAGCCTCTTTTTGTCTCCTCTCAATTCACCTCATTTGTGACATGTAAACCCTATCCCTTCACGTTCCTTGCTTTCTCATTTCCACTAAATAGCCATTTCCCTAATAAACTTCATTAATGTAGATCAGCGCTCTCTGCCGCTTTCTACTCCACTTTATTTAATATGCAAGAGATCTTAATTAGGGCCTCGTCACACAGAGAACTCCTTCAATGATGCAGTGCCTGTCCCTCAGCACAGATGGGTTCATGTGTAGTGGTCAGTGTAGAGATTTAGATCACCAGTACATGTAATATACCCATTTTCCACATAAGGTATTACCCACATTATCAATGGTTTCTTAGGATAGATCATTACCCATATTATGAATGGTTTCAGTAGGATAGATCATCCAAAAACAAGCGTAAAAAAAAATGACACCATGCTCATAGAATAATCTTTCCTTCAAAGCAAAAGCCCCAGTGGTGGTCAACTTTTTATTTTAATGGAAAGGATTTGCATTTGGAGAGATATGATAAAGGTCTCCATGCATCAACAATATTGATATTGATTTTCTTTTTTTATTTAAATGGTTAACTCCACACAAAGATTATATGCCTCTAACGAGTCTTGATCATAGTTTGATGCAAATATCACATTTTCAAGTAATCACCAGTGTTTCATAGTTTCCATTAGGTTTTGGAAGAATCTGAATAACAAAAATTCTTCAGCGATTCCAGAGGTAGCCACAGACACGTTGAAATGTTGTTAAGGATTTTCAAAAAATGTTTGCCTCAACTTCTGGGTCACATACAAGATTAACTTCATCTACATGTTGTTCAACTGGAAAATCTTTACTCACAATAAATAAGAGATGTTATGAATGTTGTCTGGCTTGCTTTGATGAGCGTGAAGGTGTTGAATGATTCTGTCCACTTGTTTTCTTGAGTAGACACAGATGCAAAGTCTACATGCCAGATTAGTTGTGTGTGGTATCCATTCTTTCTCTAGTCAGCTGTGTTATGTTTCCGTGGATATGCTTTTTTGTTTTTTAAGTGATATGGGAACCTATGTTCCTGTACCATAGGTCAATAAGATACCAGAGCTTCTTTGGCCCACAAATTCCACATTACCCAAAGTGAGAAGGTGCATTGTTTTATTCAGTTAACATGTCCTACAGACACATTAGCCATTGTTGGTAACCTGGTTAACATAGAATTAACATAAAGACTTGAAGACCATTGCAGCCTGCCTACAATGAAATCCAGAAAGTGTTAAGATCATCCAGTAAATATCAAATGTGAAGAATCAGAAGCAACAAAGCCCATATCATATTACCATAAAAAAGATAACTTTTTGTAGAAGCCGTAGATATTTTTACATTGAAATGTTGAAGGAATTATATGTGGCTTCTGTGATACATTGCATTTTCACTGCTAACAATACTGCCTAGGTATATGTACTTCTGAATTATCAATGTATATATCATTACAGAATTATTGCTCTAAAAATGATATATAACTTGTACTAACAAATTACACCCCTAAATTTAAAGCAACCTTCATCCACTTAAAATACACATGTTAAATGGAAATACTAAATAATGCTCTATTCATAGATCCCTAACGTTGTACTATGGGGAAGAGATTCCTCAGAATAAATAAATCACTAGCCCAGTGCAAGGTGACTGCTTGATCGATGGCATAGGAACTCTCCAAGATTAATCTGGAGTCTCCAGGTTAGTTCTGTCTTTTTTTTCTCACACGGGGAGCAGTGTTTGGCCCTTCCCACTTCTCTCTTGCGTCCCGCCTGCTTCCCCTGCCACTAAAGGTTATCTGGGTCTAGCCCCTCCGTTATGCCTAGCTAGCCCTACAAATACATGTGGCTAGCCCCACCCTTTCATGAAGCCACTCCCCGCTAGAAGAGAGCACTCCGAGTAGCTTACCTCGGATGGTACCAGCTATGCTGTGACTTTTTCAGGGACTAACTAATGAAGGTGTTTATATTTGTCGGTGTTGTTTTGAGTTTTCTGTGACTTGTGATATTTTCCCTTGTAGAATTTATGATCACATTAATACATTTGTCTAAATACCGATAACATAATATAATCAGTATTTTGATTATCCTTCTCCTAGTGACTATATTCATTTTGTTTGTTAAGATCATCTATTAAATAGAAGCCAGGTATTGCCTAAGTACATTCAGAATGTGGAGTACATTTTGCTACCTTTTGTTTTATTCCAGCTTGTACTGTCTATGTTCTATCTTCCAAGAGGAAAACTACGAGTTTACAATAGTACACAGAATCTGTTTTCAATTGCATTAAAAAGAATGATTATTTTTCAAAGGTTGATTATGATATAAACTTAAGCATCGCCACTGATTTGTTTAGAAACGTTTTGGCAGTCATCGAATGCACAGACCAGTATAGGGCTACGGTGATATGGCACAGTTTGCATGCTAACCATTCTTGTAATTGATCTTTTAGGTTTTTTAAGCACTGTAAACGGTTGTCAGCTGCCTCTTTTAACCCCTTAATGACAAAGCCCGTACATGTACGGGCTCAAAATGCATTGTTTTCAATGGGTTTAGGGACCGCCCATTGTCCTTAAGGGGTTAAGTAAACTAATGTTTGTGTGGGAAAGCATCACATTACCATTATAGAAACATGACTGCAATATCCTAATTGTATAGATCGAGGTAGAGATAAAAAATAAACTGTTGAAAAATTGAGAAGGATCCTTAAGCTACAATGAACACACTAATAAAGCAGCTAAAACTCTCAAGACTCTTAGCCACTGTCCTGCTGAATGGCACAAATGCCCTGTTTTTGCAGATGATGAGGACCATGAGCTGGTTGGGAAGATCCTATGTTCTCTCCTTATTTGTCCTTATTGTGTAGCGGCTCAGTTATGTGAAGGTTTTGTGTATGTGCCTGATCATTATAGTCTGTCCTTAGTATCGTACCATGAGTGACAGAAGATGTTATAGTGATGATTTTGGCTTGTTTTGAAGCCACAGGACCTAGGAGCCTTGCAGTCATTGAGTCGACCATGAACTCCTTTGTATACTATAGTATTCCAGAGTCAAATGTGAGGCCATCAGTCCAACAGACAAAACTTGGGTCATGCAACAGGACAATGCCCCCAAGCACACCAGCACAACAGAATGTCTGAAAAAGAAAAGAATCAAGGTGTTTCAGTGGCCCAGTCAAAGTCCAGACCTCAACACGATTGAAATGCTGTGCCAGCTGTGCATGAACAAATGGCCACAAACCTCAACGGACTGAAGCAACGTTCTAAAGAAGAGCGGGACAAAATTCCTCCACTACGATGTGAGAGCTAATAAAGTCATATAGAAAACCATTACTTTAAGTTGTTGCTGCTAAAGGTGGTTCATCTGAAATTGTTATTACGTCCTGATATGTAAAAAAAACCCATGATTGTATACTATCCTCATTTGTTTCTTGTGTATACGTAGATGGTGCATTAATGTGGATTATAGTCAGTCATCAGTCAGACAAATTGATAACATAATGAATGAGAAACACATTTCTATTCTTCAAAAGGACAGTTTAAAAAGACATTGCTGAAACTATTATTTTCAACACATCTGTGAGAAAAAAAAAAGATTAATTTAGCAGTTGCTTTTGATCTGTTGTTTAAATCTGCTCTGGAAAGAAAGATTGGGCATATGATACATATTACATGAAACTAAACACTTTAATCCAAGTTAGCTATGTTACACATATTTCAAATATCAAATACAAAATATCAGCACAAAGTACTACAATGTTCTACAAGATAACAACACATTAATGTTGTGAAAGCTACTGTGAATAATGACGCTGTTAAACAATGCGTGTTTGTATGGTTGTCGTCAAGCTGTATGATTCTGGAGCACTACAGATCCATTGCAGGTGTTATATATATAAACTTCAACACACAACAGGGAGTCCATAAAAAGCAAGATTGATGTTTGCACCATATGTGTTAGGTGAAAAAGCCAAGTACCCAACTGTTAAAGAAAAGTATATTACGTAAAAGAGAGAGGGACAGGAAGAAAAATGTACAATAAAGTATTGTCTGTGAATATTGAGCATTTTTATTGTCAGAAGTCAAAAAGGTTAAACAAAAAAAAAACCCTAAAGTTGATGTTATATAGAACTGTTGTGTTGCATTTTGTATTTTCACATCTGTTTATTGAGTTTTTCAACGAAAGAAAGAATGAGGATCTAAACAGAACATAATACAGAACGACTGGAAATATAGGTCATATTGTAACGGCACATGAATAGATGCATACATTCTAGGCTATGTATAGTTGACATCACCCAACCTACATTAAGTGTTGTAGTTACGCAATAGTTTTCTGCATCGGACAGAGCATTACTTGAATTGGTTCTGTGTCATTTCTCAATCAGCTCTCATTCATATTAGGATACCAAAAATACATCTCAACACCCATCTGTCTAGGTTATCTGAGGACAATCATAAGAACCAAAAACCAGGTTAAACTACCTTATTTTGTGTTTTTCGGGGTTGTTCTTCAGAGATGCCTCGGTTGTGAAATTGCTTGGTCGTTTCCTAGGGCATGAGAAGCGTACCCAATCGTAATGTGAATTTGGGTCCTGAGCTTGGGGCTCAGTGATAGCATGTACGGCGACCATGTTTGGAAGACATGGTTTGGTTTGGTTTGGTTTAAAGGCACTTAAAACAAGTAGAATATCTTCTGATTAAAATCTGTCAGGGTTGGGCACATTACTACTTATCCCCTTTTCCTTGCTGAAATAACAATGTGTGTTGGTTTCGCTGACTGTCAGACTAACACATTGAATCCCAAGTGTGAACCTACAACATGTATTTTAATAAGAAACCCTTGTTTAGAAATGGTTATTTTATCAAATAGTATTGGAAATGTGTCTGTGGTCAGTAGTAACCTGACAGTTGTTACACATGTTCATTACCTGTGTTTTTAGGGAAAAAATGTTCTCTCACTTATGCGAGTGCATTCCTGTTCCATATCAATATGGTAAGGAAGGATGGCACATGCTTATCTTCATTATTTTAGAGACAGTCTATGATTTATATGTTTTGATGACATTTTCTGGACTGCGAGATAGTGGGGTTTATTTGCTAAAACAGGAGTTTACAGGTGAGTTTATAGGAGAGTTGAGGTTTCAGCTGACTGTTTTCATTATGTGTTATGGAGAGCCAACCCCTGAATAATTTAGTAGCTGGTTCTGCATAATGTATAGCGAAGCAATCTCACTGATACATATATGCATTATACAGGCCCAGATTGGCCATCAGACAAGCCAGGAAAATGGCTAATCCCACTTATCGTTATTGCTGTTTGTGTGGCAGATGCTTTAGCGTGTGGATACACATGGCAGTCCAAAAAAGTAAAAACAAAAATCTAAAAGCATAGCAAGTTGCATGTTCTCTCTTTCTTCTCTTTCTTATCTCAACCTTATTATGCTGCTCTTTATATTTCTCCCTCCGTTTCTTCTCTCTTTTCTCTCTTCACTTGTCTTACTTTTACACTCTTGTTATTTCTTACCTTCCTCTCTCTCCCTCTTAAGTCATCATTTACTAGCCCATTGCCTTTAATCCTTGCTATCAGTAGCTACCAGTTAGTTGTTAGAAGTGATTGTACAGAACCTTGTATGTTGTTACATGTTATTATTTTCCTTCTATTAATGTGACACAAGATAAAAGGAAATATTTCCCATTACAAGTTTGCATCTTAAGTCCTTTGCAATTTCTGCTAGTTTCACGGAATAAACTGAAAAATCTGGGATGAGAACTCTACATACTTTATTGCTTAAATCCCTTTAATCAAAATGTCACAAAGAATGATACGTTTGCATGAGTGCAAAATATTGAGAATCTTTTCCCATTTTCGTCTGTTAAATGTAGTTAAATCCCATACTATTTACTCTATTATTTTACCATGTGTGATCTACTATACCTAACAAAATTTTTAAAATTAGAAGTGTCAGAGCAACATGACTACTTTTAGCCAGTCTCGTGGTCTCCAGAAACTAAAACCAAATGAATGTGCAATCGAAGCACATTTATTCTCAGTTTTTACAACCATAATTGGCAGGATTAATATCTCATAAAAATATGCAAAAAGTAAAGACATCTCCATGAAACTCATTTATATATATATATATATTATATAAGTAATTATATATATATATATATGTGCAAACACACACACATATATATATATCTAATTATATGTAATATGTTGGTATGATTTTCAGGCTCAGATGTTGGACATGGTGATCAAGATGTTTAAGACCTGGCATATACATCATACTGAATGCATTGACATTTACGTTGCTATTGCTTTGCTTACAATACCCCATTCAAACCAGCCATTGACCTAGCATAGTAGGTTGGATTTTCTATCAATTTACCCTCATTGCTCATGCATTAAATGGAATCGTATAAGGGAACAAACTGATAAATATATTTTTCCAGAATAGGTGACAGCCTTGGTGTTGTACTGGTATATTGAATATTCTCTCCATTGCTATCATAGTAACTTAATTTAATCTTAAAATTAAAGGGCTGCTTCCTCTCATTTGGCCATAAAGAGCAATAATATAAAATTGAAATTATTCAATATAGCTCAACTAAGCCAACTTGACAGTTATGTTGGCCATTAAGTCTCATCATCATTTCTGATATGTCTATAACAAACCAATGTCTTGTGTATATTTTGGGTACAAACAAATTGACAGAGTACTATTTTTTTATTCTGCAAAGTGTAGGTAGACATTGTTTCGTATACTGAAGAATAAGCTGACAAACAAATTCTGTTTTTGGATATATAAAGGTTTTGAAAAAAGAAGTTAATAAATGGCAATTTTACCATTTAACTTGTAGGCTACATTCGTACAATCAGCATTCCTTCCTCTGTCTTATTTATGCTAAGTCCAAGCCATTCATTGAAAGGCAGATATGCCAAACACTATACCACCAACGCCTATTCATTCATTGAATTGTAACCCAATGCCACCCTGTGAGACACAGTACATAGTACAGCTGCTGTGTTATGCTGCAATGCGCCAAGCTGTGATTTTCCTTAAATGTGAATGTAACACGCCAGCAGGTGTAATATAACATTGGAATACTCTCCAGCAGACAGACCCTATGGCTGGAAATCGAACTATGGCACCTAAGCCAAAAAAGGCTGATTTCCCAATTTCCCTTTAATCCTTACCCAACTGGCATGGATGGGTGCTGAAAGATCACACAGATTACAAATATTTAAAATTTTCTAGAATGACAACGTTTTTTTTAAAGCTTGGCTCGCTGTGCCTGATTCATGCGTAAGCGATAGGGTGCAAAAACGTTTCAGCTATTTAAAGCTTACACTCACAAAGGAACAAATCCACTGCTGGACAGCCAGTAGAAAGAGGACACTTATGTGATTCTTAGTTATTAAGTGTAAAATAACAAATAATACCTTTTTGTTATCTTATTGTTCCTTTATTACTATATGACATATAACTAACAGTATTTGAAATGTTTACAAAATTTTTGTTTTGCATGTAAATGTATGCTTAAAGCACGTGCATATGTGTTTTAAGTTATCATTAAGTGGTTAATACACAAGAAACAGCAAAATAAGATGCTAATATTTTTGCAACTTAAAGGATTTTTCTTTTTTTCAGTAAATGCCAGACTCACCTTCCCTGAAGTTGAGCACCTGTTATAGAAAAGCCATGTTGTCAACTACAATTCATGTTATGTAGTAGTCAATGTATTGTACTGTAACTGTGTTGACAGCATACGTTGAATATTGTAACAATTTAAATATTCCGCATCATAGTCCCTGTTGTATCCAGTTCCAAAAATGTTTTTGTTTTTCTCTAAGGATTACCAACAACATTATTTTATACTTGGAATTCTGGGTGCCTGTCAAGTGAGAACTGGATCATCAACTTGCTAAGCTTAGGTCTCTCGCAGCTGTTGGCTGAGAATGACTTTTAGTGAGTCCTGACCTGAGCTGGAATTTAACACTGACTCAGAGTTCATAAAGGCCTATGTATCTGTCTATATCTGTCAGGCTTTGATGTTATTGAGCCTTGCCCTACCCGTTCAAGTACATAGGGCTATTCCGCTACCATAACAATCTTCCTCATCCACCACTGCTCCAGTATTTTGTATGCTGCATATTAAGAACATCTCCATAATTTTAATCTATTATGGGGTGGAATTATAGATATTTTACAAACTCTATTTATTATGCCTATTTCCTTAATCCGTACAAATCTCTGAAAACAAGGAGGGACTCCCAATGAAACAAATGGAAACTAAATAGAGAGCTCTGAATAGTTGCTTTCATTGCTCTCACACTCTCACTCCCTTTCACATTCTCATTTACTCTCTCATACTCTCATGCTCTCGCAACATCTCCCACCTTCTCCACCGACCACTTCCGCGTCCCTGCCTCATTTTCCACAGCTCCTCTCCTTCTCTTGCCTCTTCTTTTTCATCTGTCATCTTTTTTCTGTCTTCTTTTTTGTCTTCTCCCTGGTACCAGCTCCATTATCCAGATCGTCAGAGGCTCAGCTGTTTTGCAAGAGGAACCATGGATAACAGAGCTGATACTGGGGAGAAAGAGAAGATGAAGAAAGAACACAAGCGGTCAGAAAAGGTAGGGAGACACTGAGAAAGTGTGAGAAAGAGAGCATGAGAGTATGAAAGAAAGAGTGTGAGAGAGCATAAGGGAGTGTTAGTGAGCGTGAGTGAAAACAAATTTTGTTTCCGAATGGAAAAATCCCTCTGAATTTTGTCCAAACCGAAAGAATAGCAATTGAAATTGTTCATTTGCACAAGTCTAATGCATACCCTTACATATGTTATGAATTTTACTTTACTTAAAGAAATGTTTTCATGCTGTTTTACAATCGGCTGATTGGTAGTTGCAAATATGCAACTCTTATAATTCTCATCTGTGTGAAGCCTCCATCTTCTAAAGGGTGTAAGCATCAAAGCCCTTTAGCACCTGTGAGCCAACCCTTGTTATTTGTCATGCAGAGTATGAAAATCTATAACGTATAGCAAAACAGTTTCATTTCAAATTTAAGTCCAGCAGAAACAAAAAATGTACATTAAGGTTGTGGGCTGTTACTTTTGGATGTGTTCATCTGAAAAACATATTTAAGCTATTTTCTATGTTATCTTTACACAAGCTATTGCTGCTAAGCAGATCTGATCATTTTTTTGGTTGGATAGTTGCCCTTTAACATTATGGACTTGTGAAACCTTTTGGCTATTCAAAATGATTCTGCGGGATAACATAACTCTGAATATTATTTCCTTCTGCTCAAAACATCTGCTTGCACATCACATTTTGTGATTTTATTTCATTGTATAAGACGACTGGACCCCCAACTTTTGCAGCTAAAATATAGAGTTTGGGCTATACTCGCCGTATAAGACTACCCCTCTATCCAGTATACAACAACCAGCCAATCACGGCAAGTGATGTACCTTACCGGTGATTGGCTGGTTGTTATACAGACATATACATACATACACTGCCCTCACCACACACCCCTGCCTTTACACACACACACA
>VKOC01000005.1:11173166-11185824 GCA_009364415.1 Spea multiplicata
ATGGTTTCAAACCTTGGCACTCGCTGTATGTAGGTGCTAGGTTATGCGCTCTCCAGACAGAAGTAATTACGATCAGATAATGAAGAGAGGTTTAAGGATACAGGATTATGAAGAGGGTTTGAAGCAGTACGAAGAGAGACTACTTCATCAATGTAGAACAATAGTTAATCAGATACTTAATGTAACAGTTGCAAAGTTCCAGATTGTAAGTGTATTAAGTTTCTTCATGACAGCTTAACTTGAACGAACTTCGACTTAACCTGCCTGCTCTACCCCGCAGCTATTTTCCTGAAGACAATAGAAGACAAACAAGAGTAACCGGTACAGTCAACGTTATATGTCATGCAATAAAAAAAGAGAGTACTGGGCCACTTAGTTCAGCTAAGAATAAATAAAACAACCACATAAACCTTGTGGGATAACATCATGATTGGAGAAGCACCTGAAGGCAAAAAGTGAAAATTCAGACATGCTCTAATGCCACAATGATATCATGGATGTTCAGTTGTTATTGCTTTTAACACAATAATTCCCCATGCGCTATTGAATTAGGGGAACTTCCAACCATCACATACAATTCAATGCATATGATAACTGAGAGGTTCCTTTAAATTTACATGTTGCATTGCTTTTGACTTGATAAGGGAGGTTGATGCTCTTAAAAGCTTCTCCTTATAATGGAATGTTAGTCCAATAAAAAGGTTTTATACTATACTGCTGTACTCATCTTTCTGCATGTTGTACTAAAATATGCATTTATCTTTGGTGAGGCTGTCTAGGACATTAAAACTGTCCGGTTAAACTCATTAACTGAGATAAGGGAAATGCCTATTTTTATCTCATCTTAACTTGAAAAAAAGCTGAAAATGTGCATTTTTGTCAATGAAATGCAAGCAAGAAGTGCACGTAGGTTGGTGATTTGCCTATAAGTTGCATTACATATGCAAGGGGTTAACAGCATTGCCCATTTAAAATGGTAATGTGTTATATACTAACGTTACTTAATTTGGTTGTAACTGGAGGGTATGAAAATGTGTAAAACAGATTTTTTTCAGGATATGAAATCTTTCAAAAGATGACATTGCTTCTTTGGCAGCAGTAGGCATTAATATGTACATAAAATATCAACAAGCTAATTAGCAAATGTTACCAGTGACATGACAAATTATAAGTGACTGATAACTTTTAATTATATTTTGTTAACCCGCGTCATATAACCACTCAGAAATAAAACCTTCCCCTGAAAACAATCTCCTTTCTTTTTCTTAACTAAAATTAAGATTTTATTTTTAAGTAGAAAATCACAAGTCAACCAATTAATTTTAATTATTTTAGGGCAGATAATTATACTTAAAAACGAAGCTAGCGATGTTCTTTAGACTTGTTCCAGTGTTAATTTGTTATAAAGCTCTGTTATGGCTCAGATTTCCCCAATCAATAAATCCTCAGATCTCAAGATCTGGATGTTTGTAACGCATAGTTTTACGTTTGATTGAAGAAACCATGTATTAAAAAGTTGTATTACGACAAAAACGTCCCAGGGTAGGCTACCGGGAGCTCTCCCTCTTCTGAGTGAGTTTCTGAATGAAGGGGTGGGGCTAGACCAAGACAACCAGGAGTGGGAGGGGAAGTGGGTGGGAACTGGGCATGGCCAAAAACCACTCCCCTTCTCAGAGAAATTAGTAACTGTGAGAATGATGGGCCCCGAGATTAACCAATGGAATGCAGAACTTGCGAAAGGGATCATCTCATCACCATGGAGAAATCAAGTATAGTAGACATCAATATAGTGCACACTCAACAGATTGGGCAACAAAGGGTTCTACATATTAGAATACAGGAGGGGTGGCTCCAATTTAAACAGAGAAGAGTGTGCTTTACAGTAAGAGCTGTAAAGCTCTATAATCTACTGTCTATGATGGCGGTGAGAGGTTTATATTTTCTTCATCTGTATCAATGTGATTAAGAATATTTTTGGAAGA
Source organism: Spea multiplicata (assembly GCA_009364415.1). Classification (NCBI taxonomy): domain Eukaryota; kingdom Metazoa; phylum Chordata; class Amphibia; order Anura; family Pelobatidae; genus Spea; species Spea multiplicata. The sequence goes on from VKOC01000005.1 coordinate 11,175,149, forward strand.
TTTAACTTGATGTACTCATTTTTAATTCAGCCTTCCCAGCTATGTAAGGCACTACCTATTGCTTAATGCTATATAGAACTTTTTTCTGTAATACAATATATTACAATACATAAGTAATGCCCTCAAAACCAGAAAATAGAGTGTATTATGGTAGCATCATTTAACAAATGTATTATATAGCTTAAGTCTTTCCTTCTTCATATATATATAATATATTATAGTATATATGATATATATATATAGTATATATATATATATATATAATATTTGCTTTGAAAGCAAGTGTCTGTTATGTCAGAGAACTTAACATCAACAGCCAAAGGTCACAAACCAACAATTATTTGCCTGGCCTCGACTCATCTTCCTTCTCCTTAACTTTAAATAGGAAGGATGTCTGCTTCCACCCAAAGATAATCATAAAAATTCTGAAAAAATAAGAGAGATATCTGCTCTCTAGGCAGATTTGTAATTCTGGCTACTTTATTTAATACCTTGTTGTCCTTTAAAGGCAAAGGCATTAACAGGAAGTGAACACAATATTTTTGCCCTAATATGTTGTTTTTTATTATTTTGTAAGGGTAAGTGAGTAATACTATGACCCAGTCTTAAGTTATTTCTTTGTTCATTTTACAATACAATAGTTGTTACTGGGTAATTTGAGGTTTTCATACTTCAAAACCCTTCTTCAACTCACAGGAATGCTTTAATGTACAGATCTAAAAAAAAAAAAAACAGAAAAAACATTATTCCTATTTTTAACACACAAGCAAATATCCGTTTCAAATGCAACAAATTCTCTGAAAAACTGATCATGCAAAAGATTTGAGACATTTATTACTATTGCACAGAATTGATGTGCAAAATTTTGACTACTTTTCAAACTGCTTCAAAACTGGATTTCAGTTTAAAATCCAATCTATATCATTATAACATTTACAGCAATATGTAGAAGATTCTTTATTGTTTGGACCATATGCATTGCAAAACCATTTAACCCTTTCAATAAAAACCATATTTATTATTTTATATGCGGTTGGCAACATGGACCCCTTGAGCCAATTATGTATTCACATATCACTTAATACTTTTCTGTAGAGCAGCTGCTAATCATCTCCTGAGCCAAATCCGTCGCAGAGAACGTTTTCTGTGCATTACAGAGGGAGGCCACACATTTAATGTTAAACACGACGTAACAAACATTTAATGCTAAACAGAAAACAATGCCTCAGACCGGTAATTTATTTTTATCTATTTCCAAAATTTACTCCCTCTCGCAACTCTTTAGGGGTAATATCTGGTGGTATATTTTATCGTCACTGCTGCCCTAGCCTTAACCCAAGGCAGCTCCAACAGGTGCCCCCTTCCAACCCTTCATCCTTTACCGCTGGGCGTATGGCGCTGTACTTTTAAGGATGCGCGGTACCAGGCGAAAGGAAACTATGGACGAAGGTTGATCAAGAATACCCTTTTAATATCAAAAATAAACAACACTTTGAACAATTCTCACTTGACCTGTGCCCTGGATAGGAGGCTTAGGACTTTTGATAAGATTAACGACGGGGCGAGAAATTATACCTATAAATTGTACATATTTCCAGTAGCCCTAGCAGACAGTTATCCACCTTCATCAACTATTATTACAGTGAAAACACACTCTTGTCCTGATCTCCTATGACAAATGGGGTTTCATTAAGTTTATGAGATCATATTTAACAGCCCATGGCACTTTAGACACAACACGGCCCTTTCAAATCACCCGTCATACAAGTTGGAACAGATCAAATATTGCACAAAATAAATACCCCTCAATTTGTTAATGAGAAGCTCTGTGTCAATTAGATATAATAGGATAAAAACCTTTGATTAAGGACCTATAGCCATATGAATTTGGAATGGCATTTCCGACTGCCTGCTGTGCTTTTCTCTTATTAATGCTTCATATGACAAGAAGAGAGCTCTTACAGTCTGTTTTGATGTCAAGCAATCTTCCAGGTATTTTTATCCAATTCCCTTGATAATTTCACAGGACCAACAAATCAAGCTGGGAGGTTTTGCAAACATGAATATATCAACGGTTTCGCAGGAAATAGCATCGCACCTCTGCTCCTCATTTTTTGAAACAACATAACAAGGCTGGAAATTTCACAGCTTTTTGTCAGTTCATTTTCCCAATTATTATATTTGGACGAATATGTCAGGCTTTTCTTTTGTAGCAGGGCTCCTAATTAACATTCGGCCTTCCCGAATATTTGTTGGAATATACATGCTTTTAAAATCCTTAAAGGGACCGTGTACTGTCCCAAATAGCCCCACAACAGAGGGGGCATGTTACAGTACTTTTTATATGCATCCTATAATTTCTTCACTTTTTTAGAAAAATCTGCTTCAACTTTAGGATCAAAGAAAATGCAGAAAATTAATTTAACTTTTTTTTATGTAGAAGACTATACACATACGTTCATTTTAAAAATTACACATCAAAATATATGTTCGTCAGTACATTATTATAGAAAATAATTTCAGATCTAATTTTTAAAAACGTAAAATGTTTTTACATGTTAATTATACTGGCATCCTTTTTGCGAATTAATTTGCTTCACACAAAAGAACTGAGTAAAGCACAGCAAATTACATTTTTATGTTTGTTCTATTAACATTATTATTATATTTAGGTGGCAATTTCTTATTATTATGCCAAATTGTGGTATTTCCTGTGCACATATGAATGTAATAGTAATATCTTTTTTTCGAAATGTAAGATTAATCTGCTTTTTTCAACTGCAAAGTTTCTGCATTAATACATAATTTAATAATAACGTATATGTATTATTTATACATCACCACATTGATATATTTTAATATTAGCAATATTTCCCTTTTTTTCCTTGATTATAGTTATATTTACAGTACAAATTCACACCTGTGTAACAATCCAAATTAATGTCCACGTATGCTGTAGACATTTGTTCTGATAAAATATTTATTCTGATAAAATATTTTATCATTTTAATTATATTATTTTATCTTTTTTCTTTTTTTAATATTAAGTTTGCTGTATGCTGTCACAAGTAATTGAATAATAATCATTGCATCGATTGCAATGGGAAAAAATACACACAATCAGAGATAAATGAACAGATGTGGCTGCAGCGATTGCTTGTTCTTATTATTTATTGCAATTCACAGGTAAATAAACACGGTAAGGAAAAATCAAGTCGAGCGGCCAGTTCAGGTAAGTGTTAACTAACAAGACTTGGAGTTTGTATGCCTTGCATTTTAACACTTGCAAAGCAACTCGCTTATTCACCAATATGCAAGGATGTGAAACATTTCATTTTGCTAGTTGTAGATGAGGGCATGCAAGCTCAATTAAATCTTGCATTTCCTCAGCTGAAGCTGTCCAGTCCACCAACTCTCGCCAGCTAAACAACTCAATAAAATAAATAACTAAATTACAAATAAAGGAACATCAACCTCCTCCCCCACCCTGTGCATGCTTAAGCGGAGGTTAATTTAATAAACTTGAGGGTATATAATACGCACTATAGAACGCTCACCTTCATCTATGGTTAGAGGGATGGTTTAGAAATTAAAACTAACCAAAAAGAGGCACAATCTGAACGAATAAAAAAAAAGCCTTTAGGAATATCCTTGTCCTCCCCCCTCCACCTACTGGGGGTGAAAGAGGTTAAAAAATATTGAAAGCCCCTCGCCATACCATCCCTTGGCTTTTCCATCTTCCTTTATTTCTGCCCTGTGAGGTGGTGGGGATAAAGTTTTTTAAAACAAAAAAGCTAAATCCTACCTACCTTCCCCACCTCTAAGCCCCTTGGAAGGAGGGGATGATGTTTACACCATACACCCTTTGGTTGCCATGAGGGTGGATGGTGAAAATCATTGCGGAGGGAAGAGAGGATCAGTCAGTGGCTGATCAGGAGCATATACGGTATATTTACTCCCATGCAACAGCAACCCAGTGCATCTGGAAGATGGATTCCACCTCCCACAGCCTGCTTTTTTCTCGTGTCAGCTCACATATACTCAACTCAACTGCATGCTAGTTGAAAGTTATATTTCGTGAGTGCTAAAGCAACCTGACTTTGCAAATTGGCAAGTTAGACTTAGTTGCATTTTTGCCAATTCTCCCAATTATTTATTTCTGTTAAGTTATGTTTATAGCCTCGGCTTTACCACGGGGTCAAGTAACATTACGGTATGTGACCCCGCTGCGTTGCCACCTCTGAGACTGTGCTGGTCCAAGTTGTACCCCTGCAATTGCCCCCTGCCCCCAGGCCAGACTTTCCATGATTATTGTATTGAATCCAGTCCAATATGTTAGATATACTGCGCTATAGATACATCTTCTACCTCTAATAATTTGCCTTAAAATTACAAGTGCAAAACAGCTGTCTGAAGATATGTTGCCTACTTTTCCCCTGTTGCAGTCTTCTGCTTAATAATTATACTAGCAGCAAAGGCAAATTTAGGAAGGATGTGGAGGGAAATGACTTGCTATGTAGATATAATGTAAATATAATGCTAATTAACCTAGAATAATTCAGATTATTACTCAGACTTGAGAGTGTGATAAATAAACATTTATTATTTGCATTTTCAGATGCTGAGACACTAAATATGTGTTCCCTCCGCCCCTTCGTTCTGTCAGCTCCCAGCACAAATAAAAGAAAAAAAATAGATCCGTGTGCAAAGCAATCAAATTTATGAAAAACAGCCTTTCCTAATAGAATGAACTACACTGTCTTTACAAATACAGATCTTAACATCTTGGATTCCAGAAGAGCATTGCCTATTCTCTGTAACTCTAAAGGTTAAACCTTAAGGTCAACTATATGCGCTCATATTTGTTTTAACTGATTTTTCTGGTCTGGCCAGGTCTAGACTGTGCCCCTAATAACTCCCATGTACCGTTATTCTGATTTATGCGCCAGTGTTGTGTGGTGTGACTTTCAGGTTTTTGAACCTCGAAGGACAGAAACAATCCAGAAACACTGTACCTCTCAAGTGTCCTTTTTTGTGGGGCTGTCCAACCTTTGCATTGAGGCTCAGGGGCTGGAGGCCCACTGATACCTCTTGCAGCTCCCATGTGGCCACCACACAAGGCTCTGGAGTTGAGCACTATGGAGGACAGGCAGCCATTCCTCCATCCCTAGCCACTCCTGCTTTATTCCCATCAGCTAGCCAGAGCATTTCTGGACACCAATTAAGAAGGTGTTAAATGGCACCTAAAGCTTTCCACCAACTTCACAAAAATCACCAAACTTAGTTTTACCGTCCATTTTATCATCCAACCAAAGAGGATCATCCAGCAACCCTGTCATAGGTATATGCAAAGCACTTACTACAGAAATTTAGTTTTTTCGGCACCAACTTGCCCTTTTCAAGAAATGTATATACATAAATACAGTAAACTCTTCCCATACTAGTCGAAATAAGGGTTCGTCAGGGATGTCCCCTGCCTCCACCAATTATTTTACATTGCACTAGATCCATTTCTGTACCTTTTAGAAAACAATTCCACCAAAAATCATTATAGGAAATCAATCACTCCAAGCTTTTGCTGATGATATTCTGCTCTATGTGGCAAACCTCCCCACCCCCCAAAAAACAAATCATTGATGATTTTGGCAAAATAAGTGGTTTCAAAATAAATTATGATGAATCAACTGCCCTTCATTTGAATAAACATACACAGTCCTCAAATATGCCGGAGACATCACTTACATGGGCAATATCCTCTTCACAATACCTACGTTTCACTATTCCAAAATGTCAGAAGAAATACAATATTAATATGGAACTAATCATAGCTGAAAATCATTGCTGAACTGAAAGCTTGCCAACCACTGACTCTGTCCTACATGGGAAGGGCTGCCATTTTTAAAATGCTTTTCCTGCTTACTATACACGCTACAGGTCTTACCTATTTTATTTAAATATAAAGATCCTAAGCTACTCAACTCAGCTTTTCCAACCTTTATCTAGAAAAAAAAGGGCCCGCCAAACTACAACAAGCAACAAAACAAGGGTTAAATCTACTAAATTTCAGGGAAAACAACGTGGTACCATTATAAAGGCAGGTCCTAGATTGTATTTTAAATACATGCACATACACCTCATCACCCCTTAATCAGGCTTTGATCCCCTCCATAAATTTAGCAGCCCTACTACATATTCACATTACCAAAAGGAACTAACTCAAAAAAACAAACACATGAGCAGCTTTATCACTATATGGCGAGACTATATCAATGCCCTCCTACTAGTTACCCGCAACTTGTGACATTTGAAATCTACTCCAAATACCATAAAAGAATACTGAGCATCACAGTTGACTGGGGATGAAGAATGAGATGGATACAGGACAGACAAACAACAATAAAATTACTAATGGATTGAACCGCCCCACAATACCCATTCCACTCTTTTCTTTTTGTTTTTCTTTTTATTCAAACTCGCACATCACGACAACATTTCAAGTGATCAAAGAAGGACACCTTTGGTTTAGATGGGGTGGTTGGGAGCAATGCTTTATCAAAACCTTCCCCTTCATCAGCTACTGATAAGTTTTATTATAACTAAATATTTTGTATGTATTGTATGTCATTTACACAATTGAATTTATAAGCACACAAAAAAGGAAGTCGACACCACATAGAAGTCATTTTTAATACCGTATTTGCTATGAATCTTCATATTTTACAATATGTGTGTTATTGCTATTTCTAATTGATTATGTTTATTTGGGCTTCTGATTTAAAAAAAAAACCCTTTGTTTCAATATAGCAATATTAATACAGCGATTCAGACAATCACAATTTTTTCTTCCTTGTTTTCTTTTCTTATTATACTTGGTACGCTTAGTTTCCAACCAGTTAAACCTGTGCTATGCAACGGGAAGAAACTTGTCCTCTTTCATTCCAACTCTTACTTTTCGACTAGTCAAAAAACTGTTTTTTTCAATAATCCAAATGGTAATGTTTACCAACGAAGCCACAGTAAGGCGCATAGAAACAGCATGTGGGGGAGGGGATACCTGCATGTAGGGACAGGGCCAGCAACAGACAACACCTACTGGGTGAAAACAGGGGCGGGGAGCAAGGAGAAAGTGGGTGGGGTGTCGGAATGTGGGTGGGTCAAACCAGGGGAGTTCCCAGATATGATTACATTTAGGGCCCGGCCCAAGACATAGTGCAGCCTGGGGCGAAGTTTGAAATGCCGCCCCTTCCCCTGCCGACACCACTGCTTATTATCTACCCTTCCTCTCCCTACATTCTCATTATCTACCCTATCTCTCGGATTCATTTAAACTTTTCATGTTTTCAGAATCACTGCTTACGTACACATTCAAGAAGGACTCATTTTAAAAGTAAAACATAGTATGCCAGTTTACTCATATATAATCTTCCAATTTTCAGTTTCTAGTAGGTGCTTGCTGGTAGAAAATACTTGATCTGCGATGTGCAGTGCCTGGCACTAGTGGGAAAAAATGTCATGAAAATAAATACATTTATAATACGTGCGACACACAAGTCAGAAAATTTTTGACAAATGTTATAGCACGGCCTAAATAGCTTAATGACCTGTGTGAAAATATATTTCATGGGTACATAAAACAGGATTGGTTTTAGAGCATCACGATATATGCAACATAGGGATAATGACATCACTAATTACTGGGGTGTGAGATAATAATTGAAGTAGGGTTAGGCCGTATGACATAAGAAAATGCCTGAGACTACGATTCTCATTGTGTTTGAAAATTACTCATCAGCTCGGCTGAACAGGTACTGTCACAACATCAACAACAACAAAAAACCCTTAGTGATGTACTTTCATTTAGAAGTCACAGAGGTAAACACAAATATACAGAATCTGCTGGCACTTTATAAATAAATGTAAATTAGCCTAATATGATGTGTGACATACGTTCATGTGCTACATTGTACTTTCACATGTCGTAAGGTTATTGGAAGCTCACTGGCAGGGTCCTCAACTCCTGTTGTATCTGTATGTGTAAGCGTATCTTTAATATGTACATGTTATATTCCCATATTTAAATTGTACAGAGCTGCGACATATGTTGGCTCTTAATAAACGCAGACTAATAACGTCCAGTAATATGAACTAGAAGCTTTCTGCAACAGAACATCAGAGAAGTGCTCGGAACGAAAACCTTCTGGAACCAAATGCAGTCATGGTGACGTGGTCACTTCTTTTGCCTAGCTGTGTTCCACATTCTTCCTAAATACTTAATTATTAACGCTAAGGTAATAAGGAAAAACAGGAGCTATTTTGACAGGAAAGATTTGCATGTACGTATTTCATACGCAATTTACGTACGTAGACTGGGATGGGCTGGGTTCTGATATTGTCTCGTATCAAAACTTCATTCAAATTCATGAACATACTTCTTCAAAAAAGACAATTAAATGAGTCTATATATCCAAAAATAATACAAATAGTAGCACCCTCTGCATTTGCCATTATCATGGATTTAAAAATCAATCTCATAATAGTTTATATACAGTATCCAACTGATTCCACTTTCTGTAATTATAAAACTAAAATCAATTTGAATTGAACTACAATATTCACTGGGGTTCTTAATATTCAATTGATGTGCGATAAGATGCTAACTAAGCCAATAATAATAATATAGATTGTAAGCTTGCAAGCAGGGCCTACTTTACCTAATATATCAGTTTGACATTTCTAGTTTTGGATATATGTATTGTAAGCACTGAGTAATTTGCTTGTAATATAAAAAGATAATAATAATATAATAATAATATAATATCTATTTGGGTGAAAATTTATTAAACCCACTGGGTACTGTAGGAGTCGCCATCGCAAATTCTAATCTTCTATGAATTCTTGGACACACAGCTCAGTTTTAAATGTAATTTTTTGTTTGACGGTGAAACTGAACTCATTGGTTTATGTTGTGACATTTCAGATGTTACAGCACAATTAACGCCGGCACGTAACAAAAAATCCTTTACAAAAATGTTTCGATGATTTTTTGCTTTTTTTCTGTATCATTATTTGTGTAGTTACTTTGAGGTTCAGTTAGTACATTTGCACCAATGACAAATAAAATAAGCATTTTTGCAAATATCACACTTTGTACAGCGCTGCAGAATATTATGGTGCTATATAAATCAATAAATAATAAATATTGTTTCTGTTTTTATTTTTTTGTGGCTGGTCTAAAGTGTATGTGATTTTAAATCTTTTTTCTATGTTGGCAGAAAAAAAGATATCAACTTTGACTAAAGACTCAATTGCTCATAAGCTAATATCACTATACATTAATTTTCCTTTGTGACATAAAAAGTATATTTTTCAGATAATATATATATATATGATCTTAACATATGCACAAATAAACACAATATTTTATGCTGTATAAATACAAATGGTAGGCAGAAAAAATACTTAATGCTATGAATTTGGGTTTTTTTATATTTTAAGTATTTTTGCACTATATATTTAATAATAATGTAAATAATAACTTAAATAGTCTATTAACTGTATGCAGAGGATTTACGAGCCCTCAGTTCATTTTGTGAATATAATCTTAAACTATTAGATATAAAATTATGGAAGAACTAACAAGTTAACACATTTTTATGCTTTAAGTATAAAATATAATTTATGAGTTGTTTGTTGGATTCAAAAACAGAAGGCAATAGAGAATTTCCTCTCTGGCATATTACTTTAATAGGGTACGTTCTGTGGAATTTAAAATTCTTTAGCCAATGTAACCTCATATGAGACAGGTTTCTTCAAAACAGACGTTTGGGTGTTTAAAAAACAAAAAGAGATAAAATCAAAGCTAGTTAAATCCCTTCCATTTGTCGGCAAGCTTTGCCTCTCAGCAAAAAGCAGAGAATCATTTTTTATAACTGTTGAACAAGGAGTGGTGAAATTGTCCTAACTTCTGGAATACTCCTGTACTTTGTCTATTTTATTGTTCGAAGATGACATGAAGAAGCAAAACTTTTTTTTTTTTTTATGTTTAATCGCCAAAACCTTGTATTATTTGTTTTCTTTACAAGAGATAAGACTACACACACTTTTTGCTCAGATAAAAGAGCTTGCATGTAAGGGAAAAAAAACGGTTCAAACAAGCACAGTTTACAAGCCACATTACACTACAATAACCACAACCTTGTTAAGATTTAAGACGCAGCTTTTTGTATCTATGACTACGTGAGATAGTGCAGTTTATTTGCCGCAGAAACACTCCCATTTGACTCCAGGCGTACACCAGTTCTGTTTACTTTTTCTCTACTGTTTTGGCAGGTTTGGACAAAAGGGTCTTTCTGGTGTAACTTTGCTGCCACCATGTGGTGCACAGCACTATATTGTTATGTGTCAAAAATCACATGAAACCCAGGGTTTTATTGCCTTTGCCATCATAGAAATAAAGAATTTGACCCATTTGGCCCATCCCGCCTGCCCATTAGTCCCGATGTAGAGACCTTGATCAGTCCTTGGTCTCATCATACATTCAGGAGAGCTGTTGTCCTATCCCATGCATGTTTAAATTCCCTTACTGTATTAAAATGTATTTACTGTAAAAAAATAAATAACAAAAAAGAGAAAACTGTTTAAAAGAAGAGTTCTATAAATTATCAAATATAATAATA
>VKOC01000005.1:11185924-11215125 GCA_009364415.1 Spea multiplicata
ATATATATTATTTAAAAGAACAAAAATACTATATAAGTTGTGATGATTTTTGTGTCCATTCCTTTTTTGTTATAAACCTGTCATACATTTTTGTACTTTATGTTACCATCATGATTCTGAGCTCATGCGTTGCTATTCTTTAGAAAATTATGTTGAAAGCACTATATGTATTTAAACTACAGTACATTTAATTATTATATATTTTACAAAAATTATATTTTTTTCTAAATGTCTAATTTAATTACAAGGATACCTAAAAGGACGCCTGTAAGGAATAGTCCCTGGCAGCATCACCAAAGAAGAATGCATATTAAAGTATTTAATGAGTATGTTAATATGCATTCTATAAAAAGGCTAAAATCAATAAAGGTTACCTACCTTTGAGAGAAGCTGCATCTCCCCCACCTCCTCTGTGATTCGATGACCCTGCAGAATCCCCATGCATGTATGGGGGACATCATGTAAATTTACAAGGACCTCTTTATATTTAAAGTGCATATGATGGCTGAAGTGTCCCTTTATGTCACGGTGAGCTAGAGTTTTCATATTGAGTGTACGTGTCCAGCTCATGTATTTTATTATAGAGCATTTTTAGCAAAGTATGTTTTCAAACTCTTTAGCTGTGTTCTAAAAATAAATAAATAATAATATAACATCAGATATGGTTCTCAGTTTGGTAAGCTCTTCCGTTACTTATTTATATTATAATTTATATATATTTTATCATTTAAATATACTACTTATAATATCTTTCAATTTAATGGGAAAGCTATATCAATGTTAAGAATCGGTCTATAAACATATATAAAAAGAAGTATTAGTAGCCACGCAAGGATAGTAACCAAAAGCAACCAAACTGATATTTTTATATATAACCATTTAATATGTTTAGTTCTTCCCTGAGCAAAACACAGATACGAATCTATTGATACAGGAAGACCAGTTCTTATAGTGGATCAAAGACTTGAAATCTCATCATCCCTGACGTTAAACAGTTAAATAATTCATTAGCAGAACAATTGCCGCCATTCTAGTCCGGGAGATATTAAATCCCTGGGTTGAGCGCTAATGGCTAAACACATACGAAGCTGCACACGACTTGCTGTTTCTGAAGATTAACCTGTCAGTGCTTGGCTTGGCTTTCTTGTTTGATGTGCTTTTAGCTGCTAAACTTCATGTGTGCTCTTTGTAAAACACCAGATTAAATCAATCGTTCTTGGGATTCGGGACTTCCTTTCAGTGGAGTGGATTTCAATTAACAGGAGAAGAACTTCCTAAAGCTTTAATATGAAGGCAAACAGCCACATATTGAAGGAGATAAAGTGAAACCGTCATATTTCCAAAAAAATAAAGAAAACATTGAGTTTATAAATTAAGTGAAGCAGTTTAATCCTTTTAACCATTCCGTACTCATTTGGGTTGTCCACTTAAAGGGCCACTTCAGCGATCATATGCACTTTAATGCACACAATAGATGTGGGCCCTTTAAATAATAATTTTCTTATTACGAGTGCATAGAAAGTATAATCATCATCATATGCATTTGCCTTCTTCTCGGTCCCCAGGTTTAGCACTAGATTTCAGGGGGGTCTAAGGAAACCCCCTAACAAAACTTTCCTGCCAATGATTGGCTGCAATAAGCGGTACCATGGAGGGTGTGCAGGGACTTAATGTAAGTAAAGGGTAAGAAGGAAAGTATTTTTTAATCAGGTTCAATAAGGCATATGAAAGTATTTACAAAGAGTTATTTCTATGCGCCTCATATTGGTTTGACAAATCTCAGAATTGAGAAGTTTTGTCAAATTCATTTCACAAAATAATTTTCTTTTTCAAATATTTTACACACACACACAAACACACACACACACACCCACACCCCCCATATCTTTTATACTGAGCTGATGGGCAGCTATACTTTTCGATTCTTTAATTATTTCATGAGTTAGTGAGTAATTGACAGTAATAATACGTGCACAGTAAACACGATAAAGAATTATTATAATTGTGGGGAAACAATAAAGGATTTACGGAGACTGAAGATGACACAAAAGGATATACAAAACTAATTAGTGCTTTCAGTAAAAGTACAGACGCACACACATAATTTGAATTCATTGTAGAATAAGTTTCAGCTACGCAGAGTAACTTCACATAAATATAATGTATTGCCAACTTTTGAGTTTAACTCATAATCAGCTCTGGATCTGTGGGTTGATGCTAGACTGCAATAAAATAATTCCTTTTGTAATAGGTGTTCTTGTCACTCAAGAAAGGGGCAGCGTGCCAGCTATAGCTTCGGTGGCAAACAGAGCCAAATGGTTGAAATATACATGTGGCACAATTACTGCACCAGAACATACCGGCAGTCTTTTTATTGCATAAAAAGACCAGGGTGTAACGGATGCCTAAAAACGTAGCTTCAGCTTAGGCATGGATTATAGTTTTCGATAAACTCCACCATGAGGGCAATGTGTTCAGGATGGCCACTAGCCGGGACAACACCTCCAACTCCTACATGGCCACTGCTTAGAGCTGGGATAAGACTTTAAGGATTCTGCGATGGTGGGTATCGCTGGGCAACAGAAGCTTACAATCTAAGAGAGTAATGAAAAGTGGGAGTAGTAGCTCTCTCTTGTATTAGTAATTGGGGCTAGAGTGGTTTCAGCAGGCAAAACAGAATGTTTAAATAAAATTAAAAGAGGGATGCAGCCACCTTGGCAAAGTGCTTTGAGAATTTGACAGCATGTAAGCCCATCTTGTCTGGACGTTTCTTTCTTGCTCTAAAGAATCAAACCTTAATCAGTTTTTGATCTTGTCTTGGATTCCAGAGAGCCATATGCCTACCCCATGCATGTTTAAATTCCCTTATTGTGTTAACCCAGGTCACTTCTTCTGGGCCATTTCACAAACAACTAAACATTCATCTAGGGAACACGTAAAAAACTGCTATTAAATGATCATAATGCCTGGTTACATTTCTGGTTTCTTTGTGAACGCCGTTCTTGCCCTGGAACTTAACAGGTTAAGCTACAGCCGTTATAAAGAAGGCAATTTAAAAAATGAACAAGGAAGCGTTCTGAAAGATCGGGTAACTGCAGTATTGCCGAGAGCCCCTTTCATGAGATTTACACAATATGGTGATCCACAGATGTGCATTGAGAACTTGCCTGAAGAGACTTGCAAATTGCGATCATTAGTTAATTTAATACATATTTTATAGTATATAATTATTCTAGGGATAATAATGCGTATACACTTTCCTCGTAATATACCCCGCAAGCACAAAGCACATTGTTTACTAATGACTTACTTTTATAAAAGAATTGTAGCTCTTGGATTGATTAATTGGTTGTGTGAATAGTTATTCCTGGTAAGCAGCTCTGTTAAAGTTACTCAGATTACAGCCCATACATACTAAGTGGAGTTGTTAAACACTGCAGTTCCCACAGTCAGTCCTTATGAGCATCTAACAATGGGTTATCCTATCTTCGCTTTGACCAGTGATACTTCTTTCAACGAAATTATTGCCGTCCTAGAGGGTTTGTATTAACAAATATAACATAGGAGTAGAATAAAAAAAACAATAGAGTCTGTGATACATACTAAATTAGTTATTGTCGACTGTCAACTCTAATCAGACCTTACATTTTTGATTCAAGGGTAGGCATTTGCCCCAGTAGCACACAGTACACATAGAGCTTCAGAAATGTCTGCAGTGGCAAACGCACATGAGAAGATCATTAAATCCTGTGTTTGGATCGCACGACATTAGCCATTCAAAGACGAGACAGAAAACCGTTTTCAGGATACCCTTGCTGCTAAAAATAAAAATGAAATACACCTGTGACCATGGATTTTCTTTTCTGATTCCGTGTTGGATACACAACGCATATTTGTTTATGTTTCACTTGAGTAAATCTTACTCAATTGTCATGTTACGCAGTAGTAATGAGAAAGGCAACTCAAGTGTGTGAAAGAGGTCAATGTACACAGGTCTTACCCTGCCTTTGACAAACATAGAACACATTATTTATAATGTGTAAGCTAACCACAAGCTAGCTTGATACGCACTATTCCAAAGGAGAACTATACGATTGGAATTTGTGGCAACCTTCATTTGTTCGGGTACTCTGAATTAACTAATTTATTTGGAGTGGCCATACCCTGTCTACAGTAATTCTTTTTAAGCCATAGGCATTATGATTTTCCACAAGACCTCATAAGTGGCAGTGTAACGGGAAATATTGGTTATTACACGATTCCCACGATTCTTTATATTTCATATTACATTAAAACCTCAAAATTGAGTCTTCATTCCATGAGCACATAGTTGTTTGGCCTTTTAAACCATAATGATAACAGATATCACCCAAATGGCCCTGTTTTGCATAATACCCTTGAATGTTTGGTCTTGTTACAGATACACAAGGTGAGACACACACAGGTTAAAATGAGAAAGGTTAATTTCGCACACGCGATTAGTGCCTGCATATAAATAGTCAACGAGTTTGTTAGCTCTTTGAGCAGGCTAGTTACTGAGCCATGGGGAGCAGAAAAGTACACCTGCTTAATAAGGTAATGGAACTTTATAAAGATGGAAAAGGATGTTAAAAGATGTCCAAAGCCTTAAAAATGCCAGTCAGCATTGTCTAATCATCATTTTTAACCCGTTAAGGACAATGGGCGGTCCCTAAACCAATTGAAAACAATGCATTTTGAGCCCGTACATGTACAGGCTTTGAAAATTAAATTTGGTCAGCAAAATGAACAAAACTAAAAATGTTATCCTGCGAGAAGATGAGATTAACGTAAATGTCTCTTCCCAAGCATCATTGTGATCAAACACCCATAGAAGCGATTCATATCACACAAACCTTTTGCAGCTACAGTGAGTTTATTTTGTGGCCGTGTCTTACTGGTGCTTGTTGATAAATGCTATTTCCATGAGACTAAATCAACTAATCTTGGCAAAGAACCAAGACAAAAAGCCTCAAACACTCACACACCTGTTCTGCTAATGGGTGTGTACACATGTTGACAAGACTTACCATGCATCCGTTTGAAATCCAGGCCATAACACTTATTGCCAAAACAGAGTATATACTTAAGTAGAGATTCTTTGACCTTAAAAAAAGGACAATGAAAACAAAGATATCATCTCGACTATAAATTTCCCAAAATGTATCCTGGGAGCATTTTGATTTCTTTAATTTGTTCTTGGGGCAATGAATGTCAACGGATAATTTGTTTTTATGAGAAATACATGTGGATACAAGAGTTTTAGAATCTGTCATCACCAGCCACTAAATCAATAAAATCAATTCTGCTTGGTACGAGAAAGAAAAAAAAACAAAAACATGAGTTATTCAAAATGTCTTCTTCCCAACGGGCATCTTACCGATCATCCTTAATGAAGTTTGCCAATTGTTTTTTTAGCTCCATTTTACAGAGTATACTTTAAACTGTATTTTTAGACTAGATAAGGCCATACATATGTATTATGTGCCACTAGGAGCAGTCATCTGGTTGGTTTGGACAGGAAAGGTGAAGAGATGGGGGCGCTTCAGAACAGGAAATTTGCTCTGCTGAGTTTGTGAGTTTCACTAAAGGATGTTATGCTCATACAATATCATCACAATAGTTATTTTATTCAAAAATACCCATTCCATATATACTTTTTCAATCAGTATGAAGCTAAAAAATATGCTGGTGTCAGTTTCCACCGACCATCCATGCGACAGATTCCATGAAACACACTCCTTGAGTGTTCTGCAACAGATTTAAAAATACCCACCTTACTTTGTGTTGTTCACCAAATAACTTTATAGAATGCTCATTTTCAAAATGAGATATTGGTAACATTTATTATGCATTCTGGTACAATCTGATAAGGGCTAAATAAAATGCGTACACAACAGTATGTTAATTGACCAATTTAATTTGTTTGTACACACAGAGTCCAGAGAGCCATAAATCTGTACATTAATGAGAAACAAAAAACAAAATTAAAAAAATATTTTTTTGTCTAATAATTTTGTGTGGAAAGCCTATTTGCTCTTTGTCTTTGGTTTGCAGGCTTTTTTGGCTGAAAGTCCCTGCTCGGCCTCTGGGTCACACAGCGCATGTTTTATAAATCTTTGTGCAGCTCCTTTGTCAAGTCTGGCAGCTTTCTTGCGATCTGCAATTTCTTTGACTCTGTTCATGTAACTTCTTATTCTTTCCTAGAACACACAACATTTTTATTTATAATATTCATAAAGTCCTAAAACCCAAATGTCTATCGTCTAAAAGAAACATTTTACAATTCAGTTACTGCACAGGATATACACACCTTATTAGTCAAAAGTTCATAAAAAAAAAACCCATAAAATTATAGTTCAAAGTAAAAAAAAAAGTCTGTAGTTAACATAGTGAACTACTAAATATGCAAAAAGGAAGATGAAATGTGCACTGCCCATTCAAATATAATTTTAAAAATAATTCAATAAAACATTTATTGTAAAATTATTTTAGAATATTAAAATCAACATGGTGAGTTACTGAGATCATATTATACGTAAGAATATCCTTCCACCTATGAACATTCAACAGATGAATGAATCCGAGGTTATACGGGCACCCTTCTTTCTGCAAATTTCCGTTACATTTGCAATAATGATTTTTTTGGCAAAGAAATAACTAATAGAACTTCATACGATATAATATTGAAAAATTATGTCTTGCAAAGTTAAAATCCATGGACCAAAAATACATGAGGAAAAATATAAATAAATATAGGTCAGTAAGTTTAAGATAAAGGGTGAATCACTTGGGAATGGACAAATAAATATGCAAGAAAACAAAGAAATAAAATTTGATCAGTGGCAAGAAGTAAAGCAAGTTTTGTTTTCAATGATAAATCTAAACCTATAGCAGTACCCTCCAGTACTTACTCATGTTAAATTGTACATACAACATATAAATCTTAAATTCTTACTACATATGTGCCTCAGCAAGTGTGACCACCTCTATAAAAGCCAAAGTTTTAGCAGTCTGCTGGTCTGGAGCATTCAGGTATGTGTGAACACAATACCAACGAGGAAAGATATCAGCAATGATCCTAGAGAAGCAATTGTTGCTGTCCATCAATCTGGGAAGGGTTATTAAATTGTTTGGAATTGGCTTTTTTCTACACTGAGAAAGATTATGCAAAAAGTAAAAACAGAACAAAAAAACATTCAAAACCTTCTCACGAGTAGATGTCCCAGCAAATTACCCCAAGGTCAGGCCGTGCAATGCTCAGAGAAATTGCCAAAAATCCAGATTCTACAGGCCCGTTAGCAAGTTAAATGCTAAACTCCAAGACTGAACAAGTGGGATTTGTTTGGAAGGGTTGCCAAGAGAAAGGATCCGCTCTCTAAAAAGAACATATCTGAACAAACAATACTTCTGGAACTATTTCCTTTGGGAAAACAAGACCAAAGTGGAGATGTTTGGCCATGATGCACAGCACCACGTTTTGCGAAACCAAAACATAGCACACCTCATCCCAACTGTCAAGCACGGTGGTGATGATTTTGGCTTGTTTTGCAGACACAGGATCTGAGAACCTTGTAGTCATTGAGTCTACCATGTACTCCTCTGTATACCAAAGTATTCTAGAGTTAGGCCACCTGCCCGAACACTAAAGCTTGGCCGGAATTGGGTCATCCAACAGGACATTGATCCCAGGATTACCAGCAACTCTACAACAGAAAGAAAAGAATCACGGTGTTGCAATGGCCCGGTTAAAGTCCAGACCTCAACCAGATTTAAATGCCCAGGCGGGACCTTAAGAGAGCTGTGCGTAAACAAACTCAATGAACTGAAGCAACGATGTAAAGAAGAGTGGGCCAATATTCCTCCACAACCATGTAAGAAACTAATACAGACTAATACTAATTACTTCAAGTTGTTGCTGCTAAAGGTGGTTCTACAACCTACTGAATCATAAGGTGTACTTTTCACACATGGATTCTGCATTTTTGCTTTATTTTTGTTGAAAAAATCATGCCACGGTGTAATATGTCGTCGCTCATCTGAGTTCGTATTTACCTATTTCTGGATAAATAGGCGATAGAATAGTGATGTTACTTTTTAACATCTCTGAAAGTATACTGTGCTTGTATCCACAAAAAATACTTAGAGCGTTTGGAAAACTCCTTCAGAGATTTCGGTTTTTCTCTTCGGCACTTGGACACAGAACATTTTAATATCATCGTGGATGAAAACAGATGAATAAACAGCTATCACAATTAAAAAACACATTGTGAGAAGTGAACAAATTGTAAAAAAAAGATGAAAGAAATATATCGTCTCACAAAATATACCAATTTTATATTTTGCTTGGCTCCGAATTTTTCATATAAAAATCTACATTTCCATGTTTCATATCCATTATTATTCCTGTGTGACAAGTCAAAATGGAACCAGTTCATTTTAATTTATAATATTTCATAGTTTTAAATCAATGATATGCTTTGATGTTCTCTGCTGGCAGGAATTGTGAAATATAGACCATATATATTCAATCTGTTCATTCAACTTAATGGAATACAAAGACAAACCTGAGAGATTTATTACAAGTTGTAAATATGTCACTTATACAGGATTACTGGACAGTACACAGGCGGTGGATGCCAAAAAAGCTTTTAGCTTTGTTGCAGAGCAAAATTCTTTACCGTTGAGAAAATGAATTAATAAAGGAATTGGATGTTGGTTGTAGGAGTGAATGGGTGCATGTGTGCAAAGGCTCGCTAGGAAGAAGGATACTTTGTACTTTGCTAGTAAATCAGTTAGCGTCATTAAGGGAGTAACACAGAAAATGGATACAGATCAGCATTTATACAAGGATCACCTTTATATAATATTGTTGCACCAAAAAAGGAACTATCTGGGAGAACTAGCCTTATGGAGTGACTACCCGAACTGTTATTCAAAATCAAGTCCTTACCAGAACAGTCATTTTATTAGTTCCAAAGAAGGTTTAATTACATAAAAATAAAGAAGCTTTAAAAAGCTTCTAAGCTTTTATCGGTGCCTGCTTATATGTCACATGTCAAAAAAAATTCCTAAAAGAAATATGAAGGCAAAACTGATGATTATGACAATTAAATGAATTATTCCTGAGAAGGAATTTGGCAACAGAACTAGGGATAAAGTTTCTAATAATACATTTAATTATAATAGTTTTAGATATTCAGGTGGTACAGAGTCTTTCGTACATTAGTATCAGGCAAGGCCATTGGTTTCTGTGTCACAAAATTGTTGAATATATTCATATTGATTTTGGTCGTATAATTTTAACTCTATAATGTAAATAATAAGACCAGAGATCTGTCGAATTAATTAAGCAGATCACCATAGAATATGATTGCCCAAAACACCTCAAGGGCTGCCGCTCCTGGACCGTCTAGACCAGAACAGAAACGCCAAAGTTTGGTGTTTGCTTAACGTGTAATCAATTACAATATTCACCTCTTAAACTCAACACAATAAATGGGACTTCATATAGTTCCAGGACCAACAGTTTCCAAAAAACAGACAATGTTAGCAGGATCAAGATCAGCTTTAAAAATGAGGCAATCTCATTACCCAACTGCTAGAATCATCTTTCTATATTGCCCAAAAATCAGCACTCTGCCACCTGTCTTATAGATGGCCAGCTCACCAGGTTGGAAGATTCCATACAAATGTAATTCTTCAGATTTACTGTGAAGGAATTATGCCAAGGTCTGCTGGCTCACCGCCTAATCTTAAATCTCTATCTTTGTGCTAAACCTTACTGTTCTAATTATTTTATTTGTCATGGTTTTTCTTTGGAGATGATGGATAGTGGTGCTGGCTGTGATGTTCTCATTCCTGTAGTCTCAACAAGATATATATTGCTTCAAAGAAAATCTAATGCTGCTGGTTACAGCTGTATAATTTACACACAGCTGCTAGAAGCGAGATTTATTCGGCTTCATTCTTAAAAGGGAGGGCGAGGGCAAAAAGATTTCACAGGACCATTTTTCTACTGCTTCAAGACCAGGAGTGGAATGAGGAACAGAGATTTTATGGTTTTGTAATACCATCTGAAGGCTTTGCGTGTGTTTACTTCTAATCAAACATACAGCCACAAGGGTGTCTACAGTAACACAGCCAGTATGTATGTTATACTCATTTTCTTTTCAGTGCCTATTGGCAAATATGTGTTTCAGACATTTTATCCTCCTGAATACATCTCCCACGTGGCTAAACTTATTAACAGTCTCCGCGACTCTGTTTCCGGACTGTGGTTCCTTCGCTGTACGGGCACTCCGTGTGTTATTGAGTGTGATCTGTAACTGCACTCTATTATGGCTCTTCCTTTGTAGCGCATTGGCGCACTGTTTATCGCCTATTTGGACTTTGTCTCCCCTCCCCCTCCCTTTTTTCCTTTCTGTACCCCTTCCCTGCTTCATTTACCCTAAACTTATTAACAGAGGGAGGGCTGGTTAGTTTTATATAGTAATGTATATTTTATTATTGAAAAATAAAATGCGATAGATATCAGCACACTCATATCCATCTTCACCGAAATCAAAAGTTAATTTTAATATATATATATATTTTATTTATCTTTGATTTATACAGCTTATGCAGCACTTCTTACAGTATGGCAAAGCTAAAATTGACATATAGAGGGAGATTTTGATAAGAACAACATGATATAAAGCAGAACCTGATTTTATTTTGATGGGAAAAAAATTCCTAATGTTAAACTTTGTCATACCTGATCTTTAGTGCATGTTCACTTGCCCCCTTTTTGTAGGAAAACACAAAAGCATGTGTCCTTTCTTTGGGCCAATTTCCACAGTATTTAGTAGCCCTGCTCTCAATATTATGTGTTAAGATTAAGAATTTAATGTTTTACCAGCTCTTCTTTGACTGCATGCTCCTTAGGATTGACTCCTTGTGTGACCAAATATACTGTTGAATAAAAATAAAAAATGAAGATAAAAAAAGATGCATTATTTGCCTTTATTCATTAATCGAGTGCAAACTGGCATATTTACTAGTCCCAATTCAATTACAGCAAACTCAGTGCTATAAGAGTTAAAACAGCAGTTATATGGAGTTATTAAATGGTTAAAATCTGCAAAGAAAAAGGGCTTCAATGCCGTTATTTCTATGTATGTCTAAATTAATCCACTTACCCCAAAAAAGTGAATTTAATGTGTATGCTGAAACCAAATCTAATTTTGCTTGTTCCAAAGGATCCACCTGCAATAAAAAAGTGCAACATCAATTGTCAATTAACCAGCCAAAAACAAACTTGCAAACAGTACAGCCCTTTATTGAAATCAATCAAATCAGATGTTGTCTGCGCGGATTGCGCAATGTTCGCCTGCGGGGGATCCTCCTCTCTGGCAGCTGGGTCCGCGTCTGTGCAATGTGTGCAGACAACCTCCGCTACTGCCGGCACTTCCACTGGGGCCTCTATGATGGAGCACCAATGTCACATGACCTTCCGGTGCTCAGTCATAGAAGCTCCAGCCAGCAGTAGAGGTTTTTCTACACGCATCACGCGGACGTTCACCGGCTGCCCCTACTAGACACCAAGGAATATGGAGCAACGGGGTAAGTCTGGGAGGGCATATCAGGGGTGTATGAGGCATATCAGAGGGCACTATGACATATAGGCATATTTGGGGTGGGCGGAGGGGTATATCCCCCCGCCCCCCACATGATGTGCACAGTGATTTTTATAGGCTTTGTGCAGACTACATGTATGTACAACCACATTTTGGATATTTACTAATGGGGTAACGGCTTTCAATAAAAAAGTGGTATGGTGTTACTTAAGGTGGCATGGCATATAAAAGAAAAATAAACAGTATTTTCTTCAATTACATCATGCCATTTAAGGCATGGTTTGCCTAATGAATAACCAGCTAGACACTTAAAATGCTAAAAGGTTTTGTAGAAGTCCTCCTAAAACACACACTAGACATATGTGTAGTCCCTAATGGAAAATCCTACACAAGAGAATAGATGGGAGGAATGAAGTTATTTCCTGAATCCTTGGATGAAACTGGTATAACTGAGCCCATAGAATAGTATAGCAGTGAGATTCAGTTGTCCCTGGTCAGGAACGAAAGTGAACACTATGACAATGTCTTGTTGCTCCCCTACTACTGAAATAGAGCACACAGAATTGCAGTGTTCTGTAAAACCATAAAATTATATGATGCTGCCAAAGACATTGTTCACCAAAGGCTTGAGTGGATGGGAAATATATGGAAGCATGATCTCTGGTGTCTTCAAATCTTATGCGACTCTACAAGCATGACAAATAAGGTTTATTACTGGCACTTCATTTGTGTAAGAATTACTAGGAGTGAATACCCTTTGAAGGAGCTCAGATCTAGAAACAGACATCATTCTGTTCAACATGTCATCTACTGAGCCAACAGAATTTTCAAAAGCTGAAAGGTACTCGTGGATTTCGGTGGGGTACTCTTCGGCAACCATTTCTTCATCAGCCATCTTGGTCTGAAACCATAAAAGAAAGGTATTCAGAAATGTATTTAAATAAGTTCCATGCATACAGCATCCACATCTTATTTCCCCAAAATGTTTGCAAAAATACAATGGGATGTAATAGAAAAGGCATTTAAAAATAACCAAAGTCAAGTGACTGTAGTATGCGCTCCTTCCTACTTGCAGTCCCTGTTATTTTGCAACACTTGACTTTACAAACTGTTCATGTAAGCGGCTCAGCAAGAAAATATTTCATAAATATGATTTCACCAGGATACATGAAATGAACAAAAACACGCTGAAAACCAAGCGCCAAATGCCAAAACCAACAATCCCATGGCACGTTCGCACCAACAGAGGATGCCAAAAACGAAGACCTCACACAAAAAAACCTCAAAATGTCCTGAGGGTAATCCTGTTCCTAATCCTTTAAATTTGATTGTGTTAGGTAAGGGAGTGGTGAATAAGAAATACAGTTGAGATTCTATAACAGGATACAACTGGAAGGAATTGAGAAATCTCGAGCACGTACACATCGTGATGCGTACACTTTTGATCTCTTGTAATAACAAGCAAGTAAAGGGCATAGATCACACTTGGCACAATCCAAAAATATGTATTTTGCTGTTGCCAGGTAACAAAGCTCTGTACCAAATATTTTTGTAACACGTATGGATAACATTTAAAGTATTCCATATCATTCCAACACAAGACCTTCACCTATATATATTACGCAAAACCGCCATGATCTTCTAGCCACTGCCCACAGAACAAAGTATTTTTTCTTTTTTAAGTGTTTTTCTCCTGCTGCCTATGCATACACGGTTTTCTCACTGCCAATGAGCTCCTCCAGCGATATGCCATGGGATTCTGGATATGCAGGGAAAGAGGACACCACCACCCACCACCACACAAAGGGCTTCCACTGAAGGGTTTTCCTGCCACTACCAAAACAAGACTAGAGCGGACAGTTTGCTTTTCCTAAAGGTGTGCGCGGTTTATTATAAGCCAGTACTGAAGCTTACTGTGCCATGTTTGAGGGTTAAATCGTTTATGTGTACATGAACCTGTCCCTACATTAATGTTCACGATCTTGGTTGTTTAAAAATGGCTTTTGGCTGATCCTAATGTTCCATCTGTACAACCCTGGGGGAACCCACAGCATGAAGTGAAAAATCACACTGGAACACATTGCTCCCCAAATCCACAGTTCCCTCTCGGTGACAGGGCTTTTCGAGACTTACTCCTACCCTTATTTAGAGTGTAAACTGTTAAAATTAATGCAATAAATATAATAGGATTAAGACTAACACTGAATTAAGTTAGCTAAAAGTGAAATCAAGAATAAAAATGCTTTTGCATAACCACATTATCTTCTTTTATGACAGATGACACAATTGACATTCTGTTCTCTCCTCATGTCATAAACCCAATTTTCTTAATCTTTAAGTCTAATAATAATAATAACATTGAGAAAGAGCTTTACTGTATGCTAGGACATTCAATACAATGTAAATCAGGGTTAGAAAGGGTTTCCACCGACTAATAAAGATAAAACTTATGGTCTGTTATTCTAAGTAGTATTTGTCTTTCCAGGGCCAAGCCAAGGAACTGCCTTGGACTCACTTTGTGAGTTGAGCCAGGCTAAGAACGTCTTGAAGGATATAGGCTCTCATGCTTGGACCACAAGGACTTCCAGTCTGATGAAAGGTGTGCTTTCTGACACTTCAATGATACCATCAGCTCATTTGTGTTACGTTATTCTATACACGAATGTTTTTAGACATTTTAATGCCAGAGAACATTAGGCATATTTTACAATACTCTTACTTTTGCAATGCTTCCATATACCACAATGGAAAGTAAACTAAACAATATTTTGTTAACTATTTTCTCCAAAAGTCATAGAAAGGTCAGACCACATCCATCATGCCAATTCCATCCTCCCCAGGAGAAGGCATCTTTCATTTGCCAGGCACATTTTAATTTCTACAAGAAACAGCCAAAGTTAGACGACTAACCACATGAAGGGCATTTAACAACGACTGGCAGCCTCCAGCAAACGTAAACTGAAATATTAATGCATCTGCTTGGCAATAGGGGTTTCCTTAGAACAGGTTATGGGCACCGCGTCAAATCAAACAATCTTTCGTTTCTCGGGATTCATAAGCACACAGCCAATAATGACTACATGTCCATTCCACTAGTTTGGAAAATATCTATTTATATCAGCTGTTGTCGTGCCATATTATTTCAGAACTTCTTACCATATTCCATTTATTAAAAAAAAAAGTTCCTTTCAGCAGGATTTTGATGAGAAACCCTACTCTACACGCCTAGATCCTTCCCTTTAACTTGTGCTGGCAAAAAAAGCTTGTTTAGCAGACTTTTATCCCGACCATCCACTGAATGGGTTCTTTGCAACTTCTTTTTGTGGCGGAAGCTGCATAGGCACACAGTAACCCTTTCAGTGCCAGGCCAGCTAGCTTCTTTACTATGTATTCATCCATAGAAGGGGGTGTCAGGTCCATAAACTGTCTCTTTCAAAAGGACTTAAACTTTTACCTACACAAATAGCAGAAGAAACCCAAGGTGGATCACTTTTCTGAAATTATAAACAAAATCCTACTTAAAACGCTACTACGAAACACAATGGAAACATCTGCACTTAAGAATATCAAAGGGGTCTGTCGAAAATGTTATCCGTTTCAGGTAGATTTCCTAAACAATCAATTTCTAGACACATCTTAATTTCATTAATGCACCCTTAAACGATAAAACGCGTGGCACACGCATAGAGGAAGATAAAAAGACTTCAGCATCAATGAATGGATGAAAACAGCTGCCAGGATTGCAATGTAACAATTTAGCACTTTGGTTTTCTCCCCAATGCACAGAAACCAGAGGGGTCAGTGAATCCGGCCAGGTATCTCCAAAGCAGTTACCGTGAAAAAGCAAAGTTAAAATGTAGTTGTGCAAAGTTTGAAAAGAGGACATCTTGCTTGTTGTCCTATTTTATCATTTCATACAGAGGTGAGGATCAGTTTTCAAACTGTGGACCAACATCAGGCAAAGGACAACACTGCTATCAATCATCTCTGGACTTGCGGCATTTCTTTCCATCACCTCTTTAAAAGCACAGATATTGAGAGGTTTATTAACTACACTAAGGAGTAGTTAACCATGTGCATAAAGTGTAATATAGCGCCTGATCTATACACAGACAGTATGAATATGGGTAAAGCAGCCCTTTATCATACATCGTTAATGATGGCACACAGAAACGTACCGCGATATTTACAATGACAATCTAAAAACGTTTATGACTCTCGCAGTTATATGCTGAAACAGATCGGGTTTCTGAAGGAAGCTTTATTAATGAAATACCTAAGAAAGAAACCCGTTAAATATAGCCATTCGGAACATTACGAGATGTTTCGGTTTTGTGACTACTGTTCCAATTTAACACTCGGGTAACGCACAATTCCGTAAACATAATACGTTCGAACCCGCCCCAAACCACGAACTAACTAAAATGTACTATACATCGTTATTATTTGTATAGATATACCTGTTTTCAGTTTCTTGCACACGCGTGCAGCTTGTTCCCGGTCGCGGTGGATATACGTCACAGGCTTCTTGCAATGCAGTATGGGATATGAAGTTTTTTCTCCAAATAAGTTATTCTTTCGTTACTGCCGTTACTATCGTTAGTCCAACACAAAGATGACTTAGTATACTATAAAGCCCGATTCAGAACGTGCCTCGGAAACGTTGATAATGTAATGTAATGTAATGTTGTTAATTGTAGTCTAGCACCCAGACACATTAATGTGCTAACATGAACACACATACAAGCACATGAAGTGACATAGTACATGAACTAACGACAATCAGACATACACACACAATCATACTACTACCTACACACAGTAACAAACACAGTAAGGTACTTACACAATACACACACCTTTGATGACAGAGGGGGGTGTCTTGAGTTAAAACAATAGCGCATACATGAAAAAAAAATAAGGTTTGAGGAGCTGAGACTTTTATTAAATATAGTCTAATAAAACAATGATATTGAACAAATATTGGTCACGGCTGCATGGCACGCTGCTTTCAAGAAGCACAGCATAGTCTCAGTGTAGCGATCGGCAGTAATTCCTTATATTATTTGTAAGAGACACACATAAATTGAAGCGACGCGTAGATGTTTTTTTTCCCTCCATGAATCTTGTTAGAGCCACACTCACATTACCTAATAAAGCTTGCTTATGTCATAAAAGGAGGAAGCTAAAAAAGCAGGAGCTTGCAGCAAAGGAGCTCAGAGGTAGAAGAGAAGATCTTGAATTATGTAGACATCTTCAGGATTAGGGTTTTGGGATCCATCCTTGCTCTCGGGCAGCACAGTACATTATCAGTTCTTGACTAATGTTTGTGCGGATGCGTTGTTCCTCTTCAATCCAGGAAAAAGTAACCCATCACATTTTTCAGGGGGTCATGAAGTTATATTTTTCCCGCTACACCTGTTTAATTGCCCTAATCTTTTTTACTTCCTTTTGTTATCAGCTTCCCTGTGTCATAATAGGCCGAACCTATAAAAGCAGGAGCCTAACTAATGTTTGTCCATGAAAAAGAAACCAATTACATTTTTAAGAGGATCAGCAAGGCTTTTTTGTGCTTTGAATACAGTGACAACCATGGACCTCCAATGTAAAGCTTTTTTCTAGATTACTAGGTAGACAGTTTAGGATGTAGGCTCTAGACTAGTTCTAAAGTTTTGAAATGTGTATTTTTTCCCCATTAGGCCTGTTTAATTGCCCTAAAATGTTTGCCTTCCTTGTCTATGTACTATTTTTTTGTTATAGGCTTGGCTGTCTCATAATAGGCCAAAGCTTTCAAAGCACATGACTGCAGCATGTGAGCTTAGAGGTAGGTTAGAGGACATCGAGTTATCTAGACTATCGACAACTTGAGAGTTAGGGTTTTGGGATCCCTCCGTTCTTGCTCTCGAGCAGCACAACGTATTATCAGTTTTTGACTAATGTTTGTGAGGGTCTGTGATCCCTCTTCAATCCACGGGGAACAGAACCATCACCATTTCTGGGGATGAGGAAGAGATTTTTTTGTATTCAATACAGTGATGACCATAGTCCCGCAGATTTTTTGTCCTTCTGGATCACTAGGTAGGCAGTTTAGGACATAGGCTTTAGAGTAGTTTTAGGATCTGGAAGGCTTTTTTTTCCTTTACATGTGGTGCATTAAAGTTTTTTCCTTCCTGGTCTATGTACAACTTTTTTTGCTCTAAGCTTGGCGGTGTTATAATAGGCAGAAGCTGTAAAAGCAGATGCCTTCAGCATGTGAGCTCAGAGGTAGAACAGAGGATCTTGAGTTATCTAGACTATCGACATCTTCAGAGTTAGGGTTTTCGGATCATTGGTCCTCCAATCTTCTAGATTACTTGATAGACAGTTTATGATGTAGGCTGTAGACTAGTTCTAAAGTTTTGAAATTACAATTTTTTTCCCTTTTAGGTCTGTTTAAATGCCCTAATGTTCTTTTCTTCCTTCCCTGTCTATGTACTGTTTATTGTACTGTATCAGCTTTGCTGTCATAATTGGCCAGAGGTATAAAAGCACATGACTACAGTATGTGTTGAGAGGTAGAATAGAGGATATCGAGTTTTTTTGATGATCAACATCTTGAGAGTTAGGGTTTTGGGATCCATCCCTTCTTGCTTTTAGACAGCATAACACATTATCAGCTCTTGACTAATGTTTGTGAGGATCTGTGATTCCTCTTCAATTCAGGGGAAAAGAACCATCACCATTTTTGGGGATGAGGAAGAGATTTTTTGCATTTAATACAGTGACCACCTTAGTCTTCCGAGTTTTTTGTCCTTCTTCTGGATCACTAGGTAGGCAGTTTAGGACATAGGCTGTAGAGTAGTTTTAGGGTCTGGAAGGCATTTTTCCTTTACATATGATGCACTAAAGATTTTTTTTGCTTTGAATACAGTGACAGCCTTGGTCCCACAAATGTTTTGCTTTCTTCTGGATAACTAGCTGTATCCAGATAACTGTAAACTAGTTGTAAAGGCTTGGCAAGATCTTTTTTTCCGCTTTAGGCCTGTTTAATTAAGTTTCTTTCCCTCCTTGTCTATGTACTATTTTTGTTATTAGATTGGCAGTGTCATGCCTGCAGCATGTGAGCTGAGAGGTAGAATAGAGGCTCTTGAGTTATCCAGACCTATGACATCTTGAAAGTTGGGGTTTTCATTATTGCTCCCTGGCAGTGCAATGTATTATCAGTTCTTGACGATTGTTTGTGTAGATCTGTGATTTCCTTTCGATCCAGGGTAAAGTAACTGTCCACCGTGTTCACTGTATCAGGAAGATTTTTGTTTGCTTAGATTATTGTGACAACCTTGGTTCTCCCAGTTTTTTTAACCTGTTAGCTGTATCAAAATAGACCAGAACTATAAAAGCAGATACCTTTAGCAAGTGACCTCAGAGATAGGATAGATGATCTTTAGTTATCTAGATTATTGACATCATGAGAGTTACGGTTTTGGGATCTATCCGTCTAGCTTTTGTGCAGCACAATACATTATCAGTTCTTAACTATTGTATGTGTGGATCTGTGATCTCTCTTTGATCCAGGGAAAAGTTACCGATCGCCTTTATCCAGGGGTCAGGAAGGAATTTTTTACTTGGAATATAGTGACAACCTTGGTCCTCCAAGTTTTTTTGCCTTCTTCTGGATCACTAAATTAGCAGTTTAGGATGTAGGCTGTAGAGTAGTTCTAGATTCTAGAAGGATTTTTTTTCCTTTAGGCATGTTTAATTACCCTAAAGGTTTTTTCCCTTCCTTGCCCATGTTCTATTTTCTGTTATAATATAAATAAAAAATGTTCTTCAAAAATGTTTACTGTCTTGTGTTTTCATTTGAACCTTTTCTTAACATCTCGCTTCTTACATAAACTCTCGCTTCTTACATAGTTTGGTCCCACTTCTGCTATTGCAAAGATGGATTTCGACTTCAAAAGGAGAGATTGTCCTAACATTTTAACAACTTTGTATCGGTAATACATAAAAGCGTAAGAAACCTTCAACTTACCAAATTCCAACGGTATCGAAAACATTGATAAAAATGCCCAGGGAGTTTGATGCACAGTTGAATGCCAAAGAAAAGGGGTTAAATCACCACATATAAAATCTAATATACAGTGCTGTGAAAAAGTATCCCCCCTCCAACGTCCTCTTTTTTTCTACGACATTGAGTAAACATAAAAAGCAACTTTTATATAATCAATTAATTGATTGAAGGTAAAGAGTTAATCAAAACCCATTTCAACCATGTGCCTTTCTTAACCTAATAACCAAATAATCTAATTCTCCTTCTCTGAAGGAGAATGTCTGGCAAAGCCTGGATGGGTTATACAGCGGGACAATGATCCGAAACGCACCAAAGTCTGCCTCTGAATGGCTCAAAGTAAACAAAATGAAGGTTTTGGAGAGTCCTAGTTAATGTCCTAACTTGAATTTGATTGAAATCTTGTGACATCACCTTAAAAGGCAGTTTATGCTCCAAGACCCTCCAATGCGGCTATAAAACAATTCTGCCTAGAATAGTGGGCCTAAATGACTCATTGCTGCTATATAAACCATTATTCTGGCGTCTGTATACATATCAAATATATTGCACATTATAAATAAAATTTGCATATGATAAATACCCAGAGAGTTAGTTACTGTGAAGCTGCTGATCACCAACGTCCATCTCCAAGACTTTGACTCTGTATCTATTGGTTATTCAATGTTTCAATTAAAAGGAAATTATTTTGTGATATGCAGCCTTCGTAGTGTTGCGTATATTCTTAAAGGCATCTAGGTATCTTTTGAAGGTCTCAGTTTTTCTGCACAAATATTAATTTAATATCCCATCATGTAGATCATGATTTCCATATTTGTTGTTCTTGTGAAAAAGATCTGGTGGTCTATAACCCCCAGGTTTTTTTTGCACCTTCCGTGACAATGGTTGTTTTAAAAGAAATTGGTTTTGCTGTTTAGCTTTCTCATTTAGTGTACACACACACAAATTATATACTATTTATTTCAGGACAACAAGAGCTTCTATATATACAATATATATTGTATATGGTTGAAGTTGACCCCCTGGGGGGAGAATCACACAGGGTCCCTAGCAGATTTCAGTGTTGCTCAAAGGCATTACAGTAACATATTTGGTCACTTTCTAAGCTTATTTAATGCCATGACACGCCAGGCACATCATTGGACGTTAACGGACCATTTTTCCATGATGTGCCTGGCATGTCATTGGCCATTAAGACCAGTAAGAGAAAGTTGCTTTTAATCATTTTATTTTTCATGGAAACACATATGTATTACAAACATAAATGGGAGAGGGAGAGAGTCAGAGTAATGTATGGGAGGGGGAGGAGGCAGAGTGGTGTATGGGAGGAGGCAGAGTGGTGTATGGGGGGGGGGAGGAGGCAGGAGTGTGGTATGGGAGGGAGGAGGAGGCAGAGTGGTGTATGGGGAGGTGGGAGGAGCAGAGTGGTATACTAATGGGGAAGGGGGAGGAGGCTAGAGTAGTATACTGGGGGGGGGGGGACAGAGTGGTGTTAGAGAGGGGGGAGGAGGGCAGAGTGGGTGTATGGGTGAGTATAGTGGTGTATGGGGGTATAATGATTTCAGGGTAGCAGAAGTGGTTATGGTTGTGTAATTAATTTTTAAGGGAGGCAAGAGTGGATATTCTTGGGGAGTTAAGTAGTGTATAGGGGGAGGTAAGAGTGGTGTATGGGGGGCATAATGAATTTCAGAGTGGCATATCTGGGGGAGGCAGAGTGGTGAATCAGGGAGTATAATGAATTTCAGGGTGGTGCAGGGCATTTATGGGGGCGGAGTGGCATATCAGGGTGCACAGTGGCATATAGGGAGGTATAAGGGATAAATGGGGGCGAGTGGCATATTGGAAGTTATATGGCATATCAGGGGGCACAGTGGCATATAAGGGGTATAAGGCATATACATATGCAGTACACATATTGGGGTCTTGTAAATCCATATCTGAAGCGCAATTTTTGTGATAAATAAAAGACAAAAAAATTACCACCACAAAGTGCATGGAAAGGGTTAAAATACCAGCATTTGATATACCTTTGGGTTGTCCGTGCGCATCCCGCAGCCGGTGAATGTTTGCGGGATGCGCATAGACAACCTCCGCTGCTGCCTGCACTTCCGCCGGGGCTTCGATGGTGGAGCACCAGAAGGTCATGTGATGACGGCGGAAGTACTGACCAGCAGAAGCGGAGGTCTGCATCAAACAGGGTGCCCCACAAGACACCAGGGAGTCTGAAGCATGGGTCACAACAAGTAAAGGGCTGCACAGGTAAGTCAAGGGGGTTAAGAGTGGCATATAAGGGGGTTAAAAGGCATATCAGGGAGGCAGGGTGGCATATAGGGGGTATAAGGCATATCTGGGGGGAGAGTGGCAAATAGGGGGTTAAAATGCAGGTCAGGGAGGCAGAGTGGCATTTAGAGGGCAGACTGGCAGATAAAAGGAAATAAACATAAAAAAAAACATTTTTTATCATAGTTTTTATTAAATATAAAAAAATTAGTTTACATGTGAAATAATATTTACTAGTAAAAACTATTTCCTATAGGGTAGTCTTATATTCAGGCTTTTTCTTTTCTCCTAAATTAATATTCAAATTTTGGGGGTCATCTTATAATAATAATAATTGAGCAAATACAGTATTATATAGCAAGCCAGACAGTGACAATGGTAGCTCATAACTCCCATCACTATATCATGAGCCTGAAGGTAGTACAGTATAACGCCCATCAATATATTCAAAGCCTGACAGTGGTGCACCACAACTCCCATCATTATATAGTGATTCAGACACAGATGATGGTACACCATGACTCCTATCATCATAGACGGTAGTACAACATAGCTACTATCATTATAGAGTGAGCCAAACACAGATGGTGGTATAGTATAAGTCCTATCATTTTTACTCGTGTTCTCAGGCTCGCTCTTTCACCATCTCACAGTCTTACTCACACATCCTCCTCACATTTACACTCTTATTCATGCTCTCTCACATTTTCTCACTAACTCTTATTCATGCTCTCTTGTGCTCTCTCATTCATGCTCTTACACTCTCACTCTAATTGACGTTCTCTCACATTTACTAATTCATACTCTCTTACTCTCGCTCACACACTCTTATTTATGCTCCCTCTCACACATTCACTCTTGCTTTCTTACGTCAGTGGGCAGCCCTGGTCGCGTCCCGCAATGGAAGGCTCCGGGTAGCTGGAGCCCAGAAGTTCCCAGGGCTCAGTGGAGGATGAGAGATGCATATGTGGGGACACAAGCCAGGACAAAATTTTCCTAGGACAGTGCCTGAAAAATCAAAACTGTCTCAGCAGAATCAGGACAGTTGTCAAGTATGGCATAAGGTAACATACTAAGACACATGGTAAAACACAACCTCACACACAGAAGCACAGACACGCTCACACATTCCCACACAAGGTAACACAATTACACATACATATACGTACATGCACACAGTAACACACATCCTTGTTAGCTGGGGAGGGTTAAGTCCACTGGCTCTCACGCGTTCTGCTCTCTCGCGGTCCTCACACACTGCCTGCGTCTGGGCGCCGGCAAATGGCGTCATATTCCTGCGCTCTTAGTCAGTGCGCAGGAACCGAGCGCAGAGGGGAGGGGCTTGATGGCGCCGGTGTTGGAGGAGCCCCTTCTGTACAGCCTCCGTTACGCCAGTCTCTGTATTTCGCTCTCGTCCATGGCTTCTTACGTAGCCAGCGTTACTATGACAACCGCGTCCTACACTCGCAGCCGACCTGGAGACACGGAACATCGAGAGAAGTACATTGCATTAACCATTTTAATGCTAGATATTTGTGCTTGGAGTTCTAGCTGTCAGTGAATGTTAGTGAGAGTGCAGCATGGTCGTATTCTTTCTACAGCAGGTGGTTGGGGAATATGATATATACGGTATATATATATATATAAATATATATATATATAGGTGATTATATGTATATAGTTATATATATATGTTAACATACACGTAATGTATGTAGTATAAATATGTAATGTAGCATTTTTCTGCTATCTGGATCTGGATCAGGGGGTGAGCCTAGTGCTTTAAGTTTGGAATGAATGGAACAGTAGCTGCAATTGTAAAAAGTACAAAGTGTATATATATATATATATATATATTAATAATATTATATAATATATAGTAAGCAATATAACAGAGTTTCCATTTGTTTAAAACCCTCTGGAATGGATTATTTTCATAACAATACAAGGAAATGTGTCATCATGAGTTTTGCATGTGTAAAAAGTTGCAGTACCGAACACTAGATTTGCTTACCGTATATTTGTCTTCAAATATTTATCATATGTATGATAAGAATATCAGATATTCATATCTATTATTACTATTATTACCGGTATTATTATTTGGCACAGACCATGTCCCCATTGCTTCCAGGACAAGTTGCTCCAGGTTCCCCAGGCCAAGTTGCTTCACCACTGGAGATTTATTATTATTAATATTTTTATTTTATGTTTTTAAGATTTTCTATCCATACTTAAAAGATGAATAACTGTGATCTTGAAAAACTTTCTGTTCCTGGAGTGAAGCTGGTACCTCCTTTCAGACCAGACATTACAAGCTATAATGCAACGGTGCCTAGTCAAATAACACAAATTACTTTGGATATGTATCCCAGTGACACAGGAGCCTCATGCGCATTGCTGGTGAGTACACGTGGATCATCTGATCGAGGCTATTTAATGTAAAGGGCACAATTATGGTTTCCTAATTCTTAGTGGGCCTGTAAACCCCCCCCCCACCATATTCACATATTTAATGGCATTTTAAACTCCTTTGGTTTTCATACTATCATTCTATTGATCAATATTAATTATTATTATTGATGTATTGTACAATAAGTGGATACAATATAGAAGTTAATGACACTGTAGACACTGGGATGAAAAGGCAGTCTTTGGGTCAAAAGGGTCTTTGCCCAAACTTACTTTCAATTTAGGGTATATACTCTATGGCATTTTATAGCTGATAACCCCAACACAGGCTTACTATTTGTCAATTATTCTACTGGAAAAGATCTATTAACCTAGTGTTTAATGAAAACGCACAGCCCCAGATTATTGACAAAGTTACTTTGCTGATAGCTTTTTGGTATAATTCTTCCACGTATTTGCACAGTTTCATATATGAGAATATTCATTTACAGCTGCGAACAAGTCATTTCTAAATGTAGATGCATTTTAATTTTATTTTTCACAGTTTTTTGTCTTGTTAATAAACAAAAACTGAGAAAAAAATAAAAAGCAACTTAATTTCACTTTTTATTCTGTAATAAATGGCACAATATTTGTGTTGCAGAACAATACAATAAAATTCTGAAATATAATTTATGGATAGGATTTTTAGCTTTTATTGACAATTTACAAGCCCAATATGGAAGGTATGCGACAGTGTTTCTAACCTAGAAAGTCTAACCTAGAGGACCAGAACAGATCAGAACATTTCTTAAATCAGAACATTGTTAACATGAATGCTAATTAAAAATGTTTTGTTCATATATATATATTTTGATATTGTTTGTCTTCGTGGGGGACAAAATCTTCGTATTCCACAGATATTCGCCTGTTCCTGTGGTCTTTTTTTTGCTTTGCTTTTTGTAGAAGGGGTTAATACGGGGTTAACGCGGTACGCACCACGCAGCAGCTTTTTGGCGCCAGGATTTAAAAGGTCCGTATGAGCATCGCTATTGGCCGCCGGCAGGGGCCTCCTCTGCCATCAACCAATGAAGTGCACCAAGAGGAATATTGGAAACAAAGCCAGTGTTTGTAAACATTGGCTTTGTCTTGTGAATGCTGTTTCTAATCACTGCACTCTTATCACTATGGACATAATTCCATGATACCAGGTCAATTGCTGCCAGTTAGACTCAGAGCCAATCAATCAGAGTGGGCTTACGATGATCAGATTACTCCTGATCACTAGTAGTGATCTGATCATTATGATGCCCTCCCCCCATAAGTAACAGCTGCCACAGGGAGATGGGTTGGGTCATCCAAGGTAAAGAATAAACAAACACATTATGAATAAAAAAAAAAGGTATTTTTAATACGTAATTATTGTAACCTGATGAATTATTAGTGACACTTGATTAGTTTCACCAATCTTTTTTTTTTTAATTTTACAATTTTAGTATACATTCTCCATGTTAATGATACTGCATAATTTTGGGCTATATTTTCTCTCAATGAAAAATAAATATGGGCCATGCAATCCTACACTAGCTGATTTGTTTATGTAAGTATATGTAAATAATTTGTTAATATAAATCCTCTGCATTAAGGTAAGAGTTGAAAATTAAATTAAAACGTTATATTTCTAGGGAGGTGGCAGCTCAAAGCGTGTGACATTGAAAGATGGACTTAATAATATAGTAGTTGAGGTGACAGCAGAAGATGGAACGGAAAAGAAATATATTCTAGAGGTTACTAAGATGTCTGCAAGCCAGGCTTCACTTCACGATATCAAGCTTCCTGAGGACCTGAAACTAATCCCATCTTTTCTTCCAGACGTTTATGAATATTCATGTAAGTCTTTCCACGCAAATAACATATTTGATTTTTTGTTACATCACTGCTGCCATACTTTATTATAAATAATTATTTCTATTGGAAAAAGAAATAACTGTTGCAGAAAATGCATCAGAATCAGTGGATCTTATCAGTTGCCGTACTTTTTACTATGAGCGGTTTAGTATGTATTCTAGTGTAAAATGAATGTGTTTTGTTGCATGCAGATGCGTGCTACTGAACCTTGGTCATTATGGACTTCATATATATATTATATATATTAGAAATCCGTTTACATTTGTTTAATAATATTTACCTTAAGTAATCATTCTGAAGCTGACACTTTCTTTTTAAAATATTCCCCATCTAGGCACAGTTCCATTTTTCCAGGACTCTATCACAATCCATCCATTTTTTGTGGATAATAAAATGAGTGTAAAGCTTAATGAATCTGATGATATTAAACCCATTCCTCTTGCCTTTGGGGACACACTTATAGAACTTCAAGTGACGTCGGCAGATGGCACCAGATCCCAGGTACTGTAATAAACCCAACAATTTTTATTATTATGTTTTCTTCTTCACCATGTATGAGCCAGGTATTTAAGGGTGATTACACAAGATACTATTTTTATTGACGCTATATAAATAATAGCTAATAATAATAATAATAAATAATAATAATTTTTTTTTTTCCAGTTAACAACCATGTTTTTATAAATGGGCCTGATTATTTTTATGCACGTTATGTTATACAATAGGTTGTTTACCGAAGCAGTAGCTTTTTTGATGCACGAAACAATAAATAATTTATTTTGAAATAGGTTTATAGCCTCATTGTTACTCGTTCACCGCTGCCATGCTGTGCCCATTTTGTGGACCCTCAAGATCAAGTGAATTATGAGTGTCCGATCTCTCTGACTGCTTTTTACAGACCTGTCTGCATCAAAGGAAGGTAAGACAAATGTTTATATCTATAAAAGGCAATCATTAAATTGACCAAAGTAAACTGTGCACCCTCAGCTATAACCACGCTATGACCCGTAGACTGGTTCTCATCAAGGATTGCTGAAAATCTATTATAATGGTAACATGCACTCTGCAGGACAAGAAGGGCAGACGTTTTGAATGTTCCTGGTAATCTAGATCTCTACACAAGATTACAGTCTGCTTTTCTGTACCATATAACATAAAATACAGGTCTTAAATCCTTGAAGCCCCCATCTGTTACTTTACTGCTATTACAATAAATAGACAGTAAATTAGGTGGGTGTCCCAAAGCCTTTTTTACAGAGTAGCTTTGTGCGTTTCGTTATACTTTGTACTGGGGACTTTAAATATATATAAAGATGTTGTATTGTAACTACCAGCCTATGTATAGTGAAGAACTGGGTATAAATCAACACTCTACACGTTTTTAATAAAATGGGCATTATAAAGCATTATATCTGTGTATTCCATATAACTGAAGACCCACAAGAGACGTACCGTATATTCCGGTGTATAAGACGACTGGGCGTATAAGACGACCCCCAACTTTTACAGTCCAAATATAGAGTTTGGACTATACTCGCCGTATAAGACTACCCCTCTACCCAGCGTACAACAATCAGCCAATCAGGGCAAGTGATGTACCTTACCGGTGATTTGCTGGTTGATTTGCTGACATATACATACATGCACTGCCCTTACACACACACACACACACACATATATAATATATATATGTTGTGACAAAAGGTGTGGTAAAGTGGTAGATGGCAGGTATATTAGACCAGCCTTGGTAAATAGTAGTCTGCTTTAACCCCTTCCGGACCGCCGATTACATACTGCGTCTTCACTTGAAGACCGCAGTATGTTTTTAAATATTTAAATTCCGTGATCGTGATTCGCTGAAAAGCGATCACGTGCACGGAATTGAGGGGGGGTGGCTGCTACTGATCGCTGGGAACACCCAGTGGTCAGTAGCAGCCGCCCCTCGCGATCTCAGCGTTCAAAGCGACGCTGGATCGCGTAAAGGCTGTGACGTACCTGGTACGTCCCGGTCTGCCGGTGACCCGTGACCCGGAAGTACCAGGTACGTCCCGGTCTTGAAAGGGTTAAAATATGTCCCAGGGAAGGATATTGTTTGTCTACAAACTGCACTACTGGCAGTTTGCAAAACATGGTAAGGGTCCCTGGGGCGGAGCATCTGGAAGAGTAGGGTGGGCCAGTGCTCCAACAGCACTAATTGCTGTTTTGATCCAGTCAAGAGCCTGCATTCTGGACAGGAGCTCCACAGGTGTGGACTAAGTAACAGCTCACTTGTGGCTGATTAATTACCAGGCAGAAGGTTAAAGGGATTGAGCCTGATTCAGAGGAGACACCATTGTTATTCCAGCTGGCAGAGCTGAGGAACTGAGGAGTGGTTTCTCTCTGAAAAGCCATTTTGATGGTAACTTGTGACTTGTTGGAAGGTGAATATTTGGAGCTGTTTTGTACTAAGCAAGTGCTCAAGCAAAGACTGTTATCCTGTGCTGCTTATAACTGCTGCTGTTTATTCCTGTAAAATAAACACTGAAACTGAGCTGGATGTGTCCTGGGCTTCATTTACCCTAGAAGACTGTGGTAACAACCAAGATCCTTGACAAAAATCCCAAGGAAAAGGGAGACTTGTCACAATGTGTATATATATATATATATATATATATATGTGTAGATATATATATATCTATATATATATCTACACATATGCCTGTCCATACATACACATTTCCCTCACCACACACCCCTGCCTTTACACACACATGTATATGTATATATATATATATATATATACACACACACGTATGTATATATATATACATGTGTGTGTGTGTATATATATATACACACACCAGAGTGTGTGTTTATATATATATATATACACACACCAGTGTGTGTGTATATATATATATATATATACACACCAGTGTGTGTGTATATATATATATATA
>VKOC01000005.1:11215225-11285106 GCA_009364415.1 Spea multiplicata
CCTCCCCCTCCCATACACCACTCCGGCTCCTCCCCCACCCATACACCACTCCCGCTCCTCCCCCTCCCATATTCCACTCTGGCTCCTGTCAGCAACGGAGGTTCACAAGACACCAGGGAGCCGGGTAGAGAGGCAGAGTGGCGTAAGGGAGGGGGGAGGAGCCAGAGAGGTGTATGGGAGGGTGGCTCCCATACACCGCTCTGCCTCTCTACCCGGCTCCGTTACTGACAGTAAAGGAGGCTGTCTGTGCAATGCAGACCCCACCAACTGACAGAGAGGATGATTCTCTGTCAGCCTGTGAGTGTCTGCATCGCACAGACAGCCTCCGTTACTCACCTTCACTTACACTGTGGCTTCTATGAAGCTGCAGGGTGCCTGTCAGTAATGGAGCCGGGAGAGAGGCAGAGCGGTGTATGGGAGGGGGGAGGAGGCAGATGGGAGGGGGGAGAGAGCCGGAAGTGACAGACCGGCCGACAGTGAGGGGAATCCAGGTCCCCTGCAGCGTTGCGGGGGATCTGGATTCCGGTGTTATAATCCGATCTCTGTTTGAGGTCGGATTATATAAGGAGAGGAGTTTTTCAGAGCATTTGCTCTGAAAAAACCCTCTTTTTATAATCGATAAAAAACGATTCGATTAATTGATGATGAAATGCGTTGCCAACGATTTTCATAATCGATTATCGATTTTATCGATTAGTTGTTTCAGCTCTATGTGTGTGTGTGTGTGTGTATATATATATATATATATATATATATATTATATATATATATGTATATATATATAAACACATACTTACATCCCTCCTACCTCCATTAGAACCACCTTTTTTACTTGTGAGTGCAATACATCACTTGATCATTATATTGGATATACCATCCACAGTATATTGTGTTGTTTTTTCTTTTCCTTTTATATGCACCTGCGCCCCATATATTCTGGTTTGCTTCTCAGCTAGACCCACTAGTTTTGTGTTAGAGTTGTTAGCTAGCCATTATATCATGATTGTTTCATAGCAACGAAAGAGCTAATCTTCAGACAAATAGGTTGTAGAAAACAAAAAAATGCATTGGGGCTTTAAAAAAAAAAAAAAGAAACAGTAGGTTATGTAAATCTCTGAAAACAGCTCATTACAAAAAACCCACTTCTTGTTTCCTTGACTATGTTATGTACATTTCTTAGAAGCAGGAAATGTTGTCGAACGTATGAAGAGGATATGCCTGTGTGAGATGAATGGATATAACCCACGTCTAGGGTTTGATATGAAGCAAACAGGACATTTGGGATGTTTTTGTTGCATCATAGGGTGCTTGTGAAGAGCAGAAAATAGTTGTCCTTTCTTGACACGCGGTCTTATGTCTTCTCCCAAAGGAAGGCCAAGAGGTTACCAACGTGTAGAACAGCAGGGAGAGCTTGCGTGTCTATTTAGAATGTGTGGTAGGGAGAAGATGCTGTTTGTGTGACCCACTGAACTTTTAATATAGAGCCATACGGAAGCAGAGAAGAATATGGCATTTAAGAGCAACTAGTTTATTAACGGTTGGACAGTTGGTTGCTATTAATTGGAAAAGTTATGGAAACAATGCTAGAGATTGTTAAATATCTAGAAGTAAATGATTTGCAAGATCAGAAACAGCATTGATTTACTACAGGGAGATCTTGTAACTAGATTTGGGCTCCGGACAACTCTTTGTGTTCGTCTTTGTGGGGGGAGGGGGATCTTGTATTCCAGTAGGGTGGTTGCCCATTGGTTGATGCCAGAGGAGGCCCCTGCCGGCAACCAATAGAGTCGCTAGCACGGCCCTTTAACTCCTGATGGTGAACCTACAGATTTACGCTTCCATTAACCCCTGCGATTCTGCGTAGATAAGGTAGGCTAGATGGGGAAGAGACCGGGGAGATTAGTAAATGAAGACGAACACGAAGATACTTTGTGTTGCGTGTCTTCGGTATTCGGGCTGAATAACGAAAATGCACCCTTCGTGTTCGTTTTCATTTTCGCCCAAATTTGAACATACTACTTGTAACACTAACCTGATTTTTGGATTTTAACTAGGTCACTAAATAATAGACCAACCAGGGAGGAGCAGTAGGTTTGATTTCAGTAAGGCATTTGACACGGTCTGTCAAGACCCATAAATAAATGGCAGTGTTTGGTTTTGGATGTTAAAATACTAGAATGGATAAGGCAATGGTAGAGTGACAGGAGACAGAATGTTGTACTTATTGGTGTACATCAGCGAATAGTTTTGGGACTCATACTTTTTGTTTTTACAAATGATCTTACTGTCTTTTTGCTGATAATACAAAGGTCTGCAACAGGGTGGATATTTCTACTAGAACAAGCCAAATTGCAAGTGATTTCAGTAAATTAGAAAACTGGTCGGGAATGTGGCAGCTGCAGTTTGATGTTGATAAATGTAAAATTATGCACTTGGCAGATAAAACTCCAAAGGCAGAATATAGCGTTGGGGTGCTGTTCTGTCAAGAGAACAGAAGAAAGGGACTTAATGTAAGGATGTTTTCATTTACCAAGTATTTAAACATCAATGGGATAGGCATAAAGCTATCATGAATCAAAGACAAGACAAGTAATTACAGTCTGAGTCTTGACATCAGAGAAAATGGGCAGATTTCAGGAAGCCTAGTTAACGGAACTAACACTGGGGAAAAACGGACGAAGAAAGAAAACAGGAAAAAAAAAGAAGAGGCAAGAGAAGAAGCAGAGCTGCGGAAGTAAAAATTACTTGATTCCTTGTTTCAGGTCTGTGTTTTTACAGAGGTTGGCCGTGCCAGATATTTTTGGGGCCGTCAGGGAGGTGGTGGAAACAATTGCATTTCCGTGAGATTCTGAGAGTATCGGCTGGAGCACTACCTTGATTGAGTAGACAACTTTAGCACAAATCCTAAATATCCCCCTTGCAGAATCCACTTTTAGGCAGATCTTCATAAACCTCTTTCCTTGCAATGCCTTACATTTTATTATAGCGCTAAAAGTTTTTCCCAATATATTTACTGAGAGCACTGTGAGAAGGCAGCCACAAGAGGGCGTGCTAGTGTTGTTGTGTAACTAATCGCATGAATGACTTTCTCAGGCTGGGTTCACTGTACAATTTTACAGCGTGTGTGCAGTAAGAGCGTTGATGCCTCTTATAGCAGACAACTCATCTGCATTCCCACAGCTAGACGGAGAACTGATTTGGTAGAAAACACTTTTTTGCCGAAAAGTGTTAATGTCTTCCCTACAGGAGTCTGGCGTCTCTCCCGAATCCATGCATTAGTCTAAAATGGGACACAGAGAGTTAAGGTAAAGAGTTCAAAAATGGAAGGAAGATATTTTTAAGAGAACAGATATTGTTTTAGAGAGTAGGAGAAAACCTTTATGGAGGCCAAATAATAGATCAGGTAGACCAAGAAATTGTGAAGATGAGAAAACCAGAGGTCTTTCAGAATATAGTAAGAGGCATTAGGAGACAAATTGCTGCAAAACTGGCGTGAGCACTTAATAAATAAACAGCGGTATATAATTTCCTGAAAAAATAAAATTTTAATATAATCATGATCCATAAAACACTTTCTTTGCATTGCACATTATTTTAAAAACACCACTCAAAATCTTAGCGGTCTTCCCGTTTGTGTTAGAGTCTAATAAAACGTTGTGGATATATCATCATTATATTAAAATGTTATGTTTTTTAAAATTGTATTCCACTGTTTATCGCGCCAGTTTTGCATCATTGTAATTTCATTGCTTGTTGAGTATTGGGAACGCACTCTCTGGTGCTCATGCTTCTTTTTCTCTCTATTCTATCCCTTTTTACTGCTGCAGACTGGTGGAGACTTAATCTAAGTACCAAAATTAGGAGAGCGATTGACTGTTAATACAAAAGTGGGCATATGTACCAAGACAGAACATCCCACTTACACATGTGTCACCAAAAAAATGACAAAGCACTGTTCCAGTTTATATCACAATTTATCCAGCAGGAGATTACAGGGTTAATCCTCACATTGACTGTGTGTAGGGGCAAATCTCAGGTGAAGCTGACACTAACGATACCTGCTGATAATGAC
Organism: Spea multiplicata; assembly: GCA_009364415.1. Taxonomy (NCBI): domain Eukaryota; kingdom Metazoa; phylum Chordata; class Amphibia; order Anura; family Pelobatidae; genus Spea; species Spea multiplicata. Next base: position 11,219,298 of record VKOC01000005.1, read on the forward strand.
TTCTTTAATTATTCATTATCAGACATGGGGAATTTTGGTGATTATATCACTAGCATGATTATTTACTTAAAAATACAACTCCATGTAATATATGGCCCATTTAACACATGCGCATTGACCTGCTCTAAGTCAGGGCTCACAGCATATTGTGTTCTGTCACTTAATGTATACTTTGTGATAACCCTGGCTCCATGTCAGCATGTAACCTGGTGACATATTTGCTTAATCAGACAATCCACAAGGGTTTTATTTCTTAATTGTATATTTAACATGTGTAGTTTAATCAGAGTTTTCAGTTTCACAGAACATACCGGTAATTATTTTTGCAAAGTAGGTTCCGTAGAGCAGATTGTGGTATGACCTCTTTCTATTGAGGACACAGATAATATTCGTGTTGCATATAGTAAGACTGATTGGAGATGTCACATTAGTGAAACTGTGTGAATACAGAATAGAATAGAAAAAAAAATGAAAAAGCAAAAATTAGTCAATTATTGCTTTAATTATCGAATCACACCTTAGCCTGGATCCACTGGGCTGTGATTACTGGGAAGAATCCGTGCCCCTGGTCTGGTCTTTTAACACAAAATCGCTAAGCAGGTATTGTATTCATCCTCGAACTTATAAAGGAAATTCCTTTCTCCCCGGGAAGCCCTTTTTACAGCAAATTCAGCAGATTGTTCTCAATGAAAACATTATGTGTACCATTATTTTCATAATACACATTCAGTTCTTGTCTTGAGCATGTTACTGGCATCAACAACATTACACGAATAATACCTTTCAATTTCTCATAAAAGAAGAGCTTTGTGTGTGGGGAATGTAACAGCTGTAGGGCGTAACAAATGGAAAACCGCTACTCATCACCTTCTGTCTTCTTAATACCACTAACTATAAAACCATTTAATACCACAAAAAAATACCACTGACTCATTCCATTAATCTGACCAAACAGCGCAACGTTATTTTTAGTAGAAAAATTGCATATGGTTCTATGGGAATAAGAATTTTACTTCCAAAGCACAATTTACAATAAATTGGGAACTCTAATTAGAAACATGGGAATAAAAAGTTACCATTTCTGCACTGTGTGATTTAAAATGTCACAATTGTAATTTGTGATTGTGATGTGTAATCATTGCCCTCTTTAGTGGACCAGTTCAGCCATCATATGCAGTTTAATGTATGATGAGAGGTCCCATTTAATTTACATGGTGTCCCTTTTGCAAATGCATGGGGAGGTAAAATGCATTCTTCCTAAGTGGGGCTGTCTGGGACAGTAAGCTGCTCCTTTAAGGTTCTCCTAATCGCGCTTTACTTTGCAGGCATATTGAAAGTCAAGGTGTATCAAAGGACCATGGCTTAGTGTTCTGTGGGGTAAATCTTTTCTATGAAGTTGTCTGAAGGCTATGAAGAGAGGATGCGCCATCTGGAGAGGCTATATAAATAATGCCTCCAGCAGCTTCAGCTGCGATTACGACAAAACAAATCGCAAGCTTTGCTATGATCAGATAATATATTTAGACAGTTAATTGTGTGCCTTGGAATTGGGCATGTTTATTTCCAGTGTAATTAGCTGTATAACACATGAACCCCTTTTATCTATTCTCATTTTATGGGTTAAAGCTCTGAAAAGTAACTCGGCACAAAACAACAACAATAATTCAAGCCTAAAGTATGTTTACAGCAAGGGAAGACGAAAGAGAGTCACAAACCAGATGCTATAAATCAGCTGAATGCCGTAGAAAACATTTTCCTTAAAGTCATTAGTAATATTCTGGCCGTCTTCACTTGGTGATAAATCCTTAGAGCTTTCTCGAGCATTTTCTTGAGTAAAAGTTATATATTCTAAGAGCAAATCAAAATAAGAGGAAAATATTAATTTCAGATCTTTCTTCCTATATAGAAGCTACATTTGTGTTTTGTAACAGCCTGGCAACTCCAGGGTAAACTCGCCCAAATACCCTAGTCGTGGCGTTTACTATAAACTCATCTCCAACCAAGATATAATTGCAGTCAAGCAGTCTTATCGAGCTAGTGCTAGCACTGAATAGGAAGCTCATAAAAGACGTTTAAAATATCCCGCATGGGAATTCGCATACTATACACTAAGAATATATGTAACAATATAAAATCCATGATAGTATAAATTGGTGTTTCCTTGCTCGTGTAGACCAGGGCTTCATTTCAGGCCATGCACTCATACATACAACCCTTCCTCTGGCAGAACCTTGCTCTGGATTGTTTGCATTTTTTGCAGCAAATATACATGAATATGGTTGACTTGTCTGTGGTTGACATACTTTCCCTATACCGTGGAAATACTGCTAGACAGCTTTGGGGTTTATTCACTAAAAGCAGAGGTATTAGTAGAGTTGTGGTTTTCACTCTCTCGCTTCGATGTACATTATGAAGACGGTATGAGGCAGGTCACTACCAAGACTTTTACGTGTCATTGTCACCTGTTAATGTCTGATGACAAGACATCTTTAGGAGGAATAATGTAATTTATACAATTTAAAATAAACACATTTTCTCTTGTTTACATATTCTTGTGAGTTTTAGTGGTGTAGACAGCAACGTGGCCCAACCTAGGGAAGCCCCACCAGCTACTCTCTTCTTCACCGCACCATATTAGAAGGTGCGCCATTCTTTTTAGATATAGCGCACTGGGATATGTCATTAGTGGAGGAATGAGGGGTTTGGGTCCAAAATATAGACTGTCCCAATTAAAGAAGGATGCAAGGGAGATTGCTTTAAAATAACCCTGGTACTAAGCTAATTCTATGCTGGGGTGTCAAACAGATTACTTGTTCTCTTTATACCTGGTAGAAGAGGAGAAGATGTGCAGTATTCTTCTTCTTACACCCAATGGTTGTTTTTTGTTTTTGAGCTCTCTGGAGAGTAATGTAGAAACGTATTTGACTATTTCAGGTTTGAATGAGAACCGGTTATATAACTGCATGTTTTTACTGCAGGAAGGATAAGCAGCACTTTACTGAAATATGCCAATCATCCATATGAAAAATTCCCAAAGAGCAGGTTAAAAAAAATATTTTACAAATCTCACATGGAACTGCTTAAACGGAATCGGAAACCCACATTCACAAAACTTCCTGGGATCTAAGAAACTTTTTGCTTGCAATATTTTATGAAATTGGAACTCTTTGGAGGAAATAAATGTGTCCCATTTTCAATGGTCTTGGTAACCCTTTGAGTGCTGGGAATGTGTAGCCACGTAGGAGCTTAGGAAATGAGGGTAGCTTGCTTTTGTATTGAATTTGGGCATGTCTTTAATCTTTAACACTCATTCATTCATAGTCATTCATCTTGAACGCTTTGCATGCCATAGGTACGTGCAAATGGCCACTCATAAAGAACACATTCAAGGTAATGAAGTTTTACTTTACTGATAGGGCAGTACATAAGTGTAACAGCCTCCCCAAAGAAGTGGTTGAGGCTAACATGCATGGGAAAGGGCATATGGGTATCCTGAATCTAAGATAAGACGTATGACTGATTAATGTCTTTACAGGAGGAATACTGGGCACACTAGATGGGCCAAATTGGTTTTATCTGTCGTTTCAAACAGTATGTTGCTACAACTCCATTACAGTTACTAGCTAAGGTTATATGGAAAGAAAAATAATGATCTTTGTGTGAAGCAGTTCTCCGGAGCAGAAGTGAGGATGTCTGAACTTTATAGTGATTACGAAGAGTCCCAGAGAGCCTGTCGAACCCAAGGAAGATATTTGGGGGCAGTTAGTATTGGCAGGGCTTAGGAGCTGAGGAATGTACAGACTGTGCTCATTCTCTCTCAAACCCACGACAAATAACCCAAGAGAGGGCCAGCTTCCCGCTTTGCATTTTCACAAGTGGAAAGGAATGTGAATTGATATTGCACAGGGCCAGAACGGAAATTATTTTCATGTTATTCAATGCCTCTCAGTACTTCTCCTCTTCATAGTCACAACATCCTGTGTTTAAAGTAATGTGTCCCCTTATTGTCTTTCATTATATATATATATATATATATGTATATATATATATACACACACACACACACATATAAGCTATGTCTGTCTCTCACATTGCCGTACTGCCACCCATGTTTTGGCATATCTGAGCAATTACAAATAATAATCAAATGAGGCTAAATAAAATAATTATTCTAAACATTTAGGCCAGGACTAAAAGCTCAACGATTACAAATTACTTGATCAGCATTTCATTCACATGTAGTTCTCCTTTCTCCTTTATTTGGTTTACTATGCTGATACCTTGATTGATGCAAGCGTTCTTTAATTATTAGAGTTACAAAATTAGACTTATGTCTTGTTTGACTTCTTCCTTTGGCTGCGTCGACTACTTAAGTAAGCTTCCTGCGCATCCGCTGTACTGCTCCTATTGAAGCCAATGGTAGCTACGCTCCCAATTGAGTGCATGATATGGAATCTGCCTGCGTTTTATAAATAAAATATAATGTCATATAAGCATAAAAGCTTCACTGAAATGCATATCATTAAGAACTTACCTCTTACAAAATGTTTGTAGCTTCCTAAAGGCAAATATTTGGAGTAACCAGTAGAAGAAATCTTATGATATCTTATGATAAATCAGGGACAGGACTATGATGTATGGTTGATGACACATTTTGCAATACTCAAAATATTATATACTGCAATTATGCATGACATTACGTAACACCTCATAACCCTTAGTTGTGAGTCATAGTTATAATTCATTCCGAAATAAGTCAGTTGGCTTCTAGATGTTTGGAAAATGTATTATGCTTGGCAGCATTGTGAATGTGATGACTGATACAATTGTTCTACCCGTATGACTGAGACTGACAAGTGTTGTCGTTCAAAATAGTTGATGTTCCATAAATTCCCATCATATGTGATGGCTGACCAAACCGTTTAAGGACTAGAATAAAGCAGTATGTGATAAACCAATTATCATAAATATGAATAACATTAACTTCCTCTCTGGTAGTGGATAGTGAATGCAAGATTAAAATAACTTTCAATTACCGGTATTACGTTTATATTATATTTATACACATTTAGAGGATGATGGTACTGTATATAAACACTTGGAACTATCTCAGTAGTTCCATGAGTATCACCAGAATTTTAAACAGTGAAGAGTAGGAGATCGAAGCCCAAAAAGCAGTGATTATTTTTTCTGTCTTTTGTCCATGCGTAGTATATATTTTTAATGGTTAACCTTTTCTTGGCTGGCCTTACAATCAAGTTCATTTAGGTAGCAGCTTGGGGTATCCAGCTGGTGGTGGGCACTCAAAGGGTGCCTCTTCAATGTTAGTATGAGACATAATTGCCAAGAATGCTAGAAACCCTAGGCCTGATTCAGTCTCCTTTTATTTCAACAATACTAATTTGTTGAACTTCATTTAACAGTTTAATGGCCCTTAACTGCATGAATGCCTTGATTTCATTTAGCCCTATGATGTCAGAATGTGAGGTGGATTAGGTGTCCCCAGTTTAAAGACAGTCATAAACAATTCCATAATTGATGAGAGAGACTATCATTTTTTTTTAAGTTTCTTCCTAATTTAATCTAGAAAACATATCTGTTTGCTGAGATGGTTGGAATGAATCTGTTCACTGCTGACATATCTGTATCTCATATATCACCCTGTGTAAGAGTCTCACATCTAGAGATCACTTCCAGAAGCATTAGCAGAACCATAAAAAAAAACAAAGTCGTTAAACCATTTTGTGACTTCTTTTCCATCCGTTTCCTGTCGGGGAAATCACTAGTTGTCTAGAAGGGGAGAAAAGGTACATTTTTGCACCTACACATGGTTCTATGGGGGTATTGACTGAAGGGAATCTTATAAGATAGCTCCTTGAGTAACTATAAAATCCTTATGAAAGCAAAGGAATGCTTGCAGGTAAATATCTGCTTTCCGTTAGATTATCAGCTGTTGCCCCTCGAGCCGATTGGAAGATTCCACCCTTGAGATGCAAATTTCACATGCCTCGGACATCATTCCTGTGATTTTCTAAAATAATGTGAAACAAAACTTTTCATAGGGACACCTACCCAGATCTAATGGGTATTGTTAAAGCGGGTGGGGATTTAGTGGGCAATGTTCAACTCATGCCATCGTTCAAAAGCTGATTTAGTTCAGAAATCATTCTGGCTCAAAAACAAGCATCTTGGGAATTCATTTCATTTAAATTGGATCAGATGAAAATTATAAAAAAAATCCTTACCAGGGAATATATTGGCAGGAGCCCAGGGCAATTGCTTTTTTTGTGTGCTTTTCATTCTGTTTATTTACTTGAAGGTACCACGGACTTCTCTCTTTCCACCAGCAATAAAACCACTTCACTGGATTTCATACTGAAACTGGACAGCAAGTTGTATAATTAAAGGCCTTAATTGCTAGGTTTGCAGCTGCTAGTTATGCCTTTGGTTAATACTAACTCTTTATGGAAAAAAAAACTTAAATTGTGTTGAGGTTAAAGGAAACTACTCTAGGAATCCTTAATCTCCATCTCCGTCTACTTCAGTAAAATGTAATTTCCTGGCTTTGGAGTCTTGCACAAAACATTAAAAGGTAAACCAAGCCACCAACTTTGAACCTGGCTTTACTTAAGTAACAACCAATTACGTGAACGTACTGTATATGAAACAAACGGGATTTTGCAGGAATTGAACATTGGAACTCTCTGATTTCACTTTCATTGGCAAATATGAAGGAATGTTGCCTGTATGTAAAGATGCAACTAATAGGCCGACAGATACATTCTTGGACATTGATAATATATATGACTATGACAAGAAACAAATGGAATATCAAGGTGTAGAATGGGTAGAGATGTCTGATTTGATTTTTTGATACACAAATATATATCTATAGTGATGGTAACTCTGTTTCCTTCCTGCAGAATATTGACATCACAAACTTCAGCAGCAGTTGGAGCGATGGTTTGGCTTTCTGTGCCCTGCTTCACACGTATCTACCTGCCCATATACCCTACCGAGAGCTCAACAGCCAAGATAAGGTACCGTGCTGTGAACAGTTATTGCTTTTGTTATTGCTTAGTGTGCGCGCAAAAGTTATGCAAGGGGTCCAGCAGAAAAGGCTAAATGTAAATGTGGAGGTGTTAGTGTTTACTACTGCCTTTTTAAATTCTTACTTGCGTTCTTGTTCCTGTCTGTATTACATTCTACCTTGGTATAAGTTGTTGTTCTGTTCCAATGTTGCTGATTTAGCCCCAGGTTGTTTCCTGTGTCCGGACCCTTGGCTTGCATCTGACTATGAGTTTGGAAACTCAGCTTCTCTAATTATTTTTGATTCACTTGATGAAAGCTTCTGACAATTCCCTAACCTGATCAGCAATAGTTTTTCCTGTGTGACTGTGCCTAGAGTTTGACAGGATACACAAAGCATTTAATTTAAGTGTACAATCATGTGAATAAGAAAGTACACCCTTTTTGAATTCTATGGTTGTATATATGGGGATATAATAACAATCATCTGTTCCTTAGCAGGTCTACAAATTGGGTAAATACAACCTCCGATGAACAACAGCATCAGGACCAACCATGTATAGGTCACTTGGCCATCCCCATATCCTATACATGGTGCCAGTGTGAGCTCCTTGTCTGGAATGATTTTTAACTGTTTTCTGTGTAGTAGAGACCTTCTCCCTTGGCCTACCATAAGCATACCTTTTATCATCATTACATGGAGAGGCCTCTGACAACTTCTCTTAAGAGAAAAAGTAAAGCCAAGATCTGATCCATGCCTGTAAAGATTAATAAGTGTACCAGGAAACATAACACTGCTACCATCGAAAGTAATAATCTCACCATCCTAGAAGTTTAATTGAGGATGTGTTATAAGTAGGCAGGACAATTGTCTGATCCCTAAGATGCAGAGATCGAAGATCGTGACCTAACAAGCCCCCCCCCCCCCCCAAAAAAAATTAACTGCACAATAAGACACATACACATGTGTATAAAGTACAACTCAATTACCCTCAGGCAGAATGAAATTATAGTCCACAGAGGCTGCCTCACCAGAGATGCCCAAAGGGAGTCATATTTGTGCAAAATGTGAATACTTATCACGCTGCATGTTATCTACGGTCCTCAATGTAAGCTTTCTGTACACCACACTGTACAGTGTACATTTATGTGCAGTTGTATTTATTGGATACATTCACTAAAGGGATTGTGGCTTATATCATTTACTTTTATTTTATTAGTTAATTGGCGATTTACAGTAGAATAAGGAAATATTTCCTTCTTGTATCATTGTGTGAGATAAGTACTTTGTGATCTGATGCAGAGTTTGTCAGCAAACAATATTCCTAGGTTTTCAAGAGGAGTAAAAAAGTGTCTGGATCCTTGGTGCTCAAGGTTTTAAATTATATATTTGTAGGAAAACTGAGCGGGAATTTGGGAATTATCTTGTGCCTTGGGCATGCACCGGGTGGGGATACTCTCTATCGCTCGCAGGCAGTTAGTGGTTAATTAGTGATAGTTTCCTATGGTACCTTTCCCTTTAATTAATGACATTTAAAGGTGTATTCCAAAGCAATTATGTTAATAATGCACTTCAGTTCTGGGTTAGTAAAACCCTGTGCTTTACTCTTTGAAACCAGCAACTCTCGTCCTTTGCCTTCTATGTTTGGTTTTCTTGTATATCAGCCACAATTACCTTGCCTGTTGAAAGACCATAATATTCCTAAGTGTAAATCATTTTTGAAATGCGCTCTGCAGAGAATGTTTTGTTATATTTGTAGGTCTCTCTCTCGGTTACAGTCAGAATATCTGAATGATTAAACCAAATGAAATGCATAGAAACTGGTCTGTAATTAAATCGGAAACAAAGAGGGATTTTTCATTATTGTTTGTGACCAAATAGCAAGACACCTTTTATTTTTTAATAAAGTGGTGCCCGCGGGCTTGTACCGGTGTAACTAAGCACTTAATGGAAATGGAACACAATATCTGCCCTCAAGGGCATAGGCTTCAGAGCTAATATTTCCACTAACTGGACGGGTGCCATCCACATCACAAACATCTATCTAAAATTATTTATAGGGTCCTCTGTGCTCCAGACAAACTAAAAAAAAAAACATGTTAAGAAGGCTTTGTGGAAAAATGTGCATAGTGTGAATGTATATGTGACAAATACTTATAATTCTTTAATGAGTAACTATGCTTTATAGTGTGTTTTGTTGTTTTATTTGTATTATAAATATCTTTTATTTATATAGCGCCAATAATTTACACAGCGCTTATTACAATACATATATTCAAGGGTTATGACAAGACGAGAATTGACAGACTAAGACAAACCGATACATCAGGTGGAGAGAGCCCTCCTCGCAAATTTACAACCTTGAGGGAATGGGGTGACAAACATAAGGTAGTGTGGGGTTGTATCAGTGACAGGGAAGTTCTAGCAGCTAAGATGGTGCGGCTTCTCTGAAGAAGTGGGTTTTTAGATGTTTCTTGAATGTCGGGAGGGAGGGTGAATGCTGAAGGTTCCTTGGGAGCAGATTCCAGAGATATGGGGCAGTCCCAGTGAAATCTTGTAGATGGGAAAAGGAAGAGGTAATAAGTGAGGAGGAGAGCCTTAGCCCACGGGAAAAACGCAAAGATCGAGTAGGGCAGTATTTGTTTATGAGTGCAGAAATTTATGGAGAAACAATGTTATGGAGTAGCTAATAAGTGCCTGTTATTATATTCTTACATTAGAATTAATGAAATCTAAGCACTGCCCTGCATGAAAAGCAGAGGGAACATATAAAACCAAAAACATTACAAAAACAAGACTAAATTCTGGAAATGATTAGCATTGCAATGTATACAATAAATTATTTCAATTGAAACGAAAAATAATGGACACGAAAGTCTCTCCCCTTTAGTATAACAACATACACTACTGCTCAAACGTTTGGGGATACTTATAGTGGAATTTTTTGCAAAAAGGTTTTCTAATGATCAATTGACCTTTTAAACTTAAACTTGTATTAGACAACACAATATACCATCGGAACACAGGAGTGATGGAAGTGATAAGGAGCCTCTTGAAGATATTCCATTAAACATCACCCGTTTATAACATTACCAATGTCTACACTGTATTTCATGTAATTTCAATGGACAAAATCAGATTTTCTTTCAAAAACAAGGACATTTCTTAAGTGACTCCAAACTACTGAACAGTAGTGTATATCTTATCATCACAGAAGGGACTCTATTGTCTTAAACAGCATATGTTGAAATAGACAGATGATGAATGATGAATGTTTTCTTTTTCTTCTCTTAATATGGTATCAGATATGGTTTCTTTGGACTCAGTCTAAGCCTTTCGCTCTTGCATAGTATATCGTAGGAAATCATACAAAGACCTATTATTCTAATAAAAAGTTAATTAATCCAGATTGTGTAGTTTATAAATAAGATGAAAACTATCCAATACTGTCCAAAACTGAATCAGTAACAAAAACAAGTCTGTTTACCAAACTTCTACCCAGCTTAATTCTTCCACCAGAGTCTTAGCTGTAGACGCAAGCAGACAGACATGGCCCATTTGTAGACTTACACATTATTGGACATTGTATTCTGTATTTATTTGTATTCTTGCTGGAGTATTTCCCGTCTATATTTTTATGTAAAAGAGAATATAGCTAACAATTGCTATTTGACATCTAAACTCACATTTCCTTTTTACATTCACATTTCGAAGCCTTTTATTAATAGGTAAACACTAAAAGTGTTTTTGGAACGTGAATTATTAAAGCCTTTTTTAAAGCCTCAGGTGGGTGCTTCACTTTCCACAATTAAAGAAAGTTACTTGAAGTAACATTTTCTTTTTACGGAAAACAAAGTGTACTTTTAAGTTGTACTTTGTTTTCATCCTGAGCCAGTCCAGACTGCTTAAAACTGAAAACATAATCCAGTTGCAGGCAGTTTCTGAATACCTATTCAGTAAGATGCTTTTATGTATTATATGAAATGTTTAGTAGACCTCCTAAATGAAGTTGGTGTGAAACTAACTCAGAAAACCAGCATTTCTGGCAGATGATCTCACTGCTGATCCATGTGGATGGCTCGTTAGAGGCGTGTAATCATTAAATTGGGAGGATGTAACAGAGTTGAGCGTTTAAAGTCCAGTGTGTCATATAGCCCAACTAACGTTTAATTCTCAATAAGTACTTGCACATCCATGTCACTGTTTTGTGCCACAGCTTGGAGCCGCCAATTAGAGGTAGAGAACTGCATCTGTCATGATCAATGGTAGCGATTAAAGCACATGCTTGCAGGAAGGTCCCTTTAGACCCCCTGGAACTCTGACGGGAGTCGGTGCTAGATCTTTGGGCGGAATTTGTAAAACCCCTCTAATGCATTTGCAAGGCTACAAAATGGTAATTAAAGGAGACACTGACAAAGTGCATATAATGGCTGGAGTGTTCCTTTAAATTCCCTGATATCACTATGCAATATAGAAGGTCACGCAAGAATAGCTGAGGAAAGATTCCAGCTTCCAGGCTCTTCATGGAATACATCTTCTAATATCTTTTTCTTGCTAGTTCAAAGCAGTTTTGCTGCTTTGGTTTTATATCCAAGTTTTATAGACATAGCTATCATGGAAATTATATCTTGGAAGACTGGCTGTGAGTAGTTTGCCATTTTAAACACAGTAATCATTTAATACAGAACTATTAATATTGATTTATATATTGCTATCATTACGACATTGCCGTACCATGGACTGCTCGCTTATAGATTTTGCCTTTTTTCCTTCCATCATGAAAAATGCCTTTATTCATCTGTTGCGCATTTCTTTGTATGCAAAAACCCATATGGGAGATCTTCCCGTAAAACTGGGAACTCTAGTCATTACTTTCCCCCTTTTGTATATTAACTCCCACAGTGTCTCCCTCCTCTAAAATAGATTTCAAACATTGTTTATTGAATGGATGATGCCAAAACAAGATTTTTTTTTAATGATAGGGCCCATTTTGGCCTACAGAATGCTGAGTAATGCTATTTTCTGGTTAACCTGTCTTTGCAAGTTGCTTCTGTACTTTTAGGTTAAATATTTCATTTGGGCAAATTGAAAACAGGTTAAGTGCTTTCATAATAAAATATTGAACAAGTACTCTGGTTTTAATGATTGGTATTGTCCTCAGCAAAGTTTTGCGGTCCACACATTTGTCCACCTGAGCTGACGAAAGATATTGGTGTTAATGAACCTACCTGGCTTCATTAATGTACAGTTCACCTTCAGATGCCATTTAAGATCATATATTTGTTTAAATATTTGATGTCTCTGAGTGAAAGAGCGTGAGTAAAAGGCTAGAGGGGAAGATAGATTTCTAAAGTAGGGAGGCAAATTAGGATGGTGGTAAAGCAAGAGAAAATGCAATTGAGAGAGCTGGAAAAGGAAATATATAGCAGATAAATAATAAGTAGATGTTTGGGAAATAGACTTGAGAAATTAGCTTCATTGAGTATTGAAGATTCTCTTGTGGTGACTGAGAAGAAAATGGGCTGGATAATGATGTATGAAGATGGCATTTATAGTTATGCCCTGTGGTCTAACATGGTAGCAGGTATAGTATGTGAAGACTAAGGATGCCAAGTTATGATGTCATATCTTTAGTCTGTCATGAAAGCAGACAGGTAAATGGGTAACAGAAAACATAGTTATGCTGTCAAATCTCTTCTATACCTCCTCCCTGCCTAACTAGAAAACATGTTACAGTGGTCAATGGTGTTGCATCTCTGCCAGACCTCTTAAAGTCTGTATTTTTAACGATTAGATGATTGGAAATGGATAAATAACATGGTGATAGAGATAGTAGCAAATGGCATATAAAAAACAAGTTTTAGGTGTTAGTTTAAGCCTGAACCACTTAGTGTTGTTAAAAAAGTTTATAAACTGTATAAAAAAAGAAAGTTTGGAGAAGCAAGCACATTTTGGTTTTGTCAAACAGTCCTGGAACTCCACATTGCTATGTCAGGACATGTTTAGAAGAATAAGCAGAGTGTGAAAAGAAATAAGAAACTGGTGGATCTGTGAGAAAGGTAAGGGGAAAACCAAGCTGATGGCTTTTTGACAAGGCCAGCAAAACAGCTACGTTACAGCAGAATTGCTTGACCCACTGTCTCTAATACAGTCAGTGTTTGACAGTCAATGTAATTGTTGTGAATGTGTTTTACCTAATGTTAACCCTCATGCAGGCTGAGACTGTCAGCAGGCAGAACAATCCGTATCTAATGAATCTCCTGTCCTAAAGGTCTTTCTCTTATACTCATCCACCTGGAACGGGCTGGGCTGGGGGAAATTGCCACCCAGACTTAAACCTGGACCAGCCCGCTCTCAGGGGTGGGAGTGCAATAGGGTAGTAGAATGGTAAAAGTGCGGCTGCTAATTAGTTAATTAAGGGGGAAGGGCAAGGTGCTGGCAACACATCGGTACCTGTGTCTGTCTGAACCAATAAACAACAATCAGCAGCTTAATAACAGGTAAGAGATAAGGTAATGGGAAAGAATAATAATGTAGATTCTGAGAAATTGAAGATATATTTCCCCATGTTATACATATTGCTTATTTAACCTGTAAACACATTTACATAAGTTTATTTATTAGGCAGCGCTGTATTATGTAGGAATTGGGGAAAACGGCAGGTCTTCCTTAGGTGAAACGATTGTAAGTAGCTCCATCTCCAACACCAGGAATTGATCTAATCTAAACTACAGACACAACAGAAAATACATTATGTTGGACAATATTACAATAACTTTGGGCTTGACCCAAGCAGCTGCTTAACTTGTTCATGTGTTTCTCACGAATTAAACCTAATCTGGAATGATGTGGCTGAATGAAGTCATTCATATACCTAGTGATCTGGAGAGTGTAACTGTACAGATGTATGGCACCTAGTGATTTATCTGCATCTTTTTTGCATTTTTAGCATCTGTTATTTTCCATTTACATCTAATGGTGACTTTATATTTTGGTCATTTGTCACCACTATTTCAAGCCTGCTTGTGGTAATTAGTAGACGTCTCCAAACACCTGAATTCAAACACATACATTTTGATCCAAAGAGATATCATTTGCACCACTGGACTCATAGGTGATGCCTCATTTACACCTTTAAATGGTGGATTCCAGTGAGACAGACATAATATTCCCACTTGTGCTAATTCCATCTTTCACATATGCCAATATCTCTGATATACTCTATAGGGAAGTAATCTCCATGGGCTTTTTGACATGGCCGGTAAAAAAAACCCAAAACATGTCGACAATATAATTATATATAGTTTTTGGACCTATCGAGTATATAGTGTGTGTGTATATATATATATGTGTTTATGTGTGTATATATATATATATATATATATATATACATATATAGTGCAAACCAATAAAATGCATGTGTATTATGTAAATGTATTATATTAGCAAAGAGTAATGTTTTTATCAAGGTACTTGATGGTTAAAGAAACAAGTTATGATAATCATATTTCTATTATATTAAGCTACTATTGGAAATATATTTAGGTGCTGTGTACACTTGTTCTTTAGAAAAATGCCTGCAAAAAGAGGTTGTCATTTTGTTGATGTGAATGTTTCAAAAGCCAGAATCAACTTCATAAATGTCTACAAGTTGTCGATATTAGGGAATTGTCTTGAATGAGTAACTTGACATATATCTAGGAATACTTTCGGGCCTATTCACTGAAAGCCATGTTTCCTGATTTTGAAGAAGCATTTTCTATGGCAACAACCTATCAGAGACTGCTTGTGTCACATAGCAAGTGTTCATGGCAAAAATGATGAAAGCAGCAAAATTGTATGACTATAGAATGATATCTGGCAAAGGGGTAGACATTCACATGAAGTAGGAAGGATGAATTGGAGCTTTGAATTCAGAATTAAGTGCGTTACATTCTTCAGAGCGCCTTTAAAACTGATTTTGCTGCATTTTAGGTAATGCCGACACTTCCTCTATAACTTGCTGTAAAGGAAGCTTTGGGCATATACAGTATTAACCAACTATTTCACAAAGTAAACATATTATTGCAAATATAATAAAAGTTGCTGAACCATTTAAAAAGTTTATTTTCCAGATGACCCAAAAGGGCTATTTTTTTCAATTTACCATATGTTTTATTAATACTATATGAGTCACAAGTGGTTCATATGCATAAAAGGTTTTTCCAGAGAAGCCAAAGTTATTTTTGACCGAGCAATCCATTAAAAAGGAGCTAATGAAAATATTACACCTTGTTTAATGATAGAGACCCATGCCAGCTCACTCCCGCACTTGGGGATGGATGATATATATATATAGGTAATGGCAAGTTCATCGTTTAGCAAGCGTTAACATGCCACAGCCCCACTGGGCTTCCACCTACTGACAGTGTGATGATTTTACTGGCCAGGGAATAGAACAATTCACATCGCCACATCTTTCTAATATTTCTCACTCATTATGAAAAGTATAAAATAAACAAAATGATTATAAACAAAATTTTAATCTCCTGCCTATAGACTTATTTTTGAAATTCGTTCTAAAGGGCATTTTTCAGGCTCGTGTTCTTTGATCCTTTTCGGGTGCAAATTGTGTTTTTACAATATGTAACACTAGATGAACTTGTAATATGTTCGTTCTGTCTCTTATATGTTTCTTTCTGGCTCCTATAGGAGCAAATGTGGTGAAAAGCTCTAGATGTGGAGCGGTCAGTAAGTACGTTCCTTTGATGGGGTGATTTCTCTAGTTTTGCTTTGATAAATATGGCCCCAATAATTGAGATATTCCCAGCTCTTCTTAAATATCACAACAATCCATCTCTATCATCTTGTCTATACATCCTGATCTATTGCCGTGCATGCAGGGACAGCGTATTAAAGCTGTTGGCTTTGGTAGAAGTAGCCAGGGAAATAAGACTAAGCCTGGCCTGATGGTTGCAGCACAAACCATTTTAAGCAGTTATGCAGTAATAGTCTCTTGGTGGTGGAGCTTTATTTTAGCTCCTACATAGGCTAGCGTAGTCGAGGAAACACTACAGCCCTCTTGCATTGCCAGACTACAATTTCCATCAGCCCAAGGCAGCTAGAGACTGAAGACAGTTGCACAGGTGGAGTTTTTGATCAGTTCGATGCCAGCTCTGTCTGATGGCTTTTACTCATTAAAACATTTTACGCAGAAGTTAATTTGCATTATTATAGATACATTCACAATTATCATCTTATAAGATAGGAAACAATGACTCAGATATCCGGAATTTCTGCGTTTAAAGGCTGACATTCTTACTGTAAGCTGAAGACAAGCAGTTCTAGTTGTGGCATGCCTACCGTAATCTGCAGGAACACTATGGTATTTATCATGTATTGTTTATTGCTGAACACCCAGATTCACTGTTTCAGTTTTTCATCCACCTCATACCCGTCCTGTTCCTATAGTCATTACGTTTACCTGTCACTCTCCCACTCTTTGTCCGGTATTGAACCTCTGCTTTTAATATTATTAATAATGCATATTATTCACAGGAAGCCAGAAGACTGCATAGTGATATTACAGAGGAAATGGGAAGGGAAGAATGTAAAATGAACATTAACATTAAAATAAATACTCAAAATTAACAATGACAGAAACAAATAATAAAAAGGACATACAGGTGCAAAAGGAAAAGAGGATCCTGATCCTGCAAGTTTGTTAGGAGTTTGCGACAGAATGTGACGAGCTGCTTGATCGAGGATTCAGAAGACAGTGGCATTGATATTTCAAAGATGAGGGAAACAGGTTGATTTGCAAAAAGTTGTAGGGTGTTAAGAGGACACATTGGTTGCTTCAGGTAGGTTTTTTCGTGAGTGTTAGAATAAGTAAGAGAGTCTGACAGAATAATGTAAGGAACTCCAGACAATGGGTAAAGCAAGAGAAGAAGTGATAAAGGAAAAACGCAAGGTGTGCAAGGTTAGGAGAGTATTTGGAGATAAGGGCAGAGGGTATAGAGCAGTACAGAATTTTCATGGATCAGGTTCACATTTAATTCTGGTGGGTATGGGAAGCCAGCAGAGAGACTGACACGGTGAGTCGACAAGTGAAGAACAATGGGATAAGAAAATTATTTTGACGGGTGTTCAGAATGGATTGTAGAGATGAAAGGCAGGAGAGTGGGATGTAAGTTAATAGAGTGATATTCATATGGGCCATGTTAAGAGAATGAGAATTTATGAATTCTAGTTGAATTTTGTGTTGTAAATAAACAACGTGAAGTGATATTTCACACGTTACGGCAGCAGTATTTGGTGATACTTTGTGTATTGGATAGATATTCATCCTTGATCCTGGTTTTCAATCCCCCTGCCAATCCCTCTCTTACTTAGTCTTTTTCCCCAGTCCTGCCCACTTATCCTAAACTTTCTCCAGATATTTGTGATTCATAATGGCTCTTTGCTCGGTAGGGTGTTTGCACAAGAAAACTTACGTCTGTGGCATGGCTTGTTGTGGAGTTCAGTGGTGGCTATGGGGCACTTTAAAAACATGTTGTCTTTTCACACAACTTTTTTCTTTTCTTAACCATGCCATTTCTTCTGATCTTACTCCCTTTAATTACCCCCTTACTTTCACCCAACCTCTTCTCAGCCCCAACCCCTTTCTGTGATGTTCAGATGGAGTTGCCTCTTCTTGCACGTTCCTTGCTTCTGTACTGCCATGCTTGGTTGTCACCATTGGCTGACAATGGAGGCATGGGGGAATTACCCACAGAGGTGCTCTAAATTAAAGACTTGCTGTACTAGAAGCTATATGTGATTTCTACCTGCAGTTACACAAACAGCCACTTCTTGCCTTATAACAAGGCAGCATTGAAACCATGACCATGTGTATGTTCTATTGTCTTTTAGAGGGTATATCTTCTGATGAATATGTGCTGGTTATGAATGGATAGGGTGCATTCTGCATTCAAATACAAATGTGTTCTGGACAGCTGTTTGACTGAGCTTGTGGTCTGGCCTGCAATTTCCCAGCTGTCCACAGCCTACAGACCTTCATTTGTCACCACATCATCTTGGTTTTGAGCCTCTGTGCATAACACGGCCCGTTTGCAGCATATAATCAGGATAGTGCGTCATACACTTCCATGGAACTGACACACTGATATTAGTGTTTAAGATATGTGGAGATAATACAGTTTACATGAACTGGCAAGACCCTGGCACAGAGATAACAATTTTATTCCTGTATCAGAATTTGGTTTAATGAGCTGTTCCATCCTCATTTTCCAAGAGCAAGCTGTAACCTGTGTATTAGATATGCAAAATAAGGGTTTTTTATGAAGAATATATCGTATTTACTTTTCCTCTAAATGCGCAATGCCATGAAAATTAAACAATCATATTAGAGCACTCGTTGAACTTATAATTCGATTACAGAATTGGAAGTTTGCTGACACATTAGGTTACAAGATCTGTACAGCTGTTTGAGTTACTATTAGACATTTATGTTTACTTGAATGTTTACTAAATGATATCTAATGCTTGTAACTGCCAACCATTTATTTTTATCCACACTTCTTATTTTGTTTTTCAGAAGCGAAATCTAATGTTGGCATTTCAAGCTGCTGAAAGTATAGGAATCAAACCCAGCTTGGTGAGTGTGGTTTATGTCACTCTATTTGCTGCATACATTTGAACAGCGCCACTGAATGTGAGAAGTGCATCTTTCAGACGTACACAAGTAATTCTTAGCATTAAAATGATTGAGATGCATACACATTTCCACATGTTCAAAGTGTTTCCTCATTCAGGTTTCAATTAAATGTGACTACTTTTTTTATGTAGCAATTGCGTTGAATAATTATTTATCAATAAATGCCTATAAATCTTTTTTGCCCCATTTACCCCTCATCAGAGTACTGAATCGTTATGCTTTCTTCTGATGATACAGGTAAAAAGAAAACACTCAGTGCACAGCATTTCGACATGTATTTTATGCTCCTGGTCCCTGAGCATAAGTCATTTTAAATATGTATCTAATAGTTTGAGCATTGGACATCCTGAACCTGGTCCATGTAATACCATGTAGGGGGCTGTATTTGTGTTAATTAATGCATGCCATGGTAAAGGTGTATCCAATGGTGCAGGTCCTTCCAGTTTGCCAAGACCAACACATTCAATTCAGAATGGGCTTATTCTCTGTGAATAATAAATCCATTCAGGTGTAGTAATACAATTTACCTATTTACGGGGAAGCAAACAGATCAGCAACTGTGTGGATAGGAGGATCATCTTCATCATGCACATAAAACACAGCTACAAATTAATGGGTAATTTGTAAACCAATGAGATCTATTAGGAATTATACTGTCGGAGCATAATGAGGATTGTAGTCTACAGCAGCTGGGGCTCCTATGGCTGTTTATCCCTTGATGCACACATATTAGTGTTATGCAGATCCATGGAGGGCACATGTACCAAGATAATATTTTTGTTTATTGGTTGTCGCCGAATATGAAGTGCATTGAAGTTTGATCATTGAATCCACCAGACTATTGCGGTTTGGTTTTAGTGGGCATTTGATTGCATCTAAGTGGTTTCATCATTCCCTTAGTGTAGACTGCTTCTTCTCTAATTTGTGGAATTCCAGGCATTGCACACTTCCAGGACCACTTAACTTGAGTGTTTTCTGTGTATGCCCAGATGGGGACATTGATAAAGAGGATTATTTTTTGCCTTTGATTCATTGAGCAATCATGATAAGTCTTCAGGAGTCCAGCTACAAAAACAGGCTGATGGTGGTCTCAATTTCTATCATGAAGACAAAGAGGTCTCCTGGAGACCCAATAATGATCTTAGCACCGGTGAAGCCACCCATTGCCTGGCAATTTAATAACAAACACCAGTATAACAAAAAGGTCATGTTACACAGATCTAGAAAATAATTTGCTTAAAGAGAATGTGTCATTTTTTCCAAATACCTCATGAAACATCTAGATACCTAGATAATAGTGCAGATACACTATATGACCAAAAGTATGTGGGTGCCTAACCGTCCCACATATGTGAGCTTGTTAGACATTCTATTTCAAAGCCCATAGGCATTAATATAGAGTTGGGCCACCCCCTCCTCTTTTGCCATTATAACAGCCCCCACTCTTCAGGGAAGGCTTTCTACAAAATTTTGGAGTATGTCTGTGGAAATTTGTTTCCATTCAGCCAAAAGAGAATTTGTGAGGTCTGGCACTGATTTTAGAGGTAAAGGTCTGGTTCAAAATCGATGTTCCAATTCTTCCCAAAGGTGTTCATTGGGGTTAAGGTCAGAGCTCTGTGCAGGCCACTAGGGTTCCTTCACACCAAACTCGTCAAGCCAAACCAGTGCTACAAAGTTGGAAACATATAATTGTATAAAATGTCTTAGTATGCTGTAACATTAGCATTACTCTTTACTGGAACTTAGGGACCCAAACCCTGAAATACAGCCCCTCTAGCAAACTTTACAGTAGGCACTATGTATTCTGGTAGGTAGCGTTCTCCTGGCATCTGCCAAACCCAGATTTGTCCATCCGACTTCCAGATAGTGAGGTGTGACCCCATTACACTTTACACCACTCCAGCCAATGCTTGGCATTGCGCATGGTGATCTTCAGCTTGAGTGCAGCCTTGGAAACCTATTTCATGAGGTTTTTGATGCACAGCGCGTGTGCTGATGTTGATTCCAGGGGCAGTTTGTAGTGAGTGATGCTACAGCAATTTTTACATGTTTGAGATTGCTTTGTAGCCCTTTCCAGATTTATGCAATTTAACACTTCTTGGTTGTAGGTCTTCTGAGATTTATTTTTTGTGAGGCACAGTTCATAGCAGCAGATGCTTTTTGAGAATAGCAAACTCAAAATGATGATTGGACTCCAGTTTTGCGAACTCCTGACTCCAATCAGCTTTTGTTGAACTGATTAGCCTATGAGTTCACATACTTTTTCCAACTCACACTGTGAATGTTTGAATGATCTATTATAATCTAATATGGCAAAAACAAAACAATAATGTATGTTATTCGTTAAAACAGATTGTGTTCATGATTGTAACTAAGCTGAAGATCATGTCATATTTTAAGACAGATGTATACATAAATGCTGGTGATTCCAACGGGTTCAACTAACATTGTGACTGAGACCAATGCAAAAACTATGCATGAATGCCTAAGCTACCTATGAGTAAGAAGTAATGTAGCACAAAACACATAAGGCATGGTCTATTCATGTTTGGTGTGTGCTGTATACTCCAGAATTAAAATTTCACCTTGGTTGCATAACTTTCGTTGAGTATTATATTTACTGTGGATCTGTCTAATGTACCTTCCTGTTCTTGTTCTCTTACCAGGAGTTGAATGAGCTGATGTTCACGGATCGCCCAGACTGGCAGAGCGTCATGCATTATGTAGCACAGATCTACAAGTATTTTGAGACCTAGAAGAGAATTAGGATATGACGACACTACCAAGGAAGCACGGATTCACTTTATTGTTCAGGTCTTTATCACTATGTGCATGACCAGAAGCTTCCCACTACAAGATGTGCCAAAGTCCAGGTCCTAGTACACTAAGAGGGGAATGCTGTTTTGGACAAAAATCTGGACTTACCAAGAAAAAAAGTGGATTCTTAGGAAGCTCCCCTTGCAGTTACTTATTCTACCAGCCATTAACTGTTCTGCCTAGAAGCTGAGAGTATGCAGTGTACAATGCAGCTCTTTTGGGTTTTCTATTGCTGCCCTTTTATTATGGCATGTAGAGCACAGGCATTTCTAATTCCACAGAAAAGAGATGTCATATTTATACTTTCATTTGAAATATGTTTCTGAAATTTAGAAAACCAGAGTTAAGTCACAACATTGGAAACATCAGCAAAACATATGTATGATTGTGATTTTCTGTGTCTCACATTAAACAAAGTTGACGCATTTTTATGTTGTCCTTCCATCTGTTTTGAGGTTATAAATGTGTATGGAAGTTCCACAACTGTGAATATTTAGCCATGGCTGAGGTGTCGATGTGCCATCATGAAGTACTCTTATTGCCATGCTCATACTTGAAAATGTATAAATGATTCCGCTTTGCAAGTTGCAAGCTGGTCACGGATTCTCGTGACCAGGGTGTGTAGTAAATGGGGGTACTGTGGCTCTAGAAACTTTTTGGATGTTTTGCTTCACAAAAATATCTAATAATTTATGCATGTTAGCTAAATACATGTTAATAGATCTGTGATCTTTTCTCTGAAATGAAAGAAAAACCCAAACGTAAAAAAATCCAATTTCTATCAGTGCCTTTAAAATTAGAAGCCAATTCTGGTGCAAGTTTTTAACGTCTGTTAGTAACAACACGGTCCACATGATGAAAATTTGTATATTTGTTCCTTTGTATTTTGATTACTTTTACAATTCATGTATTAACGGACGGTATACTTATTCAAACATCCTTGCTTTCCCCCCTTCCTTCATAACTTTAATAATACAGCACTTACCATTTTTGTTCTGAAACTGTGGGCTGCTCATTGCAGTTCAAGAAACCATTTGCATTCAGTAGAAGTGCCAAATGCACCGAGACCGAGAAATCAAGATTCACTTTGCCGAATCCAAAAATGACCCCCCCCCTTAAAAAATGGGACAAAAAAACTGCAATAACAATATTAATATATACATAAATGCATATATTTTGTCCAATTTTGGTGTGTTACTTATTTTTTATAAAAATCGTTAACACACCAAAGAAATCAATAATATTTATAAATACATATATAAAATTCTAACAGCAATCACACTCCTATCATGCCCAGGCAGCCAGCACGTGCTAGAACCTGGGCATGATAGGAGTGTGATTACAGACAATGTAAAGTTATCAGTGTATTACTGATCTGGTTACCGCTCTAAGGGCCCACATATTGAAAAAACAAAAACAAATGTACATTGTGGTTTCCCACTGCTCGAGGACCTATGTTTGCATTATTGCACGGCGAAGCACAGGCTGTGAGATGGAGTTTCAGAAAAGCGATTTCCTCATAACATTTTTATTTAAAAGCCTTTGCTTTGAGAAGAGGACACCTGTTATATGTATAACATGGTCCCCAATGTAAATGAATTTCCCATGAAATAAGATGTAGCTTGTAGAAACCTTGTTCACACTTCTTGTAAATCAGAAGTAACATACCGCAGTGTGTGTGTGACTGTCAGGAAGCCACAATACAGCAGAAATATGATTAAACTTAAAAAAAAAAAAAAACCAATGAAAAGACGGACCAGATGCAAAAACAATTGTGCAGAATATTTAATGTTCCCAATGCCAGCTGAAAAAATATTTGCTTACAGTTTTAAATCAAAGGCATTCCACATGCAGCCTATTAAGTAAATGTTTTTTCAGCTTCTTGTGTTCCTATATGCATTTCTTCATTTTTGAAGACTTAACTCTCAGGAGATGCTCAGAATCTAGGCCCTTATTATAATTAAGTATATCAGGGTTGATTCACCAGAGCAGGAATTGACTGTAGAGCTGTGGTTTTAATGGTTTTCACTATGCAATATGAAGGGGCAATCCAAAGAGGGTCATTTAAGAGAAGGGATGGCCCTTTGGATGCATAGTGAAGTCAATGAGGTTTTCTGAAACCTTAAGCAGGGCCAAATTACTTATTTTAGGTGAAACTTGCCAGGGATGGCCCTTAATAATGCATAGTGAAGTCAGATGTCAAACAATTATGACATAGAGAAAGCAAAATATAATCCTCATTGAGAAAAATGCATATTTTTATTTAGACCATATCATGAGGGAATTTAAACATGCATGGAACAGGCATAAAGCTATTCAGACTCTGAGACAAGACCAAAGACTGATTAAGCTCAGAAAAATGGGAAGACTAGATGGGTCAAAATAACTATCTACATTCGAAATCTATGTTTCTATAGCCCACATTATCTGAGAATGGGGTATATTTAAATGAGTCAGGGTGTTTGGCTACGATAACAAAGCTAGAACACATACAATGTGTATTGACTAATATGCAATTGCGTGAATATATTGAAACAATATGATCAGTGTGGTACACACACGTGGCTCATGCATACAATTTAATTTTGTGTAAAAACCTGAAACTCATAACTTGCACAGCCCCCTGCATTTGGTTACCCCACAAGTATGGTCATTCCATCTAAAACTGTCAGAAAACTTTAGTGGGAGCTGCACAAGTGGTGATGTTCCTCTGCTGCCCTAGGACCTTATTGCCTATTGTGCTTGGGTACACATTTGTGTACCTAAAATTATATTCCTACTGTACAGAAAGCAGTACTTAGAACATTCTTTTTTTAAAAAAAAAATTAAAATGTAGTGCTTCTGTAACCATTTTGATGCTGCCACACACTCTCAGCACGGAATGGATTAAGTGAGAAAATCACCATAGCAACGTATCCTAATGCCTAGACATCCATTTCCCTTAAGTAGCAGTCTTTGGTTGTCAGAAGACTACAAAGTTTGTATCCATGTAATAAATTTTGCTAACAAACAAATGGCTGTAAGGACTTGGATTCATGTTCCTTCTGAATGTTCAGCTGTAGATTCTGGAGGTCAGGAAGTGAATGACACTAATCCCTGTTCTGGCCTTCCCCTCCCGCAATCTGATCTCTTAGTTTTGTTTGTTGTTCGCTTGGGTTTATTTTCACGGTCTAGTGTTTTTAGCCTTTCATATTTTAAGTCTTTAGGAAAACAAACAATTGCGTGATTGCCACACTGGATATCCTAGTACAATATGATTTAATTGACTTTTCAGCACATAGGACCACCAAGATAAATGAAATTTAAGGCTTCCCATTGGGGGGGTCTTTATCATATTTCTGCACGATTAAGGAAACAATTTGTAAAACAGCCTCTTCTGGCGTCTTATGTTCTGTAATTGTTATAAACAACAATATGTGCATCAGCGTCTTAACACAAATTAACTGCAACTCATCTAGTAAAGCAGCTCGTGTTTATTAGTATATTTGCCTCTATTCATCACCAGAGCTGGGTAACTATCATTGGGTTCTTACTGTAGTAATAAATTAAAATGAACTGTCATCTCTGTTTTCTTTAGCATAATTAAATTACTTTATTATGATAGCTTGCTTATTGACAGCATTGATGGACCAAATGAACTATTCTGCCCTTTTTTATTATAGCTTACTTATTCTTTAGGATACATTTATGCATGTCCAACCCTTTCCTGAATTCCCATTATGATTATTATTATTGTGTTTTCCTGTGCTACTTTCATTTGAAGTCCATTTAATGTATGAACTACCCTTTCTGTAAAGTAACATTTTCGCACATTACCCTAGTTCTTCCTAAGTTAAGAAAGCTGCTCTCAAAAAGGTTAGTTTCTAAAACAAATATATAGCCAATTTCAATCAATAACCACCATTACATATTTGCTAAGTATATTGAGATATAAAATGTAAAGTTGAGGCCTTCTCTACTGATCCAATCCAAGATTGCCTTGCAACAGGTTTTTCATCCCTGACCAGCAGCGGCTGGGCAGAAGACCTCTGATGTTTTCTTGCCTATTCAGGTACATAAGGACTTTCCACTTTAAGACACTACGCAGAGAACATGTGCTATTTGATTCTTCCTCTGTGTTAGGTTTATTTCTACATAAACACATCTAAACTCTTTCCTCCATCTCCCTGCGCTCATTATCACTATTTATGTCTCCTACGCTTTTATTTTCTTCGGAATATGAGATGAATCCATTACCAGGCAAATGTGCTATCTGCTGGACTCCAGAGCACCAGACTGTCTGGTGTTTACTTAATATATTTTGTTTATAAATAAAAGTACTTGGAGGTTAAATTAATATAAATAATACGGAAATACATTTTAGAAAAAAAACTACTATGTTCTCTTCTTCTGGTCAGTTGGCCCTTTTCATCTTATAATGTAGTGTCTTTGGGATGGGTCACGCTTAAGGGTATGATGGCTGTAAGGATCTTCCAATATAAACAGGGGATGAGATATGTAAAATGAAGAAAAAAAATTAGCGCACTATGTCTTATGGAGACTGTGACTGGAACGACCTGTACCCCAACTGGGTACACCCACCAGACAATCCTTCCTTCTCCCCATTACCACCAGGAACACGGAACTTTAACCGTCAGACAGGACTAGCATCTGACAAAGAAGCTGTTTGGCCGAAACGTTGCATTTTTTTTTGCTTTCTCTAAATAAAGTAACCTAAAGATTGGAAGCTGTTTGGAGTGCTGGGATTCCTTTTCTTTGTTTGTGTGCTTCAACAGGGTTTATGCTGTCACTTTTTTCCTGCTAGCACCCAGCTTTCTGGGAGTTGAGTCCAGAGCCATTTTTTCTTTTTTGGCATCGGAGACAGCTGGAATCCTAGCTCTTCAGGAACTTCAACAGAGCTGTAGTATATAGAAACATAACAATACTGCACTGAGGCTTACCCCAATGACAAGACGAGACTCATCACGAGGTAAATCAGGAAATAATTGTATTGAGGAAGCAATCACCGCCAGCCTCCAAGAGCCTTTCAATAAGGTGGTGGTGAGCTACAACCAGCATGCATAACACCATATGTAAAACAATATGCAGATCATATACAAAAAGCACATGAACACAATCCTGCCATCAGAACCAATAAGACTGGTCAGACAGGCAGGAGGAAGGGTGAAACTGGGATCTAGTGGCTCTCTCACTGTTGCCACCCTGTATCCCTAATTAGATACAGGGTGACTTAAACATAAATCCAAGCAAAGGGACCAGATATTGCACTGTAATTAGTGTCCACTGTCGTCTGCTGGAAGTATGTAATGCAATCCAGGGGTCCACTGTCTATCATGGGAAATACGGAGGCTTCCGTGACAGAGCCAAGATGAATAATAACAGGAAACACTTACACTATATAGAGCTAAATATAGCTGTATTATAGCAGCATGGTATAAGCAGTATAACCCCTGCCTTGTGGCTGTGGCTTCTTCTGATGGTATACTAAGGTCACAGGTTTTCAGAGTGGATATGTGATGGGTACACTGTGTACAATGTGATAATGAAAGAAATGAAAAAGTACTCATGTTTGTGAGAGCAAATAAACTTTGCTCAATCCTCATCAGCATGGGTGGTATTTTCCCCACCAAGGAAATAGCTCTAGTGATATGAAAATCAGAATAAAAGTCAAGTTAAAATAAAAATGGAGATCCAAAAATAAGAGTAATCTAAAGCTTTATTAGATAATAAAAGCAAAAATGGATAAAACACGGTGTGTTTCTCCCATTAGTTACACTTTATAAAATCCCCATGTGGAAAAAGCATAGAAACTACTGAGTAAGAATGTATTGATTTCATTAACGATGCAAACACAGGCTTACAGAAAATTATACAGTTGTGTATCATTAAAATCCTGGTGACATAAAATGGGAAATCACGTTCTGTATTTCCTGCAGAAAATGTCATCACATAATTCTAGGACATCGGAATTATCTAGTGGTTATTTCTTGTAATTCTGTCAAGATAATCGTGGACACATTGCTTTCCTGGTGCGAGATTACAGAGTTGGGCTGCAGAATGGATCATTATGCACAACTGACATGACAAGGTTGTAATATCTTTTGATTATCCATGCTGCCCAACAGTGGGAAGTTTTAGGGGCTCACAAGTCTGTTAGCTATTTTTGTAACTATAGCTTTTATATGATAAATAACATGTTTTGTTAAACATGCTGCTTCTATACACATAATTCCAATAAAGAGATATTAGTGGAGAAAAGGGGGGCTTTGAGTCCCACAGAGCGACTGCCCTTCCTAAAGAGAGACTTTTGGTTTGTTAGCTTTCTGCTTGCCTCTAAATATAACAGAGACGAGTCTAACCATTGTGTGGGGAATGCTGGAACTCTCTGTACCTCTGCAACATCCAGGGCCACCTCCAAGACTTACAACATCCTAGAAAAACAATTTCTGACTTGCCCCTTTGTGTATGCATAGTAGAGAACACGATGGTGGTAACGGTGATATCCTAAGCAAGCCCTGTTATTTTTGGCACTTTTATGGTATTGTTTTAGAGTTTAAAATTGTTGGACATTGCCATTGTCTTTAGTCACTCTAGTGAATGCATTGCTAATTGTAGCAGTTTTTTTACTTTGAACCCACAACACAGTCAAGATTACTCTAGATTGACCATGCACTAAAATCTTTGAAAAGGAATTGAAGGCCAGTGTTGATTCTCCTGGTGACAGTGTATACTTTCAATACTAAAATTGTTAATAATGTTATTTTCAGATACTTCTTAAATTGCCTTTTCCCCTAAATAGGAAAAAACACGTGTGCCACGTACTGACTGGTACAACTAGTTGGCCTTAGGTTAGCAGTTAAAACAATAAGGATTTTTTTCTTCTCACACATTTTGTTCAAGTACCTATATATACTGTGTGTCCCTGTTTTAAACTTTATACTTGGGTGTAGTAACCAGCATATGAATATAATTCCATTTAGTTAAACCCTTGAAGACATTTGGTCAAGCAGGCTTTTCCTCAGCATCAGTAATTAACAAGTAACCCCACTCACAAGAGAGGATACATTCAGCAGCTTCCAGAGGTTGAATATTAATTTACATATATTTATATATACACAGTTATAATTTTATTATTATTACCTAATTAGTGCCTTGCTTTGTTATTTACTGAAATATTTACAACGTAGAAGCCTGCAAGTACTTTAAAGGACACCTGATTCCATACCTATAAAGTCTATATCTCAGGACTCAAAAGGCTAATTCGTTGAACATGTTGACCAATGGCTTTAGAATGACCCACCATTTCTAATATATTCTATTAAAGTACTAATGGGAAGGGTAATGTCAATGCCAACCATGTAATTGCAAAATACAAATGCACCTGTAAGCACTAATAACATTAAATTGTATGCACAAGCTTTAATATTTCTAATAAAGATAGTTTATTCAGCTCATACTAGGTGTCTGCATCCGTTTGTGTATCATTAGTGAGGACATGGCGATATTAAAGTCAGAATGAGTATAATTTAACCCATTATTGAAGGAAAAGCTGCTCCGGGCGGGCTTAAAGTAAGAGTGTTTTCAGAATAGATTTGATGCTATGTGTGCTCTCATCTGCTTTAGCTGAATAGCATACACCCCAACATATCGGATGTTCAAATCCAGACACTGGTGTTAGGAGTGTAGTAAGAGGAAGGAGGGTCAGGACCACCTTATTCGCGCAAAAAGCCACCTTGCAGTAGACCGCCATGAGAAGGCCACATGAGAGCTGAAATGGAGCATTATAGACCTCCACTGAATCCAAAGCTTCTGCACTCAGCCGATAGGTTCCTTACAAATAGTACACGGTCCAGGTGCCCTGTAGCCCAGCAATGTAAGTCCATAAAGAACTCACACTCACTGCGATATATACACTACCGTTTAAAAGTTTGAGGTCACTTGGCTTTTCATGGAAAACAAGGAAATTTCTAGCTGTTACAAAAATGTAAAAGTGATTTCTAATGATCAATTAACCTTTTACACATGGATTAGATAATACAATGTGCTACTGAAACACAGGACTGATGGGAGTGATAAAGCACCTCTGTATGCCTATGAAGATATTCCATTAAAAATGAGCTGTTTACAACAGATATTTACAACATTAAAATGTCTATATTGTATTTCTGACCCATTCCATGTTATTTTAATGGACAAAATGTGCTTTTCTTTCATAAACAAAGAAGTTTCTAAGTGACCCCAAACGTTTGAATACTATTTTAAACTGCTTTATTGAATTGGTTTTTTAATTGATGGTTTCAGGGTCAGCTTTTAGCATACGTAATTTAATTGATTTAAACTAGTATAATAATTTTATTTTTTTTAAAAAAGTACCTGTGAGATCTGTTTCTGACTGGGGCAGGGCCAATATTATCTGATCAAATGTCTGTTCTCTTGCAGCTCCTGAGAAGAGGAAATCAATATGACTGCTTCAATGTGAGAATTTAATGATGGAATTCTGGAAGTATACCTTTCCCAAATTATGAGGGAAAAAGTTCCTCTTTATATTTTCCTTTTGTTAAGTTGTTGATTGGTTCAGGCAGTGTTTGTAAGGATGAGAAGAAGGAACAGGAAATTGACTATATATGCCAGTTCCAACATTAGTTGCCATAATTTATTGCTTCCACAAGGTGAAAATGTACCCTTAGTTTGGAAGTAAACATCTCAACAAAAATTAGATTGATTGGTAAACAAAAAGCACGAGCTATAGGTAATTGGGTTAGATGAAATTAGTTGTGGTACAAAATGTGTACCCTTATAAATGTGTAAAAGTAATAAGGCTGAAGGTGATGAGGGTAAGAAGCAACGTTGGGTTCATGGAGTTTACAATGTCTGGATCACCACAAATACAACATTTCAACACAGAGAAGACAAACAAAGCAGTAGTAATTTGTTTGCATTTTGCTTGTCTTAATATCCTGGGGGCAGTAATTAGTTACACAAAAACACCACAACTCTGCAGCCTTTCTTCTGAGAATCTCCAGTGCCTCCAGCGCACAATCCATGGTTGTTTAAACCCAGATTACTTTAAAAAAAAACATATTTGCTTCAAAGGAACAATTACTTCTCTTTCCCTACACAAATAAGGCTGTGGTTTCACAGATCTGCACGTCCTTCATAGGAAGGCTAATCTTGGAAAATGGATGGACTATTTATCGGGTTGGAACACCAAAGTATTGCTCTGAACAAAGTACTCTAACACCTCAGGTACTCAATAAGGTACTCCCAGTACTTTAACCATCAACAAAGTATTCTCAATTCATGACTTTATTCTACTACCCATAACCAAAGCACAGTCCTCAAGTATTCAGAAGGTACCTTCACTGATCATGACCTTAATAAAGGCTTTCATTGCAGTATTCCATGATAAAAATAGCTACACAAACGTCATTTTTTTGTTTTGACTTCAAATATGTTTACTATCCTGGAATTCATTTTCCAACTAAATGAATGTTTTCCGAAATAGTCACACAGATACGCTGATTTACCAAACATAGATTAGATCACAAGGGTTGTATTTACACTACGGCTTAAGAATCAGCTATTCCTGACACACAACTACATTGAAGTTATGTGGAATTTTTTTTTTTATAAATTATAAAGCATGGCGTGAGAAACGTTTCCAGTCGCATTGAATCAGCATAGTGTCCAACCGCCTTTCATTACTTATTTATTTAAATATTCACTATATTTACAGTCAAACCTAGAAACATTCCAAATAGGCCAGTTCCAAGACTTTTATCAATATTAATAGCCATATAGACAATGAAGGAAAGTTTCAGCTGTTTTAGTCCAGTGGCACATTGCTTATACGCAATTAAAATCCTTGATGGTTGACAGGTACTCTTCTACTGTGCTTCCTAACAAAACCTACCGTAATATTTCATCTATGATACACGCTAAGGCCAGATAGCAAGGATACTGTTTTTCCCTAGGAAGGATAACTATTAATTTGCATTTGCCAAAAAGGGGTTTGTAAAAATGAAGGGAATATATAAATAAAGAGGCAAATTATTTCATACATGTGGTTTTCATTCATGTGGTGGAAAGGGGAAACAATATCCTCCTTTGTCCACCAAAAGCGACAATAAAGAAAACTTGCACCACTATTGCTGTCGGATAGAAGAATAATGAGAAGTAGAGAAGCTACATTGCATTATCTCTTATATAAACAATTACATTTTAGAATGTGGAAACAACCAAGCTGAATAATTGACCTCTCCATGGATGATCCTCGTCATGAGAACCATTTTTCAATTTTCTGTCTTATGTGTGAGAGCCATTGAGTCAGTTAGATTATAAAAGGCAGCAGATAAAACATGCTTCCCTAATACAGCCGTATCCATTTTTATTATAAATAATGAAGGTTATGATTATTGATCTATTGAAGTGATGGATTACAGTTAAACTTATTTAGTCATTGTAATCAAAACTGGAAACTGGTTGCAGTTTTTCTCCGTTATGATTATTATTATAATTATTTACTTATGCCATTATTACAAAGCAAGTCTGAAAATGTAAAAAACATGTTTTTCTCATAATTCTTATTTGTGGTACTCAATTCTTATTTTCAATACCACAAGGAAAGATTCAGGTTGTAACAGGGGTCCTGTCCACAGGGATCTACAATGTAATTTGCTGGAGGTTAAAGGAGAAGTCCCATGGAAACCCATACTTTTGCTCTTTAAGCTTGAAATGCAATGCTGTATATGGTAATGTGTGTTAGCATTAAAGAAAATCCGTAATCTGCACACCTGGATGGCACCATTGTTATCAGTCATGTGATACTGAGCTCATTCTTTGGGTAAATAAATCTGAGACATTCTATTGTTTACCACAAGGTTCTATGATAAGGAGTCAGATCACTAGTCTAGGAGAATGGGCCAGTGAGAGAACTATATGGCATGCTCATGAAAATGCTGGTGTCTAAAAATATTGTATTATCTAAACCCTGGAATTGTTTCAAAACAGAAATGTAGTCACTACTGAGAGTGAGTGAAATTGTGTGTTTTTCTTTGGAAGCAGCCAGTCATAGTTACATAATATCATAAAAGGTGTGTGGTTTACATGTCCGAGTGGCATTCTCATCTCTACTTGCAGGCAGGCTGTGGCTAGAAGTTAAAACAATACTTTATGAAATGCATTCTGAGTAATTTCTACATCAAAAAAGCTACTTTACAGGCACTCAAAACAAATGGATCACACAAGGAGATGCACGTTAACAACAGTAACTACTCAGAAGGTTAAAACAACTAATTAGGTCAGACAATTTATAGATGGGCTTTATATGGCAGAAACAGATTTGTGTAATAGGGGTCCAAGCAACCTAAGGGCCCCCAGCATGCTGATGTCACTGGTACACCTATAAATAAGAACCCATCACTTTTAGCTCACTAAAAAACTTTGGTCTTCATTCCCTGGAACCCAGTAGCTGAGTACACTTTAATAAAATTGATTCGCTATTTTTATACTTGCTATTTTTAATGCTTTTCATTTGAACATTTAGGTCTTCCAATTAAAAGAAGAGGAAGCTCTGCAAAGGAGAGCAGAGGGTGAATTGTATCCAGCAGAAAGATGGTTTGTGTCTGGATAGATCACAGATGGTAACTACTCTCGGATGATCCTGCAGCACAGGAAGAACCCTAGAAGCTTTTGAAAAAAGGTTCTCATCCTGCTGGCAAACCTCTGTTTCATGACCCCGTCGTCTGCTTTTGCAGGTGTTGGGCGCACATGCGCAGTGGTTTTTACAGTGCGCATCTTTTTTATCTCTGGCTCTTTAATGCTCTCTGTGGATGGTGTAGAGAATGATTCAGATTCCATGTTCACTGGAGCCAGTACTGAAGAGATGTTTGCACTGTCTTTGATATCCTTGCGCAAGGCACCATGAGATTTTGCTGGGGTGTAGGTTTTTGGCGGCCATCGTTTCTTCTTATATATTTCCAGGAGGGCTTCTTCTAGCAACTCCTCCACATTTCCAGTCTTGACAATGTTGTTGTTATCAATGAACTGGAGCCGCATCAATAGAGTTGCCAGAGCCTTTCTGTCAATTGAGCCGATCCATTTGAAATACGCACTGCCAACTGGACCAGTTCTGTCGCCAAAATGCCTGGCACTCCCTGGTGTCTCACATTGGCATGCACGTTTTTGCTGAGGCTCTGGTGATGGTGTTGTTATTGCTGCATCTCGCCCTACAGCACGTGATCTACAATAACAGTAAATCACCACAAATACCAGAGCACTTAGCAGCGTGATAGGCAGGAGCACTATGGCAATGGAGAGGGCTTCTGGCTGGTTAAAAGCACAGTCATCCATGAGCCAATGATCCACCTAAAAGTTGAAGCAGATAAGGTGGTTAGTGTTTTGAACAAGGATAACGTGTGCGTGTTGGAGGAACCTATGTAATGATTGTAACTTATCTAAGAAATTATTTTAACGGGCCTATATAGTGCTCTTAGCATGATCCCCTGCAACTGCATAGCATGTTCATGGTATGTAAAAAAATGTCATGTAAAGGTAATAATGTATTGATGTGTGTTGAGGAAATTTACATTTTGTTCTAAAGCGACTTGAATCTATCCCAACAGCTTAAAGTAACAAAGACAATTAGAGTTAAAAGGAATGAAGAGTAACAATATTGCATTGCCAGTATAATAAGCATAAAGTGAAAAAGCCGTCGGTAGCCCAGACCGTATTCTTCTTACCTCATAGTGCCACTCAGCTTCTGATGGTTCACATTCACAAATTGGAAGATTCTGGATCCAGTTATTAATGGTCTGTAAGTGAAGCAGTGATTAGCACAGAATAACATAACAGGGTTTACTTAACTAGGATCTCCTGACAAGGCTCCAGAGATAATATGTAACAATATCTGATAATATGCAATAATACAGTAAGACACTTGGCTTGCAGCGCTCCATAAGCAGGATAAACATACATTCAGAACAGTGAAATCACACAAGGGAAATAAGTGAAATATTCTTCATTCTTTCTCAGAAAGATACCAGCTCATCACAATATAGAAACACTGAACCTGACTGTAAATAAGACCTATTTTGCCCATCTAGTCTTCTCATTTTTCCTAATTGAAAGATTCAGTCACACCTTAATCAGTCCTTACATAGCATCTAATCTGACATTGCAAAGGGAATGAAGCAACACATTATTGTCTATATATTTTCTTTTTGTTTTTGTGATGTTTTCTAAATACAATAAAAGATTTAATGGCTAGAAATCATTCCTCTTTTTACCCCTTATTTACGAATTCCCAGGTTAACTCCCCCATTTCTGCTCAGTATTCTTTTTGTGTGTTACTGAGATATTGAACAGTAACATTACTCACCACCAGAAAACATCCACTACAAAAAGATTGAAAGTTCAGAAGGAATATGATTAAGAGGATTCTCATCTTCATTTCACTCATTAGAAAGTAAATTTTACTGACACTTACTGCTCCTTATGTAGCCAGACACCAGTGACATCACAAAGGGGAATGATGTCATGTAAAACAATTCCCTGCAAACTGACTGCATGTTGGTGTCCAAAATCTGAAACTCATGGCAGGAAAATAAATTTAAAAAAATCCTTGCCATAGATATTCATAAAGCCTAAACAACTGCGTACTTAAATGTTTTTGTGTTCTATAAAAAACGGCTGAATTTGGTCACCATACCTGGGAACTTTATGGCTCTGGCCATACAGAGCCCCGCTGATGTTGGTGGGCATTTCTGCTGTTTTCAGTGGGCGTTCTGACTTCCACCATTGTGGCAACTCGGAGAACCAGAGAAGCAGCCATTCTCTTGGAGCCTACGGGGCGAAACCTGGAGAGTTCCCAGGTATTTTAGTCACCATAGCATCTTTTCTGTTAAGAACTCAGTGTGTAATACTTTTTTAGTCACGATTTCTTCAGTTAGAGAACGTATCCTGAAACCCACTGGCCTAGGAATGATAACAAAAAGTATATGGAAACAGACTTTTTTTCATTAATCTCTCTCACTTTATGTCTTAAGCAAACACCCCAATGAAACACATCAAAAGAAAGGAGCATGACATTTAACTTTACCGAACAATAGGTCAGATATGAACCAAAAATGCAATTTTTCTTGTTTAGTTATGATGTCAGTGTCCGCTCTTAGGTTCAGTCAACTCACATTCACTGTGGTAGGTAGCAGGCAAATACATTATTCATCCCAGCTGTCCCGAGCAACGTACCCTGGTTCAAATTAAACATCATAACAAAACGTTGTGAACTTTTGCTATCACAAATGTTACAAAAGTCAATAATACTAATACAGAGTATGTAGTGATGTCCTTTGCTGGGGTGTAAACATTTGTGGCTAAATCAGTAATAATTTTGTATGATTACACATTTCGCATGAAAAAAAATTTAATTCTGAACACTTCAATTTGGTGACAAACTGTGACAAAAAAGTCAAAAAGGGAAATAAGCAAGAGGTAGAACATAGGTACAGAACCCAGCCCATTACAGAGGGTTGAATTCAGGACAACGATAAAGACTTCTGAAGTTGATGTGGTGTAGGTGGGCCCAAATCTTGGTGCAAAAGTGGCCCTTTGAAGGTACCACTAATTATACTAATTTCTGTAATCAACCATGTGCATGCTGATTGTAGGGTGACCACAACTGAGCAATGCCCCCCCCCCCCCACTGCCAGCAAAAGCAGGAATGAAACCCAGGATAGTCGGACAGACACAGGGAGAGAAAGGAGCCACAATTGTGTTTCCCAGCAATATTCTGTATATTTCAGTATCCCATAGTTTTTCTTTTTGTTGTGTTCAACATATGAGGCAATATTGAAAACAGATGTACACAAATGTCAACATTAACTGTTATGTGATATGTCGTTATAATGTTGAACTTCTTAGCATTTTTCTTCTGCTTTTCTTTATTCATTGCAGCTAAAGATTGGTAGTCTTTATGGTCGAATCGACTGTTCATAGATTACAGTCTATATGTTCCTAGTTCTACAAAAATGTAATGTGTGAGGCCTCACTTTACTAAGTAACTTGGTGATGATGCCTTGTCCTATATTTTCTTCTAGTTGCTCAGCTGAGTGTAGAATATCATTAGGTAACAACTAAGATGGCAAAGTTTTCCTTCAAGATAAACTGACCTGTCAAAAAACTGCCTAGATTAACTATGTATTTTGCAGGGTCGGCTCAGCCCTTCATTCAGTAAAAGCCCACTAGAGTTCTCCCTTCGTAGAGAAATAGGGGAGAGATGATGCCGGAACTGTCTACAAACAGTCATACCCCCCCAACATTTTCAAGTTGGGACACCTGTCTTGAGGGGTGGTGTCAGACCTGGAAAATGGGCAGAGTGGAAGATGTGGAGGCAACGTGGGAACTGTTGTTGAGGTGTATACATTAATTCAGTAAAAATAAGAGTTACTTTAGCATATTAACTTCACTGTGCATTATGAAGGGTCAACCCCTTTACATTATTGTATTTCATTTAGTAAACAAGGTGTATTCAGTCTGTAGAGACCATGACTGGATCATTTTCATGCTCATTGAAGGCACATGTTGTTGTTTATGAATATGCTTTTTTTTTTAATAATCCCCTTCTTCGGAGCATTTGGCTGGGTTTGGTGAGAAGATCATTTTGGCTTGGCACATGCATTGTAAACATTTAGTAGTTCACTTTTATAGCATTACTGTTATAGGAGTCAGCAGGCAATGTGTCCAAGATTAATTAGGCTTCATCTGATACACTGATTTAACAGCAGCGAGCTTGCCAAGTATCAATACTTTGCAATACAATACAACAGGATACTTTTATTATTAGTAGCATAATATGCACAATGGAGCATTAAAACACATTACTACCTGACTCTGAATATTCATAATTTATGAGCGTCTAATAGAATCCTTTTCAGAGACATTATCTTTATAGTAATAATATTTTAACCATTGTATTCACAGCTGGTGACATTTCTCTGCACCTTTTTTATTTTGTCATTTATATTTTATGTCAGGAACACATTGTCCAAAGTCGTACATAATCAGGGCAAAACTGGAGCAATTCAGTGGAAAATTGATCCAGTCTTAATAAATGTCTTTTCTTTTTTTAATTTTCTGAGCCAGGCCAATGTGTTTGCCTCAGAGAATTGTTTGCTTCTTTTGACTGATGAAGACTAAGCGGGTAAACATGGTGCACTCTTTGATTTGTGCAAAATATTTAGACCAAGCTTTAACAAAATGGATTTTAAAAGACAGAGTTAGAGGTGCCGGCAGAGCAGGAAGCAGCGGCAGAGCAGAAAGCAGCGGCAGAGCAGGAAGATGGTGGTAAGTCCAAAACCTTTAACTACAAAGGGGGAGAGGGTAGATAGTGAGAAGGGATGGAGGGAGGTAGAAAGTGAGAAGGGAGGGAGGGGGTAGAAAATGAGAAAAGAGGGGGTAGAACGTGAGAAGGGAGGGAGGGTAGAGTGAGAAGGGAGGGGGTAGATAGTGAGAAGTGAGAAGGGAGGTAGATAGTGAGAAGGGAGGGAGAGGGGTAAATAGTTAGAGGTGGGTAGATAGTGTGA
Organism: Spea multiplicata; assembly: GCA_009364415.1. NCBI lineage: Eukaryota > Metazoa > Chordata > Amphibia > Anura > Pelobatidae > Spea > Spea multiplicata. Next base: position 11,257,423 of record VKOC01000005.1, read on the forward strand.
ATGGAGAGGGAGAGGGGGTAGATAGTGAGAAGGGAGGGGGTAGATGAGTGAGAGAGTTAATGAATATGTGGATGAATTGTCTGAATGAGGGAGATAATTAATAAGTTTGTGAGAATGCATTAATGAATGTGCAAATTTGTGTGAATGAGTGAGAGAATAAATGATTGTGTGAATTAATTATGTGAATGAAAGTGTGAATTAGTGAGTGACTGTTAAAGTGTTTGTATGATAGATGTATAATTGATTTGTGGAAAGGCAAAGATGGCACAAGCAGGATGTTTGAGCCTTGGGGACCAAGATGACACAGGCAGGGTGTTTATGGGACAAAGATGGCACAGGCCGGGCTGTTTGGGGACAAAGTTGACTCATGCTGGGCTGTTTGGGGACAAAGATGGTAAATCCTATGTGTGTAATCTGGGTGCTGGTCAGGTTCTATGTGGGCAGTGTGGACGCCAGAGCTGGCTTTGGGTTGTGCAACCTATCATCTATGCCTGTAGTTTTATCTCTTGCTATGTTTCCATACATTATTATTGTGTACCTGCAAATACGGGATTTGTATTCTATGCCTCCAGTGCTGAGTTCATAAATGATTGCTAACAGCAATCACACTCCTATCATGCCAAGTCAGCTAGTACATGCTGTAATCTGAGTATGCCTGGACATGATAGGAGTGTGATTGCTGTTAACAATCATATATATATATATATATATATATATATTAATATTGTTATTGATTTTTTTATCCTATTTTGCTGTGTTACTTACTTTAAATAAAAGTGTGTGATTTTTTTATGGTGCGGGGTCATATTTAGTTTCAGACAGGTAAATGCTGGATTTTCGGTTTCAGTCCAGAATTTTCGTTTCGGTGGATCCCTAAGCCAGACAATGAAGTGGTAGGCCAACACCACATGTTTGGCTTAGTATATAGTGATAGGAGTTATGCTGAACTATTATCAGTGTCTGGCTCAATGTATAGTGATAGGGATTACGTTGTACCACCGTCAATGTCTGCCTCAGTATATAGTTTTAGGTGTTATGCTGTACCACCGTCAATGTCGGCCTTAGTAGATAGGTGTTATGCTTTACCCCCATTAATGTCTGCGCCAGTATATAACGATCGAAGCTATGCAGTTTTAAAGTGTTTGTGAGGGGGTGCCACATACAGGATCCGCCCCAGGTGCCAAATGCTCTAGGTACGCCCCTGCTTAAAATACTTCTTTTTCAAGCAACATATCCTTAACTCCAGGGGATCGGTTCAGAGGTGACAATGATACAAGACAACCCTGTTATTATAGTAACCAATCAATCTTGAATTCTTGCCAGAGCCACATTTTTTACATCTTTATAGAAACTGCTGAACACTTATGTTTCCAAATCCCCTTAGGCTACAAAACCATCCCTGTCTGCAGTTCATTCTTGCAAAACAGATTCAAAGTAAATCTTAACTTTCCACTAAAGTTACTGCTGAACAAAGAGCTGATTTGCCTTTATTTAGTTATGAAAAAATGAAAATGACAAAATAAGACAGCCTGTTTTCTCGTGTTTATTAACAATTTCATTAATTGAAGATCACTGGTAAGAATGACTGATTGTTAATAAGGGCCTTGATTCAACAACTCATCTAAACTTTAGTTGATGCCAACGTTAGTAGGCAATGCATAGTCTGGGATTCAACTCCCTCACCAATTCCCATTAGTTATTGTAGACTCTAGATTGTGACCAGTAAAAAATCAACATGCAGCAACTTCTTCTAGGGGCCTAAATATGTGGCACATATTGCAGCTTAAATGGGTAAATTAAAAAAATATCTAAAATTTACAAGACACAGCTTAGGAAATTTAATGAAAAGCTAAAATAAACACAACATGCAGAGAGAAAAACACAGTATAGAAAGAACCATTGTAATTGTGTTATATTTGGTCTTAGTACATAATATTAGCTTCCAAAGCAAAACAAAACGATTCATTTAACACAGGAGTAAAGAGACATGAAAACAAACATCCTTAAAAAAATCGACTCATGATACTGTAGGGTTTCCATTACAACCCATTTTGCCTTGACACGTTAAACTGATAAAGTGCTTCCATTCATTATGAAGGGTGCGTAAACTTGACTAAGTAATATATTTCCTCTGTGAGATTATATACTGTAGGGCAGCAGTATAGGTGGTGGCCAGCAACGTGTAAAAATTCTGTGACCTGGATAAAATGGCTGGTATTACAACACTACGCTACATCAATTAGATGTACCTATGCTTACCTATGAGTATGGCTTTATTCTGTGGTCTTCATGTTGAGCCCAAAAGCATCTAAAAGTGTCACTGGTGTTGTTTACAAACTTTACGCCGATTTTTCCATTAAGAAAACCAAAAAACATTTATCTAACGTAAAGTTGAGGAATATATCTTTTAGTCTGGGCTACAATTTTTGTATTTGGCTATCAGGGAACAAGGTCTCCTGGTATAGTCAAATTACACACTGACATTATCATGCAATTTGTATCTACAACAATTTAACACTCTAGGTAAAATGTAGTCAACATAACCATTTCCGGCTATCAATAGCCTGCCTGCCCCTGTCCTGTTACTTAACAAGGAAATTAATAGGTAAAGAAATGTAATCAGAAATACATTTTACACTAAAATATCTGAAAAATCAGATATTTATAGTTTATATAAAAGTGTGGAATAACCTAGATTGTGAGAAATATTTGCAAGGTGTTCACTTATTTGCAAAGTCAAATGATCACACTGTGCGGGAAGAGGATGTGTCCTCCCTGCTGATTTCCACATACTAATCTCATGGCTTCAAAGGCGAAAACATTTATGCTAACTGAGAAATACGCACTTGCTTTGATGTACTGTACAAGAATACCAGTGTTTAACCCTCTGAATGCCAATGGTTTGCACACGTTTAAGCTCAATAAATGTGGTCGTCACAAACGAAAAATTTTAGTTCTCCAAATGCCAAAACTGCTATGTATATTGCCCAGAAAAAGCTGCGTTCTCAATAGATTTGTTTTAGGACAATGATTTATGATTATGTATAAAAGTGTTGCAAAGGCATAAGGCACAATGCCTAAAACTGCCCGGTTTCCATAATGGTACATATACACAGTTCTGCACGTCTTTATACATACCTTTATTGCTGATGTGGTTCTACCCCCTGGGATGTAGCCATTTATTTTGGACTTTTTTAGATCAAGAAACAAATTTATACACAGGGTGCTTCATATCTTAGGAATTCAGTCACAATGCAGATCATTTAGGTGTAAAGTACTTCATACATTGCACATGATTTTATACTTTTTCCCAATGCATCTTATTTATTTAATGTATCTTATTTATTTAATAATCGGGTATAAAAAATAAGCTGTCTGGTGGCTTTGTATGGTTATTTTTAGGTAGTTTGAGTGCAAGGCTTCATTGGTTACCTTTTTGCCAAACTGGACAAAATTGTTAAAACCCTTGTTCATTCGAGATCCCACTGACTGGTGTAATTTCTAGTTTTGGTCCAAACATCTTTTGTTGCAATAGGCTTTGATTAGCACCATATATAGGCATTTTAGATGTTCATAATCATACCTGATCAATTTGTTTTGAATTGAAAACATATGTTATTATTCAAAATGCCCTAGGTTGTTTATTCATTATGTTTTACTGTGCTCTTTATGCCACTCAAACAACTCCCCTCAGCAGCTGAGACAGCTGAAATATTCATAAAAGAGATTGTTCAGTTACATGGAGTTCCTCTTCAAGTTTTAAGCGACCGGTGTTCTTAATTTACATAAACATTCTGGAGATCTTTTTGTAAAGAATTAAAAATTGAACCGGCCCTATCCTCTGGTTATCATCCTCAAACTAATGGGCAAACAGAAAAAGTAAACCAAAGTCTAGAGCAATACTTTTGTTTTACTTCTCACCTTCAGTCAGACAGGTCCTCTCTGTTACCTATGGCCGAATTTGCGCATAATAATGTTAAAAATACGTCTACACAAGAAATTGCGTTCTTTTTGTTATATGGCTATCACCCACCTGATCTACCAATAACCATTCCCTCAGTAATGGATAAGATTAAGAATCATACAAAGAGCCCTACAGACAGTGAAAACCAACCTATCACTTGCTCAACAACGGTAAAAGAGTCAAGCGGATAAGCGGAGATGCGATAGCCCTGATTATCAACCAGGTGACAAAATATGGTTATCCACCCAACATATGAGATTAGCAATACCCTCTCTGAAGTTGGGACCCTGACTTTTAGGTCCATATGCTATTGCTCACCGTATTAATCCTGTCACATATCGGCCTGCTTTACCACCATCTCTTCAAGTCCATCCAGTATTCCATACCTCATTACTCAAACCAGTAACAATTAATCAGCTGAGAAGACGGTCTCCACTACCTCCTTTACCCATCATCGTCGAGGGGCACCCCGAATATGTTGTTCAAGACATCGTGGATTCACATTTTCGGGGAGGTCATCTGTATTATTTAATAGATTGGAAGGGCTATACACCTGAAGATTGTTCCTGGGAACCTGCATTTTCAGTTCGTGCATCTACTCTGATCCGACAGTTTCACAGGAATCACCCTTCTAAACCTGGTCCTATCGGTTCCTGGAGGTTACCGTTAGGGAGGGGGTACTGGTATGAACCGTTAGGGAGGGGGTACTGGTATGAACCTTTGCTCAGGTATCAGTTGAACTTTATTCCTATACCCAAGTGTTTCTCTATTTGACTTTTCTTTGACCAGTGTTACTTGCAGCCTGCCTTGACCCCTTTGCCTCGTGACCCGACCTTACTCCTGGATTATCCTTCTCGTACCTCCCCTGACTTTTTGTGTGGTTTGACTCCTGCTCATGTTGGGATCTGTCATCTGCTCACCTAGAGGCATAACAGAGACAGAGATGAAAATGTATTTTTGTTTCTGTCAATGCGTTAGTTGAATGGTATTATAACTTCAGGTCTATGCTATAAGATTATTCTAGCAGTATCACACTGAATAAAACATTAGGTAGATAAGAGTTTGTCGTGATCTCATACAGCCTGGAAAATGTAAACTAATTTTACACTTAACCATAACAATACACATTTTGACCTATGCACGGTTAAAGACATTTACATTAATCATAGTTAGATCAATAAGAATTGGTCCAGATGGTGTTTAACTGATATTCAGTGAGTTTTATTGCTAAATTACCCCTAAATTAAAGTCACGTGAATATCTCCAAAATGCTTTTATGCGTCTTTTATTGTAATTGAATAGACAGTCTGACGTAGCCTCTGTTACAGTCATTTTGTTTACATATTTTTATGTAAACCATAATCTGCAAGTAAACTTCTTCCATGCAAAGATTTCTCTGATTGACGTCCATGAATAACATGACTATTTAACTCATCTAGACATTTCAGGAAACGCTTAAAACATATATATTACCAAAAAGCATTTACCCAATGCAGCTACAAATTTGGTTTCTCTGATATTGTTCCTACATTTTCCTTCTTACTCGTTATGGGCCTCTATGAAGAATTAGATAAAATTCATATGCTACACTTATTCTCTAATTCTAAAACAATGAGCAATTTGTCTTCACAAATGTTCAGGTACTGTAGGACTCTAAAGTCAAAAGTTACAGTAGAACAAGACAATGTATGAATGCTGAAGTCAAGAAATCAATTTTATTATAATAACAACACGGTGCTTCTTGCAGTACAAACCAATACATTAGGTTATTAGGGCCCTGCTCGCAATCTTACAGCTTGCAAGAATGAACTCCAATGTATAATGGAAAGTATGAGACGGCTAACAAATTGAGGGATTTGGTTAAATAGCTGTAGGGTGAATTAGGAAGCAATTTTAATTAAACATTGGAGCACATGAAATCATAGATTAGGATCTAGGAATTTTACAGACATAGCGGGCCCTGAAGGACAAAACATGGATGAGGTTATATTCAAGCAATCCATATAAAGCAAACTTAAGTAATTTGTTTTGAAACCATAAAGATAGACATATGATTCTTAAGCCTACATGGTCAGCTTAATTCAAGAGCCAGTGGGTTTCATCCATGCTTGCTGAGACAATATGGCTAAAATGGCTTTAACACATTAAGCTTGCGAGCCGGGCTCTCTCCACCTAATGTATCGGTTTTATCTTAGTCTGTCAATTCTTGTCTTGTCATAACCCTTGAATATATGTATTGTATTGTGCTGCATAAACTGTTGGCTCTATATAAATAAATAAAAGATAATAATAATAATAATAATAATAATAATATAACATACCCACACTAGTAAGCACACTTCCAATTGGGCCTGGAATACTGGATTAAAGTGAACTATGATTTATGGCGCACATGGATCTCAAGATTGCAGTCCACATACACAATGGAATTTGGGGTTTCTCTTCTATTTAAATTCATCCTTGTCCATGTAATCTAGGGTAGGGCAAACAGTGCAGTGTGAAGCACAAATATGTTTTGTAGAACCCACTGCATAATCTGGAAATTGAAATGTCTCAGACGTGTAAAAGAAAAAACAAACAATAACTCTGTTCACTGGACAGCAAATAAATTCTCACAGCTATAGATTTCTCACCTATCTGAACGTTCAAAACCATTAGTTAATGATTGCAGAAGTTATTTGCAATTACAATACCTGGCTGTCGACGGTTAGAAATGAAGAATAGTGTACGGGCAAAGGGTTTTCTCAGGAAGAACCGGCTCAAAAGAGTTTGTTCTAGTAAATAAAAATGAAATACCCTGTTAAAGATGTGGCCTTTATTTTACGAATTGCACTGAAACCTAAGTCGGTGTTCAGTAAACTACTTAGTGGAGGGCGCTGCCTTTATGATCACACAAACACAGAGTTTCAAAGGACACCATGGGAGTATGACCACCTGTTTGAAACACTGGATTAAAATGTTTTAAAAAAACTCCTCTAGGAGACAAAGGTCAATGTAGAATACTTTAATGAGTAATCTAAGAATAAATATTTTATTTGGTATTTAAAAATGCAGCAACTCCTCCAAATTGTCTAAATTATTTTTATCTTTATGAAATCCCATTAAAGAGACAAGGAAAAAATACATGAAAAAAACAAGGTGTGACCCGTGTAATAACTTGCAGCAGTCATAAACCTTGTATATGTTCCGTGACCCGAAAGCGCTACTTCACCCGGAGATCAAACCCGGAAAGTTCCCAGGTATGCACATAACTCCTCATCAAGACTGTTTCATTAATATTAGAACAATTAGCAAAATTTGAATGTGGCACAAAATAATATTACATATAGCATAAAGTATGTAATGTATATGATTATAATAAGAAAAAAACATATTTTTCTGGCAAAATATTTTTTTAGGATTTTTATATGTATTTGGGCAACACAAACAAATTTTCTAAAACATTTTCAGAATTATTGAGGGTTATTTTAATAAAAATAAAAATCCACTTTTAATAAATCAATGGAATCTTATAAATATCCAAATGTGCAGACAGTGGGAATACAAAGACAAGAGAAATAATGGTGGATTGTCAATGAGGTCCAGCCTAAAAGCTTGTGGTCAAAACTTAGTGTTATGTCAATGATTCATTATGTAAGACCTTGGGGTAGCAACAAAAAATTGCTTTGTTGCCTGGATGTTTTCGATAGGCAGTGGGGTTTATGCAGGGTACTTGGGCCCTTTCATAAGAATAAAAAAGCCATATTAAGGAGCTTGGGACCTGGAGCATTAGGTGTGACATTGTTGTGACATTAGACAAGACTATTAGCAAGTGGCACATAACCATACCTGGGAACTTTTGAGCTCTGGCTACCCGGAGCCTTCCCTTGAGGGGCATGGCCAGGACTGGCCACTGATGTCCGTTGGCGGTCCCACTGATGTCCGTTGGCGGTCCTGTGACATAGGTGGGCCGTCCCACCCCATTTTAAGGGAAAATGGGCGGGGAGCAGTGTGTGTGAAGACCCCTGAAGCGCTACTTCACCCGGAGATCAAACCCGGAAAGTTCCCAGGTATGCACATAACTCCTCATCAAGACTGTTTCATTAATATTAGAACAATTAGCAAAATTTGAATGTGGCACAAAATAATATTACATATACCACACAACACAGGGGTGGAAAAAGCTCCTCTAAACTTGCTTAGACTTATTATAATCCATTGCACTTCAAGATACTTCCTTGTTGCAGTCCTCCCGTCAGTCAGCAGCGTGCAAGCTCCTGCACAGCCTAGGCACCCAAGTCCGAGTAACATGGAGAGATATGGATGTCAGCGAAGCAAGGAATGCAAGAGGCTGAAAAACCTTACCTTACATTGTACCCTAGAGCCTAACTCTACCTGCAAGACAGAAGCCAGCTCTACACTGGATTAATCAGATAATATATATACCTGCTGTAGGGCCGGTTGGTGTCTGAAAGCCCCTCAAATTAATCCGAACTCACAGGCAGCGCAGGGTATGGCAGCAGTGGGGAAGCTTGGGCTATTACACATCATGTAAGTCTACTACAGGATAGAGGATTCCGGGCTCTCCACCATTCAGGGGCCCTGGAGCAATTGCTCTATGTGCCCCTTGGTTAAACCAGTCTTGATAATTTATCCAATTCTTAGTTGCCTTTCCTTGATCTGGAATGTAAGATCTAGAAAAGTGATGGACAATAATTTGTGTAGAAGTGGTACACCACTGGTTTTGGTGATAAACAAGAACTATTCTGTTTTAGGGATTGAGGGAACATTTTAAACATTTGATACATTCATTGTTTTAAAATTGTTTTGTTTTAACCTTCTAAATGATACAGGTTGTGATCAAAAATTGCAATTAATGTATGTGTGTCAATGAGTTTGTTAGCGCTCACATGGAAATTCAATCACTTATTAAGAAGTGGAACATTTGGGGATCTCTTGATACCAAGCCAAGGTCAGGTAGGCCTAGAAATATTGCAATATCACACTAATATTGGCCATGCTACAGCTGCCCCAAACAAATATATAACGTTCCTCTGATATCGAGTCCGATAGCAGTGTTCCATAATTCAATCGAGCAGGAGGAACGGAAATGAGTGCAGCAATCGGAAAAATAAAATCAAAATAGAATAACTTTATTTGCGTCCTGGGACAGTAACAATAACAGGGAGCGACTTCAAGCTTAAGCGTTCTGTTCAATATGAATTCCATAAGAAATAAAAGAATTTTTAAAAAAAAATGGTACATATATTACCAATTATCCAAGGGTATGCAAACTTTTCATCGCAACTGTATTTTTTTTGTGTGTTAGTTGTGCATCACCCCCATACTTTAGACAATAGCCAAAGAGCTACCAATAGCAAACAAACTATCTGCTGGTGACCCACGCTCTAGATGCGCCTGTTCTCTACAACCCTTAGCCTGGTGTAGGTACTAACACAAGATTTATATGAATCCTGCTACAATTATATTTCTATAAACATAAACTACAATGCTACAATTGATGACAATGACAATTATAGGAGAAGCTTTGTTTGTGATCTGTTAACACATGGCTTTGAGAGAATACAGCATCTTGCTGCTGTTAAACCTGCTCTTGATTTATCTGGATTTACGTAACTTTTCTTTATTCTCCTTGCCGCTTCCTCTTGTTGTGACGCAGTCTATTTGAGACAGCAAACCCCCTCAGCAATAAACTGGCCTGAAAGGAGATTGCAGTTGTCAGGCCCACCCTTGCAAGTTATGGAACTTGACAGATGATGCGTTCTCCCTGCTGACCATCTTGGCGACTCTGAGTAAATGCATGCTTTCTGCCTGATCCTGAATTCAATTATTGCAATTAAATTTGATAACGGAAATTAGAATATTTATACTCGTACTGGTGACTCTGCAAGAAATATGCAAATATTCTCAAGGCACTGGAAAGTTCGCTGATGAACAAAACTTTGTAACAGACAAATGGCATTAAGGAAAACTGTAGATATTTGTATTTACAACTGACAAAGGGTCATGTTTTATAAAGGCGTCCCACTGTTGAAAAGGAGGGATTATTACGAAAATAATAATAATGAAATAATGAAAATTGCCAACTAAGTCGTAAACAAAAAAATAGTACAGTGAAAAAGTATCACGTATGTTGAAGGTAACTTCTCACAGGTTACAGACAATACATTTTCTTCTGGTGCACATGTGCTTCCTTAGATACCTAGAGTCATCTCAGAGGTATTTATGCTACTCATGAATTATTCTTAGATTGTCTGGATACGAGAGAATGAATTGAATTCTCTTTACTAGAATAATCATGTATGCCCCTCATGGGTCACTCTTAGTTTGTCTAAATAACAGAATTGGAATTGAATTCTCTTTTCAAATTATTGAGAGTAAATATTTGGAAATTCTGCACTTTTTGCCATCTCCACAGCAAAGTAATCATGAAAAAAGAAGATTTTATCACTTTCGTATTTTAAACCTGTCACGTTCATATAAGAACTAAGAATTGAATCTTGAGCTTATCTGTAAAGTTAAGTAGTTTGATTGTAGCTGGCCAAGACTCAAGCCATTGATTATTCTAAAAAAGCCAATAAGATGTATCTGTTCTATTAACAATGACTAATCATCATTATACACAAAAAGAAAGGTTGGAATGCAGCACTCAGCAGTGAAATGGTGCACGAGCCAGGGTACCACCAAGTCCCTCAATGAATCCAAAATAAAGAAGTAGAGGCTCAGCACTCAAGTGATAAGGTGAGTTTATTTCACACAGGCCTGTGTGAAATAAACTCACCTTATCACTTGAGTGCTGAGCCTCTACTTCTTTATTTTGGCTCAATGTATAGTGATATGGATTACGCTGTACCACCGTCAATGCGTGCCTCAGTATATAGTGATAGGTGTTATGCTGTGTGACGATATGGATACCTGGAGCAGCCTCTCCCCCAGGATGTATCGTCCAGAAAGGAGCGTTGCTGAGACCGGGGTCAAGTCGGTGACTGTATCTCCCCCAGGATGCTGGTCTCAGTAGGGGAAACTTTTGGAGCGAGGCTGAAGGGTCAGTAGACGGTAGCAGGTTTGACCTGAGCTGGGGTAGGCATCGAGTCCTTTAGCCACTGGATAGGAAGGCATGTATTGATCCCTCTGCCTCCAAGTACAGCCCTTACAGAGGCTGCCAAGTGTTAAGCTCAATGCTGACAGATCCGAAGACTCTGCCGCAAACCTCCCAAGAAATGGACGCACACCAAACTCTTGGGGAAGACTTCTCTGTTTATTGCAAGGCATACAAGGTTATATAGGAAAACAAGGGGTGGGTAAAACACTACTAACAAAGTACTTTGTATACAAAAGGAAAGTTAACATAAGGAGATTAACTCAGGCATTTCATTAATACAATACAATAGTTCACACCACAACAAAGGATCAATACCTCAAGATAATGGTATTGCAGACAGGAAGCAGCACCAAAAACATAACGGGATTATACAGGGAAGGAACTTTTAAACACATGAAATACATCCTGGGATACAATAGTTCACTGCACAACAAAGGGTTAATAACATCAGCTCCAGATAATGGCAGTACAGACAGGAAGCAGCACCAATAAACATAAAGGGATTTTACAAAGAAGGAACATCAGTTTGAAAATACAAAACACACATTAGTCCTTGTATGCCCACAAGTATCAGACGGCTACCATCACATGCTGTACCACCGTCAATGTCTGCCTAAGTATATAATGATAACAGTAATGCTGTACCACCTTCAGTGTCTGCTCCGGTATATAACGGTAGACGCTATGCAGTTTTAAAGTGTATGGGGGGAGGGTGGTGCCACATACAGGATCCACCCCAGGTGCCAAATACTCTAGGTACGCCCCTGCATCACACACCACTTTCGGTAGCTGTTTATAAAAAAACTCTGCGACATACCACATTTTAAGTTATACCCCGCTTTTGGAGGTGTCGGGACACTACCCCAATACAGGTTTGGGTCAGCAGAATGAACTTTATTTCTCATATGGAGGGATTAGTGTGGGCTTCCAGGGGAAAGGAATATTTATATAATAGGCGCTAGTTCTGGTGGAAGGAGCTTATTTCTGTGCTCCATGTTGGGCCCTTGCCCTGTCCCCCCCCCCCGGTGTTTCACCTGTGCCCCCGGTGCTAAGGAACAGATGATTGTTTTTTACACGACTTTATGTTCCAATGCGGTGGTTCCACTTCATAGGATGCAATTTGAGTAATTTTACATAGAAAGCCAGCATGGTTCAGTAAGTATATACTGCTGAATGTATGTATGCCCATGTTACAGGATATGCAGTCTAGTGTCAATGTGCACATATGATTCATATGCCTCATGTAATACAGAATATAAAAGTTTCCTTTGAGGTTTTTGAATGTATGTATGTCTTTAATATAGTACCTATGTGTGTTTTTGCACTACAATACCCCTACTTTGAGTGATGTGCTATAGGTTTATATTAAGATGTAAAAACTGTGTGCAATCTTTCAATAATTGCAGTGTAACAGAGGTTCAGTTGATTGACTGATTTCTACCTAAAAGCTGATTAAGCCGCAACATTCCATTTGAATTAACCAGATATAATTTTGTTGATTTATGCCAGAAAATTGTTTTACATTATTCACTTTCTCTTGTCAGTTTTCTCATTTATTATGCACTTACTCAACATTATAATGCTCTAGTGGGAGAATCCATTTTTAGGCAGTTATTTATGGACTTTTGAAACCAATATCTAATTTCATCTTAAAATGCAACCTGTATGATTTTTTTTAACAAAATTTTGCGTCATTGCAGCATTCTTACTAAAGTGATACTAAACGGGATGAAAGCTATGTGTTTTTTTTTGTGTTTTTTGTTAAGAGTGGAAAATGATCACACACAAACACCATTTCCACAAACTATAAATCAAGGGTGTCCACAGAGGTCTGGTAACTAATGTTCATACTAGAGGTAGAGTCAGACAGGGAGGTGAACTAAGTCAAAGGTGGAGCCACTTGCCCACCTCACCTAAGGAGCCAACATTGTTGGGAGGTAGCCATGGGGGAGTTGCAATAGAGATCTGTGCTGCAAAAACAACCATGTAGGACAGTGGAATAGTGCATGCAACCTGTGACTCTCCCACAAAACCCCAGTGGCTTGGATGTAGGTGCTTGGACCTATAATAAAAATGGTGCATTGTAATGAAGATAAAAAGAGACATCATGGGCTATGTGCCTAAAGTGTAACACAATAAATATAAGTGACAGGTCCACACCATTTTATCTATGAAGTGGTTAGTACTACAGTGATTTGTATAGCAGATTATATAAACAAATTATATTGAATATAAGTGAGACATAGAGCTTTGAAAAGATGATTTAAAAAAAATATATATAAGTATATATATAAGTATATATTATATATATATATATATATAACCCCCCTTATGTACTGGTGAAGCACAGTTACAATTGCTGTGGGAACCCCCTCAAAAATAAATTACATAAATACCTACTTCATGTGAGTCCTCACTGGCCAAACACTATCCAGTATCCCTTCAACTCCCCTGAACACAATACTATTTTGTGGAGGGAGCAATTGTCCCCTCGAGAAAGACAATGTATTGTCCATGAGTAGGGATAAAGATGAAGGTCTCGAGTCCCGCACTTGTCTGGGTATGTTAGTGTGTCTGAGTATATTACGGTGTGTTAGTATGTTACTGTAAGTGTTTGTATGAAGGGGATATGTTAGTTTGGTTGGGATATATTAGAGTGTGTGTGTGTTAGTGTAAGTGTCCCTACTAAGATCAGCCTCTGAGTCCTCCCTGGGCTCTAGTTGAGTAATACGGAAGTCACAGCAGCTGGACAGCCACATTGACTTATTTGCATAGTGCGTCTCTAATCAAAAATGTGTTACTGCATGCGTTTTCCCTTAACAATAAACATATGTATGCTAATATATGTGGTAGGTGCTTGTGCTCAGTATTTAACTAGTGTCTTTATATTTTCCAGATATCTGGCAATTGTTCACCCACTGAAGCCTCGAATGAATTACCAGACTGCCTCTTTCCTCATTGCTTTGGTTTGGATAATATCTTTACTGGTCGCCATCCCATCTGCTTATTTTGCTACAGAGTCAGTACTTTTTATTGTAAAAAAACAAGAAAAGATTTTCTGTGGTCAGATCTGGCCAGTAGATCAGCAGATATATTATAAGTCGTACTTCCTCTTTATTTTTGGCCTTGAGTTTGTTGGCCCTGTTGTAACAATGACACTATGCTATGCCAGGATCTCAAGAGAACTTTGGTTTAAGACAGTTCCTGGCTTTCAGACCGAGCAAATCCGTAAACGTCTGAGGTGTCGCAGGAAGACCGTCTTAGTGCTGATGTGCATCCTTACTGCTTATGTTCTCTGTTGGGCTCCATTTTACGGATTTGCCATTGTTAGGGATTTTTTCCCAACTGTGTTCGTTAAGGAGAAGCACTACCTTTCAGCTTTTTACATTGTAGAGTGTATTGCAATGAGCAACAGTATGATCAACACAATGTGTTTTGTGACTGTAAAAAATAATACCATGAAATATTTTAAAAAAATCATGCTACTTAGATGGAAGTCAACTTACAATGGAAGTAAGTGTAGCGGAGAACTAGATGTGAAGAGTAGCGCAATGCCTATCACTGAAGAGGTAGATTGTATTCGACTAAAATAAAAGGGGGTTTTGTACCATGAATCACACATGTTCTAAAATATCAAACTACTTTCAAATTAAAGATTCAATGAGTTTTAGGCACAGCTACAAAAATATGACGTCTTTTTAAAACTTTCCCAAGCAATTGGCTTGAAAGGGCAACTGTTACATTCCTAATTATTGCTAATTCTAATACACCTATATATTGGTTGTGTATTTGTTTTTTACTTAAGTATTAACAAAGATCACCTCTCATATTTTTCATTGTGCTTTGTATGGGAGCTGCCATCTTGGTGCTGTTACATGTTAAACGTATGCTTATGATGATGATGCTTTACAGATGAACTACATGGCTTTAAGCAATCTCCTGTGAGTGAGACCCACGCACTTTATGATAAAACAATACAGGTCCAGAACAGTTCCTGTCTGGGCTAACAATATGATTCTAAAACAGTCATCAGTAATAGATCATGGGAAAAGATAAACTTGCATGAAATGCACTGGCTATGCCTTAACTAGACGTCAGACCTGAAAACCATAAATCAAAGTAACAAAAATGGAACATTAAATAAAGATTGTAAAAACATGGCATTCAGTGTTGTATTAATATCACATGGCAATTCACCTTAAATTGCATAAAAGTGCTATACTTGTACTCAAGATTTTCTGATATACATTTGCTGTACATTTTTCACATCAGTAAGTTACACAATGTTATGCTATTTTTTTTATTTAAAATGTGCATGTATAAGGTTTTATGTTATGCTATTTAGAAACATCCTTGTTTAAACAAATATACAATATTCCAGAGTTGCCAAGCAGATATGTGATAAGATTTCCAAAAATATACATTACGTAACTGATTTAGCACTTTTCCATTAAATAATCTGATTTTCAAAATTCTTTATTAACTGGCAGTTTTCTTCCCCCAATGTTAAAATGAAGCATCATATATGCACATAACAACAATTACATTTATTCAATCAAATTTTGCTCATAATCATTTGGCACTCACAAGAGAAAACAAATGTTTTTAATATAGTATAAATGTTTTGGTCCATGTGCTCTGTTTCATGTTTTCTTAACTCTTTTTTCATGGTTATATTTACTATATGAAGTGATGTATTTACATGTACGGTATTTTATAATAAAATTGCAAGACGTCATTTTTTTCATTATACAATATTATTTTTATTACATTTCATGGATCCAGGACATCACCTTAAAAATACCGTAATCACAACAAAGTTCTTCTCCACTAATCACCAATATTCTTCCAGCGTTATTTTGTCAGTCAAAGCTAATATCTAATACAGTATATATAACATACTGATAATGAGTTAAAATGAAATACATTTCTTTGCATATACAGAAGGTTAAACAAAAACCTAATTTGCTTCAACAATAGAACACATTTCTAACATAGTTACATATTATGGTTAAATAATGATACATTTTCGTGGGCTCCCATCACAAAGACCTATTTAATAGCAAATGACTAGGGTTTTCCCTCCCTTACGCCCTTACTGCTTTCTTTAAAGCTGCTTGTACTTTGTGAGTGACCAGCCTCGCATTTACTGCCGGGTCAAGAAACATCACGTTACGTGACCCCGCTGCATTCCTGTCTCCTCGAGCCTGTCCAAAATTGTCCACAAAAGGCTAGTTCAACCTGGTCCGGCCAGTGTGAGAAAGTGTGGGAAAGTGCGAGAGCGTGTGTAACGTGGCTGCAGGGGCATACCTAGAGTATTTGGCACCTGGGGTGGATCCTGTATGTATCCTCAAAAAATTTAATGTTGGGAAGAATAGTTATTTCACAAATTTGTAAACTGTATGTCAACTGGAAAAAATAGAAATCAGAAAAAAATGAATTACATAGTTACATAAATATTTACTGAACAGATATGGTACAGCATAACTCCCATTACTATATACTGAGCCAGACATTGACGGTAGTGCAGCATAACCCCTATCACTATATAGTAAGCCAGACTTTGATGTGGTAGGCCTCTGCCCCTGCCTGTGCCACCGCTGCCCCTAAAAACAACCTGCTTGTGCCACCGCTGCCCTTAAAACAACCTGCCTGTGCCACCGCTGTGCCACTGCTGCCCCTAAAACAGACTGCCTGTTGCACCTCTGCCCCTGAAGCAGCCTGCCAGTGCCAACTCTGCCCCTGAAGAGGCCTGCTTGTGCCACCTCTGCCCATGAAGCAACCTGCTTTTGTCACTTCTGCCCCTCTAAAAAGCCGGCCAGGCCCATTTCTATCCCCCCTGAAGCAACCTGCCTGTGCCACCTCTGCCCATCTAAACAGCCTGCCTGTCCCATTTCTACCACTTTAGGTACGCTACTGGGTGACTGACAACATATTTCCTTCCAAATGGGAGATCCCCCTCAGATTTTAATCTGAACAAAAACGGCAGAAAACAAAATTTGTTGTCTGAAAACTAATGGACCACTTGCACAAGTCTACTGTATATTAGTTATTTTATTAACCCTAAAAAAGGAGGTTATGATCAGTTGCTCTTTGGTAAATAGGGAATACTGAGAAATCTGCTTCATTTTTTAAAAAAAATATTTATTTTAATCCTTGTTTTCTTTTAATGTAATTATGTTTATTGGGGAAATTATTTTTAGACACATTTTGTGTGCTTCGGACGAGGACATGTAACATGCCCTTATCTTGCAAAATGTAAAGTCACACGTAGTCCCAAACAGCTCACATTTTAGTGAATATGCAAGTGTTTGCATCTTAGGGCAGGAGCTTCCAACATGCGTCCCGTGGGCCCAGGAGATTTCCACAGAGATGCCATTGAAGCTGCAAGTTGTAAAGCGGCCATATGGCCTCCTCCGTACTACCATGCTGCCCAGTGCCTTAGTGAGGCATTTTGCCCCGCGCCTTCGAAGATGCAATCTGACGCTCAAGGGGAACGCTCAAAAGGAGACCCATATTCAAAGGGGGGCTGCCTTGGGGCAACAATTCTATACAAAAAGGGGGTGGCTGAGGGTTATAAGCACACAACAGGGTGGTTGGGGCATCACATAAATCAATACAAAAAGGGGGGTGGCTGTTTACAATACACATGGGTATGGGAGGCATTACATTAACCAGTACAAAAGGAGGTGGGGGCATCAATACACAAGGGAGGGGGGCTAGCCGGGGGCATTACATAAAAATAAATACACAAGGATGTGGGGGTATAAATGCACAAAGGGAGCTGGCTGGGGGCACAAATACACATGGGGCATTACACAAGGGTGTGGGGGAGTACATTAATACAAAAGGGGGGCCAGGCTGTGACATCAATACACAAGGGGCAAACGAAGAAACGACAAAGCAGTGTGGAAAGCATTTTTTATGCTTTTTGTAGCTTATCCCATCCTGATGCGACAGAGCCTGTCCCGGTGTGTGTGTCTGGGTGTCACTGTGACAGAACCTGTCTTGGTGTGTGTGAGTGTGGCAGAGCTGTTCCTGGTGTGTGTGTGTTTGGGTATCAGTGTGGCAGAGCCTGTCCTGGTGTGTGTGTGTTTGGTTGTCGGTATGCAGAAACCTGTGCTGTTGTGTGTGTCTGGGTGTTGTGTGGGCAGAGCCCGTCCTGGTGTGTATTTGGTCATCTGTTTCCTGGCACTTTACTTACTGTAGGAATAAATTGAACTATGTAATTTTTACTTATCCAGAGATAAAACGCCCTCTTGAATTTGTAGTCACTTCAGAAGACAAAACTTTCTAGGCCCAGAAAACAAAAATAAAGGTTTACTATTTCAATCTACATATTTTATCAAAAAGAATCAGTGGTACTAAATTGTGGCTTCAGACATCCCGTGTATGATGACTTTTTTTTAGTGTACTATCTGCCTCGCACTGATGTAATCTTTATCCAGTACACATCAATGCCGAGGAGTAAAGATTCTATTTTATTTATTTCCATAAAAAGGCCACCAAAATACTCAGCACCCGGCCCATAATGCTCTAAATCCGGTCCTGCCCCAGTCACTACCCACAGTGTGCATCAGCCAGCCTGAATCCAGCCTGTACTCACGGTGTGCTCCAGCCTTGTGCAGTTTTATTTGGCTAAACTTGTTTTAAATGGTCTGTGGACTGACTTTGTTTTACTGTTTAAGTCATTTAGAATTGATAGAATGACATATAAAAGTTGATCAAAAAACTGTTTGCCCACTGCTATTTTCATTATTGCCAAATTAACCCTGTATTAATATGCATTATAAAGCTAAAAGGCCATATTTTTTCTCAGTGAAAAATGAGTGTGGCCCACCCGCACATACATTTCTGATGAAGTGGCCCACTGCAGAAAAAACTTGGACACCTCTGTCTTAGGGTATGCAACCTTAGTATACTCAAGTCAGTCAAGTTAACTCAGCTTTTTAATAAATTGACTCAAAAGACAGAACGCACCACTTGGTGGCAAGGAATATAGCATTGCACATTTACAACATCTTCAGAGTAACTCACTGTTATGTTAACATAGGTTTTAGACAAAGTATACGTACCCACATATTCTCCTGGCCTGTGGGTATGGTGTGTGTGACTCCTATTGGAAGGCAGATTTAATAAGCTAAACTTAACAAGAGAACATTCAGTACTTGTGGCAGACCATATCCTTCTCTAAATGTTTGCGGGTATATTTTGCTTTGTTTTGCTTGGGAGTTCATTTCAAAACATCAGCTATTCTGTTTTTAGTATCACATGCTTTCAATTTTTATGATTATTAAATAAAATAATTCAGGTTCAGTTGGTTATATCAAAAATATTTTGCCTTGCATGTCAGAAAAAGAAAATCCACCACTGTCAAGCGATAATATTAAGTTCATTATTTCACAAAGCAGCATGTCAGTACTTTATTTGCATTTTAATATATTTTTCTTTTTCACTATTTGTGGATGCCAGATCTAGATTACTTCACTTGAACTCAGCTTGTAAGATCTTTTATATAATCACACTATATAGGGCTATCCTTTGTCATAGTGGGGGCCAGAGAAAGTCTACCTTACTGGACCCCCAACACAAATGTAAAATAGACAGAAGAGAATTTGAGAAGGTGTGGATAAAATAATACTCTCAATGCACAAGTATGCATTGTAGTCTATCAGAACTAAGGAATAGATCATGTCAATTAATTCTATGTAAGCTGAAACTGAGATATTAAAAATAAATGGCAGTATTAGAAATAATAAACATAGGATTCATACCCTTGAAATGTCCAATAATTATATTCGAATGTTTCATCATTTAAAATAAACACATATAAACATGAACTGGAATTGATGCACTTCTATAATAATGTACAAACAGCCTACACATCAAATTATCCCATACTGAGAATGAAATTGTTGGCTTAATAACTTTAACTAAAACCTGTTGTCTTTGTACATCTTACATTTCCTGAATTTCATGTTATTTCACAATGTAATATATGTCACTTATTCCTGTATTTTACATGACTCAGACACCATCTACCAACAACCAACAACCCCAACAAAAGACATGACAGCAGGTTGAAGATAGACGAGGCCGTAGCATTTTATTTATGTAAAACGCACTGTAACATAAAAACAGGGGGCATCTCAGAACTAAATGTTGTGTAACCGAGGACTGGGAGAGATGAAGCCAAAATATTATTAATAGCCTGAAGCACTGGTGTCTTGTCACACTCAAAACTGATCTTTTGGTTGCTCAAATGGACCCCTGAACCAGGAAACTAGTTGTTGTATGGAACTATGGAGGACAGCGCACATAGAGGTGTCAAAAGGACAAAAAAAAAGAGGAAATCATCTAAATAGTGTATGACAGATCCAGAACCCCTCCTCCTTCCCTGAACAACCTATTCCAGGAATAAGCTAAACATCTCAAAATAGAAATATGAGATATATTGCATATTGTTCCCCCACTTACAGCCCAGCAGGTGAAAACAAGAGGTGTGGATAGGAAGCAAACGGAAGGCAGACTCCAAGCCCGGCTTAGCCATTAAGGCCCCCTTTGCCAATGTATCACCCGACCAAACACATCCAATGGATTGCCCGGCACAGGTCCAGACTGATATCATTGTTCACCACATATTCAACCCGATCTCATTCAAGTGGACTCCGTTGTCTTGGAGCAAACCACACAGGTCTGCCGCAAATGTGACAAACCAGGAAATGACCCTGTTCACGTTATGTCTGGTTTGTTTGACTTGACCTTGCACCCCTCCAGGCCAAAAGCAGAATAATCTCAGACCAAATGATCATCAGCCCCTAGTAAAAAGTTGTCCATGGTAACATTTGTATCCTGGATATGGCCCTTGTTAGGTATTTTGCATAGATTGTTACCCTGGCATGTAGTACCAGGATCTTGGCATCCCATGCAGTCAGGGTGACCTAAAGTCACACTCAGGATGCGCTCCCATCTGAGGTCTGAAGCTGCGTACCCCTCTGCTGAAGAGCCACTCACCGCCCAGTAGAAATAGGAGTACCCCAGTATTCAGATCAGACACTTTCCTGGAAAACGATTTAAAGCAACAAGATCGATATTGTTGAATGAGACAAAATTAACTGACCGATGGGCCCAAGAGGCAACTGTGGGGCACTAAATAAGTAAGGAGACCAAACTGCACCAATATTAGAAGTCAATGACGCCCCACACACTTGCAGACTGACCAGAGGAGCCTGACCAATTGCAGCTTGACCAGAGAAGGAGAGGAAACAGATTGGGTGGCCGTCCTCTTGAAACACGGGATGATCAGTGGTACCCTGATGAGGCATGATGTCTCATTGTTGATATCTAGTAAATATCATACCCCATTACTTCTCATTTTCTGTATAAGCTTTCAATAATGTATTCTTAAAAACGCATCACACATTTCTCTACTTTTGGCTGCTGCCTTCCTGAAAACGTACTCTCATTACTCATTTAACCTGTTACCTTGGGCACAATAAAGTGACGCAAGCAGAAAGATAAAATACAGCCATCATTATGTTATTGATGCTTACAGCTTAGACACCTCCCTTATATTATTACAAATGCATATGACTGCCCTGGGAGATATTATATTAATAATTAGTGCAAGTAACATTAAAGTGCACCAAATGTAAAAAAAAAAAAAAAAACGATGAGGGCTGTATTGTAACTCTTTCAGTGCAAACCCCTTATGAGGTACATGGTTGACAAAGCAGACATTAAGGGCAGTGGTTCTTAACCTTGTTGGAGGTACTGACCCCCACCAGTTTCATATGCGCATTCACTGAACCCTTCTTAATTTGAAAAATAAAATGATTTATTCAAATTCAAAACATAGGTATATATTTAGGTATATATTTATACATAGGTATATTTGTATACATAGGTGCACAAAATGAACAAAACCATTAAGAACAAAGAACAAAACCATTAAAATATTAAGAAAGAAATCACACGACGTACCATCACGAAAGTTACAATTCGACTACTGGGTGCACCAAATTCCCTGCAGCACAGATAGGCCGCCAAGCGATGTGGCGTTATCACCTGCAGCCAATGATGGACAAGCGGGGCGTGTCATCACGAATCATATGAGTCGGGTGTGTGTCTTGACCTCCGCCGAACCCACAAGACTGACTCACCGAACCCCTGGTGTTCGATCGAACCCAGGTTAAGAACCACTGCATTAGGGACATGTATCCCATTTGTCAACGCATAACCACAATCCCCCATACCTTACTGCAGCAAAACAGAAGAGGATTATATCTGCTTGAATGAAGGAAAAGCATCCTTTTAACTGCAGGGCAGCTAAAATGGACTTATCAGCTGCACAATCTCTCTTTTCCCTTTTCTTTGGTTCCCCACTGGATCTTGTAAATCGGACGTAATCTGCTCAGTCCCAATTAATACAGTCCTAAATGTAAAATGAATGCAAATGATGAGGTAACAGGATTGCCCCCCCCCCTGCAAATGCATGGAGGATTGGAAAAGCTCCAGCGCTGGTTCACACAAGGTCCGAGGAGGCCTAATGAGACACCCTACCCCCAAGGGAGCACTATCTTGGCACAGATCAGATGTATCAAGCAGCCAAGTGGTGGGACCACGGAGGGCACTGTGTGCTGTAGCTGCATCTTTTTCTCCCAAAGGATACGCATGCATATTAAGCTACTTTTGTACTAAACTACAATTGTAGAATTCCAAGTTTCTTCCAGTTGCTTGTTCCAGATGGCGTTCCACAGAACACAGTTACTCAAACCAACATATATACAATATTCTAGCCAATCATCTGTGGGTCCATGCAAGAGCTAAATATTTAATTCTCAGCAAAATATTCTCAATAGCAAAATAATTCTGAACCAAATCTTCATCTGTCCTATTGGAATACCCATTCATTTTTCTGTTCCTCTTTTTTCCTTTATCATTAACAGGAACCAATATTCATTTCTGCATTTTTAAAGTAATGTAATTGCAAGATTTCTCAAGGGTGACAATACATATACTAGTGTGGCTGGTGTATTTAGGTTTTATGCTGCCTGACTAAATTCACACACCTACCTAATCTTAATTTGCCTGAACTTTTCTACCCAGGGTGCACTCCTTCCTATTTATGATTAACCCCTTCCTCTTTTGGACCCACCTTTCCTCTTTAGGTTCCACCTGAATACAGAGTACCTACTTGTACATTTTGCGCACCATTTCAAATGTTTTACCTATTATTTCACTAAGATCAGTCATCCATGTCAACTATACTTGTCTCTGCCATCTTTGTGCCCAAACAGCTTATCAATGACATCCATGTCCACAAACAGTTTGTCTGTGCCATCTCTGTCCCCAACCAGCTTTGTCTCTACCATCTTTGTCCTCAAACAGCTTCACAGTGCCAACTTTGTCCCCAAACAGTTTTCTCTGCCAACTTTGTCCCCAAAATGTGACAGGAACAGGAGAACTCCAGACATGCTGGTTTTGTGGTTCGGCACCACACACAAAAAAATCCTTCTTGGCTGTTCATGATGAGCACACCCTTACTGATGCAGGAACATGATAAACCGAATTCTACTGAAAAAAACAACCATAATGAGTTTGCCTGACATTAAGTTCATTAAACAATACAAATGCAAAAGCTGTTTCAAGTGAGACACAAAAAGGGATGCAGTATTATTGTCCAGAGTTTCTATGTGAACTCTACATGCTTATGGAAGTTTCAAGAGTTATCACACAGCAAATATCGATTAAGCTGCATGTTAAAATTGTGTTGCAATCTTGGCAATATGTTTTCACTTAGTGAGTGGTATGTAATTAGCATTTACCTCCAAGGCCCTACTGGGGATGACAAGGTGGCTGTGGGATTTTAAAGCCAGTGGTCACCAAATTACATACGTGTAGGCATTGGCAGGCTACATGTTACACTTTTACAGTCATGCATGTGTGAGGCCGCTCATAACCAGTGTGAGGCAGTATACTGAGAATCGAGCGCTGTCGGTCAGTGATACACCGGGAAGGCCTGTTCACCACAGCTGTGGAGAGATATCCCTGTTGAAAGCAGAACATAATATTTGCACATAATATATAATATATATACATACAAAAAATTACACATTCATGAAAGTATGAAGTACATAATAATTATAATAATATATTTATGTACTTAATACTTTTAAACTTTATATGTTAAATATTTTTTTTAAATGTGTTTGGTTATTTTATTTTTAAATTTCATGTTTAAGTGCTTCAGTCAGGATATCTTAGTGTTACAAAGAAAACCTCAAAGCCGTCTCTGGTAAATAGGTAAATATATTATTATTGATAAAATAACTACTTTCAGACTTTTGAACTTTGTGCTCTCTTAAAATGTTAATTTGTTTTTGAAGTTTTAAGTAGAATGATATTAAAGCCATCTTTTCAATTGTCTAACCATATGTTATTTACAAATTGATTGTGTTAAAACCCAACCAATTTATTTTGCTTTGTTTTGTTACCAAAGAATGCTTTCTTTTAAAATTGTTGAGTCATAATTTAACATCCAAGTGTGATTAGAATGACCTTTCCTCACTCAGCAATGTGGATTTTTAACACCTTCGATTTTCAAGAGAAATCCATAAACATTTGTGTAAAATTATGAAAAATCGTTGTTGTGGGAGAACTAGAAAGCTAAGTGTTTTGTGCTTGCCTATTTTTAATCCGATACAAAGAAGTATCCCTTACCTCTCTAATCTCAGAGATACTCAACTGCATGTAGATTGCCTAATCTCCCCCGTCCCAGTGGGGAAAGGTACCTACTGGTTTACAAAGCTATAGGACTATAGCACTATATGAGTGAACAACTCATCATAAATACATACTTATGTATTTGTTCTGTATTATCCTCTCACTGCAATAATGTATGCAGGCGATGCTTTATGCCTTTAGGTGCCATAAAAGATAATTATGCTCTGCCTTGGATGAGATAGAATTTAGTTAGATTTTAAGAAATCCTAATGGCAGCTCACTAAATTCATTGTGCATTATGAAAGGCCATCTCCGGTGAGCTTCTCATGCAAAAATGGCTTAATTAGTCCTGCATGATAAAAAGCTATTATGGAGAAATTAAATCTCTAATATTTAAGTACACATAATGCAGGATAGCTTAGCCAGTAAACATGTTATCTCATAATAAAAAATAGTGAAGTCCGGGAGTTGAAATGCATGCCTCTTCCACAAACATATTTAGTGAATATACTGTATGGTGGAAATGTTACATAAAATTCGTGTTACCCCCAAGAAACCTTGTGGCTATAAGGGAAGTAACACAAAGCATGCATAAAAAAAATCTAGTAGTAGTACTGTACAACAAGATTCCTTGATGTTCTCCTAAGATG
This sequence comes from Spea multiplicata, assembly GCA_009364415.1. Classification (NCBI taxonomy): domain Eukaryota; kingdom Metazoa; phylum Chordata; class Amphibia; order Anura; family Pelobatidae; genus Spea; species Spea multiplicata. The sequence goes on from VKOC01000005.1 coordinate 11,282,864, forward strand.
AGTCACCATTGACTTGAACTTTGCGTGTTTTGTGAGGGCACTCCTAAATTTAACATCTGGTTTTACTCAACTCATGCTTGTTCTCTGTGATACCTTTTATGAGACCCATATCTACAAAGTACAATGTACTAAGACATGCAAATGGGCCAAAAACATTTTTTGGTGCGTTTCTGGCCCATTCATTTTCAGGCAACAAATTTTGTTCTCTGGCCATTTATTTCTGCAGAAAATTCTAATTCTCGTTCACTGTCTCACACTCTCTAAATTGTTCCCCACCTTCTCTGCTGACCACTTCTGCATCTTCCTTCTAATATTCTTCTATCTTCTATTTCCCCTTCTCTCTTCTCTATGCTATCTTCAATCCTTCATCTGTTTTAATCTTTTTTCTTTGTCCGCATAACCCAGCTGCAACGTTGTTGCAGTGACATCCTCCCCAATCCTCCAATGAGGGGAGAGGATGACACCGAACGCGCCTACTGAGGGCAATCGCTGTAATTTTGCTTTCATTCAAGATAGAAGAGATAAGAAAAAGGAGAAGATGAAGAAGATGCTGAAGCGGAAGAGGACAGTATTTAGGTAGTGTGATGGAGTGAGTGTGAATGACTGTGGACTCACATTTCAGACAAAAATGCTGAGATTTTTGCTTCCTTTTTGTCCTTTTAAATTCGTAGGAGAGGGGTTCAGCCCCGTTTTCGTACGAATTGCCGAATTTACCAAAATTCGGTACATATGCAATTCCTACGAGTCCAGATGCACAAGTTTACAATGTTTCTCCAGATGTAGAAGGAACCTCTGGGATCTTGCGACACTGCATCGTAGTCTATGAATGTTTGTCTGGTAAATAGTATTACAATGGACTATTTTCTGTGGTAAAAGGCAATGCTTGCTTTTTTTGTCCTCTAAAACCCTGAAAAGTTCCTACTCAAGGATACATACCTACTTTATATATATATCTCCCATTCTACCACATCCCAAATGTGCTCTATTGGATTGAGATCTGGTGACTGTGAAGGCCATTGGAGTTCAGTGAATTCACTGTCATGTTCAAGAAACCAGTTTGAGATTATGTGAGCTTTGTGACATGCTGCATTATCCTGCTGGAAGTAGCCATCAGAAGATGGGTACACTGTGGTCACAAAGGGATGGACTTGGTCAGCAACAATACTCAGGTAGGCTGTTGTGTTTAAATGATGCTCAATTGGTACTAAGAGGCCCAAAGTGTGTCAAGAAAACGCCCCCCACATGATTACACCACCAGCCTGAACCATTGATACAAGGCATGATGGATCCATGCTGTGATGTCGTTTACACCAAAGTCTGATTATGCCATCTGGATGTTGCAGCTGGAATCGAGAGTCGTCAGGCCAGGCAATGTCTTCCATTGTCCAATTTTGGTGAGCCTGTGCAAATTGTAGCCTCAGTTTCCTGTTTTTAGCTGACAGGACTGGCAGAGCCGGCCTTAGGTGTTCTGGCGCCCTGTGCGGACTACTCCTCTGGCGCCCCCCCCATCCCAAAAAAAGAAAGGAATCAAAACTTGTAACAAAACTCCAATCACTATATACTACACCAAACATTGATGTGGTGTAGGCCTACCACTTCATTGTCTGGCTTAGTAGTAGGGATGCACCGAAACGAATTCTGGACTGAGACAGAAAGTGCAGCATTTACCTGGCCAAAACCAAATATGACCCCCCCACACACCATAAAAAAATCTAACACTTTTATGTAAGTAACACACCAAAATAGGACAAAACAATTAAATAACAATATATTATATATATATAATATATTGTTATTTAATTGTTATGTCCTATTTAACAGCAATCACATTCCTATCATGCCCAGGCATACCCAGATTCCAGGATGTACTTGCAGACTTGGCATGATAGGAGTATGATTGCCCTATCTACCCCCTATCCCCCGTCTCACTCCCTTCTCCCTATCTACCCCTCCTAACTATCTACCCTCTCCCTCTTTGAAGTTCACTTACCTTTCAGGAGTCCTGCGGTGGGGGAGCAAGGCCTCTGTCTCCCAGCTCTGCCACTGTATGGAACAGTATAGAGTGATGGGAGTTATGATGTACTTTAGAGCATAAATATATAATGAAAAATACATTGGAAATGGTACAGCATAACACCCATCACTCTCACACACTTACCAATCCACACACTTACCAATCCACACATTTACCAATCCACACACACACCAATCCACACACACACACACACCAATCCACACATATA
>VKOC01000005.1:11291010-11350053 GCA_009364415.1 Spea multiplicata
ACTAGTTCTGCCGCTATTCATCCACCCCGAGCAGTACATGCAGCACCCAAGGCACACCCCAAGGCTATGCGCGCCCCAATTTGGGAGCACTTTGAAAATGTGGAAGAAGGACGCTATGGAAAGTGCAAACACTGTGGGAAGCTAATAAGCAGAGGGAAAGTGTCTGGCCATTTCACCAGTGCTAGCATGAAGCATCACCTCAGCACTCAACACAACGCTGTGCTATTGGGGAAAGATGCAGAAGTAAAACGTAGTGCAGGCAGTGGTAAAACCCCAACAGCTGCTTCTGAGCCAATAGCAGCAGCTAGTGCTGGCAGCCAGAGACCAAGGCAGGTTGGAGCACTGCATGCCCAGCCCACCCTGGAAGAATTTGGGGCATTCCACTCCAAGAGAACGATGCCCAAACAGCAGGCCAATAAAGTAACGCGACTTATTGGTCAGTTCATTGCTGTTGGAGGGGCATCCTTCTCCATGATTGAAGGGGAGCCTTTCAAACAATTGATGGCGGCTGTGGCTCCACAATACACAGTTCCGTCACGTTCCACTTTCAGCAGGAACATTGTCCCCTCGCTGTATCGGTCCTGTGTTGCAGCAGTGAAAGAGGAGCTTTCCAAGGCTGCTGGTCAGTGTGTTCATTTCACTACCGATTTGTGGAGTGCACCTAGCGCCCAGCATGCCTTTCTTTCTTTGACAGCACACTGGTGGCAGCCCGGTGTGTCTAAGGAAGCTGCTGCAGCAGGCTACCGATCATTCCTTCTCCATGCAGAAGTGATGGATGAAAAGCACACTGCCAGAGGCGGGCACCAATGTTGAAGTTGGTTTTGTGGTAACTGACGGAGGTGCCAATATGGTGAAAGCGCTGCGAGATGGTCATATTGTTGGTGTGCGCTGTGCAGCCCACATCATCCATCTTGTAGTGAAGGCAGCAATGTCAGAAGGAACTAATGTGGCAACAGTAGTTCTGTCCCGCTGCAGAAAGATCGCTGGGCACTTTCACCATAGTGTTAAGGCTAGCCAACTTTTGAGGGAAGAGCAAGAGAGGTCAGGTCTTCAGTACACGGTCTTCAGTACACGGTGGAACTCCTGGAGAGGATTTTGGAGCAGCAGAGGGCAATCCATAATCTTGCCTCAGAGCACAATATTGGGATTACATCTCCATTGAATAGGGAGGATTGGACAGTGATCGCCCAGCTAGTGGCAGTCCTTAAGCCATTCAGGGATGCCACAGAAAATTTAAGCTCAAACACTGTCAGTCTGGCCCAGGTAATTCCAGTGTTCTCCCATCTAGGCAGCAAGATGGATGTGTTCCTTGAAAACCGTGAGGCTGTTCAAGGTGGCACTCTACATCCTGACGTAGCAGCCATAGTCAGGAAGCTGAAGGATCTGCTAAAAGTACACCTTCGCAAGCGAATGGAAGAGAGTCCCGAAATGATGCTAGCGTGCCTTTGTGATCCAAGAATTAAGGGAAAGCTAGCTTTGAAATTCAATGTTCTCAGTAGCTACCGGGAGCAATTGGTCAACAAGGTGCGTGACTGGCAGCGTAAAATGGGAATGCTGTCCGAGGAGGGTGAGGTGCAGGAGGAGGAAGAGATGATGTTGTCTGCTACCCCTAGCAGCAGCATCAGCAGCAGTGCCACAAGCAGCACAACACAGCTGAGTGGAGCAGCTGCGTTTTGGGAAGAGGCACTTGGCAGTATAGTTGGACCATCTGACAGAGCTAGCAGCAGAAAGGAGAGTAGTGCTGCTGAAATGGTCAAACTTTACCTCTGTGAAGTTCCTTCTACGCCTAATGTTGTTCCTCTTAGCTACTGGGATGAAAAGAAGAGTGTGTGGCCTGCACTTTCATGGGTTGCGCAGCAGCTTCTATCATGTCCGCCAACCACTGTTCAAAGTGAGCGCGTGTTTTCTATGACTGGAAACATACTGAGTCCACAGCGCTCACGCATGGCACCTCATCTGATGGAGCAGATTGCCTTTCTTAAATTCAATCTGCCCAAATTGGGTTACCCAGCTCTTAGCTTGGAAAGTTAAATTTTTTCTCTCTAATGTTTAAGGTAGTTTCTCCCCCTGGTTGCACTTGCTGCGGTGTGGCAATGCCTGCTACCTCCGCTGGTGTAGCCAATTTACGCTAGGGCCTTGTGTCTGAGTTCTGTAGGTCTGCTCCCAAACGCCAAGGACTGACAGTGTTTGGATGCTTTGCCCTGGGGTGAAACAGGTGAGCGGGTCGTCAATTGCCCACTCATTCGCCTTTCCCAATGCTGCTGCTGGTGGTGGTGCCAGTGCCTCTCTTCAATGCCAGTTCGCTTCCTGGCTAGTGTCATGCCTCAAATGTCCCTAATTGTAAGGGCAGTTTCTCCCCCCTGGCTGCTTCTGTCTGCGGTGTGGCAACGCCTGCTACCTCCGCCGGAGTGGCCAGCTTACGCTAGGGCCTTGTGTCTGAGCTCTGGAAGTCTGCTGCCAAACGTCTAAGACTGACAGTGTTTGGGTGCTTTGCCCTGGGGTGAAACAGGTGAGTGGGTCGCCAATTGCCCACTCATTTTCCCATTTTTCAATGCTGCTGGTGGTGGTGCCAGCATCTCTTCTCTGCCAGTTCGCTTCCTGGCTAGTGTCATGCCTCAAATGTCCCTAATTGTAAGGGCAGTTTCTCCCCCCTGGCTGCGTCTGTCTGCGGTGTGGCAACGCCTGCTACCTCCGCCGGAGTGGCCAGCTTACGTTAGGGCCTTGTGTCTGAGCTCTGGAAGTCTGCTGCCAAACGCCAAGGACTGACAGTGTTTGGATGCTTTGCCCTGGGGTGAAACAGGTGAGCGGGTCGTCAATTGCCCACTCATTCGCCTTTTCAATGCTGCTGCTGGTGGTGGTGCCAGCATCTCTTCTCTGCCAGTTCGCTTCCTGGCTAGTGTCATGCCTCAAATGTCCCTAATTGTAAGGGCAGTTTCTCCCCCCTGGCTGCCTCTGTTTGCGGTGTGGCAACGCCTGCTACCTCCGCCGGAGTGGCCAGCTTACGCTAGGGCCTTGTGTCTGAGCTCTGGAAGTCTGCTGCCAAACGTCTAAGACTGACAGTGTTTGGGTGCTTTGCCCTGGGGTGAAACAGGTGAGCGGTTCGCCAATTGCCCTCTCATTCGCCTTTCCAATTTTTCAATGCTGCTGGTGGTGGTGATGGTGGTGGTGGTGACGCCAGCATCTCTTCTCTGCCAGTTCGCTTCCTGGCTAGAGTCATGCCCAAAATGTCCCTAATGGTAAGGGCAGTTTCTCCCCCCTGGCTGCCTCTGTTTGCGGTGTGGCAACGCCTGCTACCTCCGCCGGAGTGGCCAGCTTACGCTAGGGCCTTGTGTCTGAGCTCTGGAAGTCTGCTGCCAAACGTCTAAGACTGACAGTGTTTGGGTGCTTTGCCCTGGGGTGAAACAGGTGAGCGGGTCGCCAATTGCCCTCTCATTCGCCTTTCCAATTTTTCAATGCTGCTGGTGGTGGTGGTGGTGCCAGCATCTCTTCTCTGCCAGTTCGCTTCCTGGCTAGAGTCATGCCCAAAATGTCCCTAATGGTAAGGGCAGTTTCTCCCCCCTGGCTGCCGCTGTTTGCGGTGTGGCAACGCCTGCTACCTCCGCCGGAGTGGCCAGCTTACGCTAGGGCCTTGTGTCTGAGCTCTGGAAGTCTGCTGCCAAACGTCTAAGACTGACAGTGTTTGGGTGCTTTGCCCTGGGGTGAAACAGGTGAGCGGGTCGCCAATTGCCCACTCATTTGCCTTTCCCATTTTTCAATGCTGCTGGTGGTGGTGCCAGCGTCTCTTCTCTGCCAGTTCGCTTCCTGGCTAGAGTCATGCCCAAAATATCCCTAATGGTAAGGGCAGTTTCTCCCCCCTGGCTGCGTCTGTTTGCGGTGTGGCAACGCCTGCTACCTCCGCCGGAGTGGCCAGCTTACGCTAGGGCCTAGTGTCTGAGCTCTGGAAGTCTGCTGCCAAACGTCTAAGACTGACAGTGTTTGGGTGCTTTGCCCTGGGGTGAAACAGGTGAGTGGGTCGCCAATTGCCCACTCATTTGCCTTTCCCATTTCCTTTTCCATTTCATTATTTTCCTTCTGATACACAACCAACCAAACATAACACACACAATAACACATATAACACATATAACAGTGACATCACACATAACACACATACACACACACTTACAATGCACAAAACACAAGGACCTTTTCCTTGTTATTTGCCCTGGCCTTCACTCACTAATAGCATTACATTAACACTATAACTCACACTTCACCCTATAACATTTTTCCATCCACATACCTGCCAACAGACCCAACTTTTTCAGGGACAGTCCTGCTTTTTTCCAGTCCTGTCCCATCTAATTTAGCTAAACTAGGTATGCAAATACACATAGGTAGTTATAGCTCGGTAGGTAACGCTACTATAAACATTAAATAAATATAATCAAGTACTAAATAATAAATCTAACTTTAAAATACATTTAAATAAACCCCTAATTTTTTTTTAAAAACCCATTAAAATTAAATTATTATTTAGACATAATACATCTTTAACCAAACCAGTGCACTGCTACTAATCTTAAACATAACCGTACATTAACCCTAAGCTATTTTTTAGTTCTTGTCCAACATTTTTCCATCCGCATACCTGCCAACACACCCAAGATTTTGGTGGACAGTCCTGCTTTTTTCCAGTCCTGTCCAGTAAGTAAGTTGGGTTGTTGCAAAGTATGCCATTGTAAATAGGTAGCAAATGTTAGGCATGTAAAGTGGTCCAAAATCAATTTAAAAATGTAAAATATTCCCTATTCTTTTATTAAACATCTATGGATGTGTGACTGTGTATGATAAAAAGGAGGCCAAGTTCCTTGGAGCATTTGTCTGGGTCATTTTGTGTACAGTACACCTCGGTATGTGTGTGCAACTCTATTGGTCGTTTCGGCAGGGGGCTCGCCTGCCATCAACGAATGAAGTGCATTCTGCAGTTCTGCAATTCACTCGTTGATGCCAGACCAGCCCCCTGCCGAAACGACCAATAGAGCTGCACACACGTACCTTCACGGCAGCTGCTGCTGCTCTGATGTGTTGTTAACCCCGTATTAACCCCTGCTAGGCAACCAGGAGGGAAACGAAGATTAAACGAGCACGAAGAATGTCCGCGAATATTCGCCCGAAGAGAAGACAGGAACGGGTGAATATTTGCGGAATACGAAGATTTTTTCCCTCCCGAAGACGAGCACGAAGACGAACACGAAGAGCCCCCTGGTGCCCAAGTCTAATTAGAAGGTATATCATGGGGCAGAGTGGCATATAGGGGGGTATAAGGTATTTCTGGAGGCAGATGCATAAGGGGGTATAAGCATTTCTGGAGGCAGAGTGGCATATAGGGGGTTAGAAGGCATATCAGGGGGGCAGTGTGGCAAACCTGGGGGCAGAGGTGCATAACTCGGGGGTAGGTTGTCAAATGAAAGGAAATAAAAACCAAACATGTCTCAATCATAGCTTTTATTAAATATGGAAAAAATAGTCTACATGAATTAATAAAGAAATAAAAGTTTCTTACCAGAATATCGTGAAGAATAATGTGATCAGTGTTTTGTTCCACTGAATAAAATGGAACTTTTTCATCTAAAAATGTTCGCAGTAGCAAATGTTTTGATCCCGTTATGTCTAATGTATTTAATTTATTAGGGCCTTTTAACACTTTTGCTTTCTGGCATTTTAATACAAATAATGAGATAAAAAGAATGGCGAATAGTGTGACGCGGGTGTGTATAAGGGGTGCGTGTGGGTATAAGAGCTTGACCGTGAGATAAACTATATGGGGCTGGTCTCCAAATTTTTCCAGGGCTGCTTTTCAGTCCCAGTCCAGCCCTGTCAGCCAGAGAGAATTAAGCATATATAATTTGTTTAACAAAGTTAGTAATATACTTTTTTCAGATTTCAAGTTTTTTCCAGCAGACAAACAGTTTATAAATTAGTAAAATAAATATTCTTACTAACATTAATTTTTTGGGGGTGTCTTTACATTTTAAAATGGGGGGGGCACATACAGGATCAGCCCCAGCTGCCAAATACTGGGTCCAGGCATACATGGCACAGGGATCTTCTTTAGGTCCTCTGCTTGCCCTAAGAACAGAGGGACAACTTATGTCCCCTCAACAGCCACCATATGTTAGGGAACCAAGAAAACCAAACAGAAACAGGAGATGCTGATAAAAAAACCTTTTTATTAAATAATGTAAAAATTACAAAAATAAATATTGACAGGCCAGGGTCATACACATGAATCAACAGAATCAAAAGCAGGAATGCACAAGGAAGTCTGAAACCAAGCAGGGGCAATGAGGTACTAAATTTAGCAGCTTAAACAGCCAGAACACAGCAAAGAGGGGTTGGCTAATTAACAAGTGACCAGGTAGAGGTGTGTACCTGTTTACCAAGCAGAACGGAAGTTGTATGAAACATTTTATAATCATTTTCAACACTAAAATCACATTCAGAATCACACAAAAATATGGATAATTCTTCCATGGTAACATGTAATGGTCACTAGAAAATCCAACACTGAACCACAGGCTGTAAAATATTTTTTTCTATAATAGAGACACAGGCGGTCAACTAGTAAATCCGGCATTGGACTACAAGCAGTAAAATATTTTGTCGGATACATTTCGACAGGACCGCAATGGGTTAATATATATTTAATATATTTGGATTTATTTTTGTATATGTTTTTCATCTTTATTTAAACTTTACACACATATATATGTGGCGGCCATATTGGATGACGTTATAAAGTTTCAAGAGACCTGAAAAACAAAAGCAATTTGGGACAATTGGAAATGAACTTGGACAGGGAACAGTAAATCCGGCATTGGACCACAAGCAGTAAAATATTTTGTCGGATATATTCCAACAGGACCGCAATGGGTTAATATATATTTTTATATATTTAATATATTTGGATTTATTTTTGTATATGTTTTTCATCTTTTTTTAAAAATTTACACACATATATATGTGGCGGCCATATTGGATGACGTTATAAAGTTTCAAGAGACCTGAAAACCAAATATGCCTGGAGAAAGCTCATATTACGCCAGGGCTTGACAAATTTGTTTTGAATCTGGAAGCCAGCCAAAAAAGTAAGGAGCCAGGATTTTTTTTACACGAACAAAGTTTTATTTTCAACAACAATTTACACGTAAAATGTACACGTAACCCTCTATATGACACTCTGCCTCCAAAAATGCCTTATACCCTTATACCTTATACCCCCTATATGCCACTCTGCCTCCAGGGATGCCTTTTAACCCTCTATATGCCACTTGCCTCCAGCCTCCATATTCCTTTAATCCCCTAATGCCATGCTGCCCCAGATATGCCTTTGAAGCTCCTTTATGCCACTCTGCCTCCTGAAATGCCTATACCCCCCTATATGCCACTCTGCACCATGATATACCTTTTAACCCACCTTAATGCAATGCTGCCTCCAGATATGCGTTTTATCCCCCTTTATGCCACGCTGCCTCCAGGGATGACTTTTAACCCACTATATGCCACTCTGCTTCCAGAAATGCCTTATATCCCCCTATATGCCACTCTGCCCCATGCTATGCATTTTAACCCCCTATATGCCACAGTGGCATATAGGGGTAAAAGGCATTTCTGGAGGCATGGGGCACAGTGGCATACATTTAGATGTGTGTAAATTAAATAAACACAAGCACAAATAATATATTTAAATAAAATCTTTAATTTTTTTAACATTTTTACAATTTCCCTGCAGTTGCACAGTGCTGTCTGAATAGAGTTCCAATCCAGCGCGCGCTCTTTCAAGGGAGACTAGATCGCGCATGCGTGCCGCACGATAGGTCACGTGACGATGTCACGTAACGTCGCTTCTCCGCCTTCGTTCCAATTCAGGATCTTCAGGTACAGCGTTCGTTGTTGCCACGGTGCAAACTTTGACAGGCTGACAAACTCCTAGGCGCCAAAAATTTCAGTCGCCGTGGCGACCTGGCCTCTGGGATTTGTCGAGCCCTGTATTACGCTGTTTGTGTGTATGATAGGTGTAAAATGTATTTGTGGAAAGGCAAATATGGCACAAGTAGGATGTTTGAGCCTTGGGGACCAAGATGACACAGGCAGGGTGTTTATGGGACAAAGATGGCACAGGCTGGGCTGTTTGGGGACAAAGATGGTAAATCCTGTGTGTGTAAACTGGGTGCTGGTCAGGTTCTATGTGGGCATTGTGGACATCAGAGCTGGCTTGGCGTTGTGCAACCTATAATGTATGCCTGTAGTTTTATCTCTTGCTATATTTCCATACATTATTATTGTATACCTGCAAATACAGGATTTGTATGTCTGATTCTTTGCCTCCAGTGCTGAGTTTACATGTGAACAATAATAATAACAATATTTATATTATATATATATATATATATATATATATATATATATATAATTGCTAACAGCAATCACACTCCTATAATGCCAAGTCAGCTAGTACATGCTGGAATCTGGGTATGCCTGGGTGTCACCGTCCCGGCTCCCGGACCGATTTTCCAAGATGACTAATTTTTTCCCCTCCCCAAGTTGCCCTCGGCCCCGGAGTTAGTCCCTGTGTTTGTTAATCATGTCGTTCGTCTGCATGGTCTCCCACTCCAGATTGTGTCTGATCGGGGTGTGCAATTTACAGCTCTCTTTTGGCCTTTTCTTCTGCCTATCACCCCCAAACTAACGGTATCTCGGAAAGAACCAACCAGACTCTTGAGCAATTTTTATTAATGATCACCAAGATAATTGGGCATTACTTCTACCTTGGGCTGAGTTTGCTAGGAATAATACGGTTCACGAATCCTCCAAGATTAGCCCTTTTTTTCTGTAACTATGGTTTTCACCCTTCTTCCTTGCCTTCTTCTTTCACTGTTTCTTAGGTTCCGGCCGTAGATCTATATATGAAACAATTACCGTTAGTTTGGGATGGGGTGCGCCGTTCGCTGGTTGATGCTGCCCGCAAGTCTAAGCGTCATGCGGATCGGCGTCGCCGCTTGGGTCCCTCCTTTATGAATGGCGATAGAGCATGGCTTTACACTAAGAACCTTAAGCTTAAAGTTCCTTCTATGAAACTTGCCCCTCGTTACATTGGCCCTTTTCAAGTTCGGCGCAAGATCAACCCGGTCGCTTATGAATTGCTTCTCCCCTCCTCCCTTAGGATACCCAGGGTGTTTCACGTTTCCCTGCTCAAACCTCTCACCTGTAACCTCTTTACCCGGGTGGCTCACCGTCCTCGTCCTGTTGTCGTTGATTCCCAGGTTGAATTTGAGGTGCAGTCTATTTTAGATTCCAAAAAGGTTAGGAACTCTGTTTCTTACCTGGTTCATTGGAAGGGGTATGGTCCCGAAGAGAGGTCTTGGGTTCGTGCTCGGGATCTGCATGCGCCTACATTGCTCCGGGCTTTTCATAGGAGATTCCCGCATAAACCTGGAATGTGTCGGCCTATGGCCGGTCCTCAAGGGGGGGGTAATGGACGGTGGGCGGTCCGCCGCCCGCGGCACAGGTGTTAGTAGCGGGAGGAGGGTTGGCCACGAGTTCCGGGAGAACATCTCCCCGGGCAGCGGACAATCCTCCGCCCGAGCTTCACGACGATCTGGGGAATCGGTCCTTTCCCCAGATCGTCACCCTAGGAGGGGGAGATTCAGCTCTGGGACTTACCCGTCCTCCGGATGTCGGTCCGTCTCCCGGGCACGCTACGTGCTGCTGGGGAGTTGATGGACGGCTGAGGGGCGTGGTTTTAGTTCTGGTCCGGGAGGGGCTTGGTGTGTGGCGCCAGTTTTAAAACCCGGCTGTGCCTTTCACAGGCACCCTGTTGTGGTTTTACGGTTACAGTATTCTGCTCGTGCTATTGTTTCGTGATTTGACCTTTGGCTATTGCTCTATGATTTGGTACCTTCGCCTGTGACTTCTGGTTTTGACCCCTGGCTCGTCTGACTACCCGCTTAGTGAATCTGGCCCCTGGCTCGTCTGACTACCCGCTCTGTGAATCTGACCCCTGTCTCGTCTGACTACTCTCATAGTGTTCCTGTCTGGTGCTGCGCCTAGCTGCTTTTGCTCAGAACCTATCTCCAGCTGGTGGGAGGTTGTCCGCTGTTGGGATCATCTAAGTCCTGGACTGCTGCCGCCGGGAGTTCCCCTCTCTGTAGCAGTAGCTTGGGCAGAAGAACTTCTGCGGGGAAGACCTTCCTTAATAGTCCAGCATAGTGACACTGGGCATGATAGGAGTATGATTGCTTGTTAACAATCAAAATTATATAATAATATATATATATATAAAATCCAAATTCTACAATTGCACACCAACCTTAATTGCTCTGCCCGGTGCCTGGTTAGCCGTAGCAATGTAGCAATTTTTATTTGACTTTATGAGTTCTTTGCAATTATTGATACAATTAATAAAGGCTTTTAATACTGTAATACATTGTCATCATGTCTAAGAACTTCCCATTGTAGGCTCCCTCTTCTGGGGAATGGCTTCCTGAGGACTTACAACACAGAGTCTTTTTGAATTTATTTGAAAACAAGTCCCACGAGTGCCGGCAACTACCTTTGGAATTTACTATATATATATATTATAACATTATATATATTATATATATATATAATATATATATATATATATTAATATTGTTATTGAATTGTTTGTCCTATTACTGTGTTACTTACTTTAAATAAAAGTGTGAACATTTTTTTATGGTGGAGGTCATATTTGGTTTCGGACAGCTAAATGCTGGATTTTCGGTTTCAGTCCAGAATTTTCGTTTCGGTGCATCCCTAAACCAGACAATGAAGTGGTAGGCCTACACCACATCAATGTTTGGGTTAGTATATCGTGATAGGAGTTATGCTGCACTATTATCAGTGTCTGGCTCAATGTATAGTGATAGGGATTACGCTGTACCACCATCAATGTCTGCCTCAGTATATTGTGTTAGGTGTTATGCGTTAACCCCCTGTCCAATTTGTCGCCTCAGTAATAGTGATAGGTGAATGAGCTGTACCACCTTCAATGTCTGCCTCAGTATATAGTGGTACGTGTTATGCTGTTCCACCGTCAATGTCTGCAACAGTATATAATGATAACAGTAATGCTGTACCACCTTCAATGTCTGCGCCAGTATATAACGATAGAAGCTATGCAGTTTTAAAGTGTTGGGGGGGTGCCACATACAGGATCCGCCCGAGGTGCCAAATACTCTAGGTACGCCCCTGAGTGGTCTATATAGAAGAGGGGTCCAGCTCTTCCAAGATACTCTTGGGGGAAAACCCAAATTTATGCAATCATGTAAGAAAAAAAGTTTGAATTCTATGGTTTTAGATATCATGGCATAATAAAAATCATCTGTTCCTTAGCAGATCTAAAAAGTAGGTAAATACTACCTTATATAAACAGCACATGACATGTCACAACCCTGGTGCTGTTTAATATCAGGGTTTGTGATAGTTATGTATATCTATCTGTGTGACTGTCTTCTGTGCCTTTGTTCTCCCTCCCGGGCTGCCCCTGTCCATGTTCCACATGCCCTGCCCACATACTTTAACCCCTCATATCCCGGATGCCATCAGCCCCCACCTACCGCATCATTTAAATTGCTATTAACCCACTGGGGGTGGGGTACAGAGGAGGATCATTTCGGGGGGAAAAGCCTCCCCTGGATGCCTGGTCGCCCTTTAAACTGTTGTCGCTCGGGCCCCCGTGGACCTATCACGTCGCTTTTTGGACCAGATCTTCCCGGTCCCCGACCGCCCCCTCGGCATCCCTAAGATCGCCGCTGCTCCATCGGGATCACCCTGAGAACGATGAACAAAGTATACGGACATTGCGGGGCTCGGTAGCCTAAGCGCAGCGTCAGACTGTCTGGGCAGGGCGGGAAGATGTGTCCTGATTTCTGACCTTTTTTATCACCTAACCTGTATATAAGCCTGTGTGTTTCCCAATAAAGTGTGTCACTTCCCTGGACATTAGTCTTGTCTAATGCTTCAGGGGCTTGCTGGATCACTCACGGTCCTTCTCAGGACAGTTACAGCACCAGATCCAGCTACGCTTCAGAGAGCTACGTTGCTCGTTCACCAAAGAATCCAAGCCACATTCCTGGTCCCTTCCTCGCTAGTAAGCTGGAAGTGGTTAACCCTTGTGGTTCCGGGAGGAAGCAACAAAGAATCGACGGATGTACCCAGCCGGGGTACCTGAGGCCCGTCACATGACATTTTACACCGTGTAAAATAAAGCCAAAATGGAGAAGCCATGCGTGTAAAACTAAGTACACCCTAATTGCTTCCATAAGAATTAAGATACTAAGTAGCAGACAGGTGCTGTCCTTGATTAATTGATCATCACCAAGTATGATCACCTCTATAAAAGCCAAAGCTTTAGCAGTTTACTGGTCTTAAGCACCCAAGGAGGAAAGACATCAGTAATGATCTTAGAGAAACTGTTGATGCCCATCAATGTGGGAAGGTCTATAAGGTCATTTCAAAACAATTTAAAGTCAATCAATCTACAAAACATTCAAGACAGTTGCTAATCTTCTCAGGAGTGGACATACTAGCAAATGCAATGCTATGAGAAATTGCAAAAAAAAACCCTCTCAGACTGAGTTAGCATGTTAAATGTAAAAGTCCATGATAGATAGTGATTTCTTTTTGGTTTCTTTTTATTTTTGCACACAAAATGTACTTCAGGTATGAATTTACAGCTCCTATTGTATGTTACAATACCCCAATATGTATTCACCAACATCTCCTGAGTATAGTGATACCACCCATGCATGGGTTTGTCAGGTTGTTTAAGAGGTAAAAGGTTCCATTTGGGAAGTGCACATTTTTTTCTTTTCATTTTTACATCTGGTCAGTCTGTGTCTATGTCCTTTTTGGAACATCGTTGAACCCAGCCAATTCAATTTACTCCATCAAACAATACATTTTTAAAATTGGTTCTTAAGGTGTTAAGGTGATTAACTTGCCTTCACTTGCAATAAGATACATGTTTATAAAGTTCTTTATGTTTATACATATTATAGAATGATTACTTTGTGAGAGACTTGGACTATAACTGTGTGTTTTGCTGGATATATTGTGAGAATTAAATCAGTCTTCGTTTTGGTTTTACCCTACACTGTGTCTCGGCTAGTGACTGGGAAACCGGGGCAAGAGTGTGAGTCCCAGGCTAAGGGTGTACAAGTCAGCTGAGGTAGTCGGTTATACTAGTCAGCTCCGTGACATTGGTGGTAGCTGTGAGATTGCTTCTTAGTCTGAGGGACACTTGTCTTCTACTGGGATTGACCGACAGGCAGTCGCCTTGACAAAGACATGGATGTGACATCAGAATTCCAGGGGCTACTGCGGGTCATCCTCTCTTGCTACACCACTGCTCTGCCTACAGAAAAATGCCAGAAACTGATGCAACTGGTTTGAAGGTCACTATGGCAGGTGGCCGTCCAGGAGGCTGTTATACGCCGGGGTCAGTGTCTTCCAAACTACGAACAAAGGTTTAGACACCAGCCAGAACTACAGATGTCATTCCTGGGACAGCAACCCCAGGATCAATGGGTATCCGAATTGGACAAGCTGGTCTAACAGGAGGTAGAGCTGGAAAATTAGTATCGGGCTCTGCAGTGGCATCCAGAGCAAGCACATTGGGGAACTGCAAAATAATGTTCTCCAGAGGGTTATGACTTTGGTGGCCCGGGATTATTATTAGACTTTATTATCAGACTTTGGCAGTATAGTGGAGTGGCAGATTGAGGACATCCGGGATTTCAGGTACATGGACCTCCCAGATGCACTAGGACTGAGAGGTGATTTAGACTTTTTAATTACACAGTGGGAACTGGAGAAGGCATATAAAAAACTGTTACACCATGTTTAACCCCTTGATGAAAATTGCCGGTCCTGGCAAAAAAAATTTTTGTGAGCAAGTCCTAAAATTAGCATATTAGCTTAAAACAATTCTCGCACGGAAAGAGTTAAAATACTGGCATATTAAATGCCCATGGGGTGTCTACTTTTAAAAAATGTATGATTTGATGGGTTAAATTGAATGGGCCAGGTTCAACAACGTCCCAATTAACACCGGGGGAAGGATGGCCACACATCTAATTTCCAATTAGAAAAATGCACACGTACCAAATGTGGCCTTTTAGTTCCCCAAGAAAAAAGACACACCCATGCATGTGGGGTATCACTGCACTCAGGAGATGTTGCTGAACACATTATGGGGTGTCGTGTGACAGCGGCATATACCAGGAACTGTAAATTCATACATAAAGTAGGTGTGTGTGGGAAAAATACACACAAAAAATACTACTGCAAACTTTGAAAAAATGCTGGTGGTAAAATGTGTGCATGCAAAGAGTTAAAATACCAGCATTTAAAATACCCTGTGGTGTCTAGTTTTGAAAAATATATGGCTTTGTTGGGCACACTGAAATGGCCCGGCTCAAAGATGTACCAAATAGGGCATGGGCAGTGGATCCCCAAATGCCAAAGTTCAACATTGAAAAATGCGCATGCCCCAAATGTGGCCCTTTTGCCCCCAAACAGCCAGCAAAATCATTCATGTGGGGTATCGCTGCGCTCAGGAGATGTTGCTGAACACATATTGGGGTGTTTTGTGATAGTGACATAAACGAGAACATTTTAATTCATACCTGAAGTAAAATGTGTGTGACAAAACAAATGCAAAAAAATGACTACCACAAAGTTTGACAAAGACTGGTGGTAGATATGGTGCATGGAAAGAGTTAAAATACTAGCATTTGCTGGGCTGTCTAGTTTTCAAAAATATATGACTTGATGGGGTAAATTGCATTGGCCGGGTTCAAAGATACCCGAAATGGCACATGGGGGGAAGAATTACCAGATTTGGAAAAAATGGCTTTGAAATAGCAAAACGCTACCTGTACTTATTGCCCCATAATGGGTAGAAAAAAGCAAAAAAACATAAAAACATTGGGTATTTCTAAACTCAGGACAAATAGTAGAATCTATTTAGCAGGTTTTTTCATTACCTTTTATAGATGAGTAAAAGATTTTTCAACTAAAAGTTAGAAACAGTCATTTTTTTCAAAATTTTTCACCATATTTTATAATTTTTTTAATAGTAAATAATATGATACAATCAAAACAATGTCATCTAAAGAAAGCCCTTCTTGTCCTGAAAAAAACAATATCTAATGTGTGTGGGTTCAGTAAACGGGAAAGAAGAAAATTACAGCTAAACGCGAGCAGCGCAGAAATGTTAAAAAGGCCATTGTCACCAGGGGAACAAACAGTAAAATCAGCCTTTGTCACGAAGGGGTTAAGAAAGTATCAACCTGTCAGTGTTTTGCATATTGCTCATGTAGAAAAGAGTTTAAAGGCGTTTCTGATACCTTTTGATAGACCTACATTCATAAACTTATTTTATTAAGTTAAGATAAGCTTTCAAGACCTCAGTGGTAGTATCTTCATCACATGTAATTTCATCTGGTGACTGGGCCGCTAAAGAGATAGTAATGTCCCTCAAAATGCCCCTTGACTTAGTGTCTGGAGATAAGAGTGCATTCAAAAACCCACACTACAATTGAGAAGCTTTATTGTGTACAGTTTATGCAGAAAAATGGCTTGACATAAACTAAAACTTATTTTTTTCCATTTGTAAAAATGGGAAAAGATCCTTGTGGCAAATGTGTTTCGGCAAATGTTAACCTTTGAGTGCTGCCAGGGAGAGGATCTTAACATTTATGAATGTTCTGAACACACAAAAAAACTATTATATATAATATAGTGTTATACTTGTAACTTTTCTCAGGATTTTTTTAAAAATGTATAATTACCATTTAAATACAGGCAGCATTTGTTTTATTTGGTTGTTTTTTTTTAATAAATAAAAAAAATGAAAATGCCTTTGAGGTATGCATCACCTAATAGCGGGTGTAGCCCTAAACATTTGGACAGCAAGAATGGGTTATTTCTCCTTTGGGTGACGATAGTAACAGTGACAGCACTGGCGCCCACTCTTCCCCTGGGAATTATACATTTAAAAAGATGAATTAGTAAGAAATGAAACAAAGACATAAGCCTACCATGTTTAAGTTATTTACAAGTCAACTCATTTTTATATCCTCGGTTTAATGCTCTACACAGTCTACAAATTCTTTTTTAATTTTCTCAATGACAAGATTATGCCCGCACTTCGTCGTACTGCATATGTGTGGCCTAAATTCAGCCATATTATATTATATTAAGCATAGAAATTCAAATATTTATACACATATTACCACAAACTACACGCAAACATGTTAAATAATTATAAGCCAATAGAATTAGAAGAGTATAACATCTTGTGCTATATGAGATATATTGGCATGTAATGGCCTATATATGTCGTCGCTGTCCTAGGACTTATCTGAAGCAGGAGCTTCTCCTCTTGGCTTGAAGGTCATGACATGGTCATATCCTGGTGCCTCGGAAGGACTCTGAGTGCCACCAGACTCCCATAGCTTTAATGGGGTTATTTTAAGGGAGACCTTGGCACTCCCATTGTTAGTAATGTGGCACAGGTCCTTCCCCCAGTTGACATTGAGCACTGGTAATTTCCTACACATTTTCGATTGTTTTGCATTGTATTTTGCACATATAGTGGCAAAGTGCTCTTCCGTACTATTGTTACATTGTTAGCTATAAATATTGTTGGCTCTCCTGTCACAATGGTTTTGATTTGCCTCATTTTTAGCAGTTTCCCAGTGTATGCTAATGAGGATATTTTTAACATCAATTTATCTTTGTGCTCATGGATGAATTCAGATACAGCAACCTATCTTTGTAATACTATTTTCAGTGAATACATTTGGTTGAAGCAGCTGTTGTTTTTAACATAACATTACATTTTTATATATTCCCATTGGTTAAAAACAGAATATAATAAACAAATTCATACAGTCATATAACAAAAAACATCAATCTGCAAGATTTCGACATCTTTACCTTGTAATCTGCATTGTTAGTACGGAATATAAAATTAACTAGCAGATTGGAAATTTGTTTGACTAACTATCTCTCCTCTATCTGTCTATCTATCCATCCATCCCATGTGTCAATTTTCAAGTTCATTGTGTTCTATGCATTAACAATGTAAAAATATTCTATATTCAATATCACATGTTATATATATTTGATATACACATTGATTTGGGTTCATTGTTGTTTCAGAATGCAGAGGCAAGCTATGATTTTAGCAGCAATGACCCTTTCCCATACCCCCGGTATACAGATGACTGGTTTAACAGGTAAGTGATATTCCTGTAATTTCAAGACATAACATCCATACTACAGTATAATTAAGTGTAACTATCAGTATATATGTGTATATGTGTATATGTGTGCATTTGTTCATTCCTCAGGGAAGGCCTGGAAGATCATTTAATTTTTACTTACCGTTCACAAATGAAAACATTTCACTCAAAGATCTTACTCATACTCTGGTTTCTGCTTTTAATGGGTTTCGTTTTATGTTTGATCTGCATTTGGATCTCAAAATATTGTCTCAGGGCTACAGCCACTGGAATCACCTACACTCTACGTTTCAATGTGAATCCGACCTCCTGTGTTACCCATATACTTATACCATAAATGTGGACTTAATAGAAGCTAGGTCTAAAAGTATATGTTTGATACGTTCAATTACCAACGTGAAGTAGGCTTCACGTGGCATGAGATGTTATAGAGCGGAAAGGAGTCAAGAGGGTCAATATTGAAAAAAATGATAGAAGAGAAAGCTTCACGTTTATTAGTATACCAGGATCTTGTAAACCCTGCTAAACGAGTGGGATGCAGATACATTACTGTCCTACTAAACACATGAAAACTCTGCACCATTCTCGTTCTGTAAGGGTGGATTGTAATTTTCTAATTTTATATGGAAAATATTGAGGCTGCATTGTGAACTCAGTTGGCAATGAAAGTCCAAATTAATTAGAACTTCTTGTTCCTTGTTAATGCTGTGTCTCCTGAACCTCCAGGAAGGAAAAATATAAAAAGCTATGGGAGCCCTCAGCTGATTTAATGTCATTATCACCAGCAGCTCGTGTTGGGCTGTTAATTGTTCCCATTATTCATATTCAGCTGGATCCCTGCGGATATATTTAGAAAAGTTCTAGACTTTTTAATAAAATCATTTTTTTCTTGTACACAGTTATGCTAACCTTATCTTGATATTGAGTTTTTAAAATCTATTTTTTTTACATAATTTTAAAAATAATCCATATACCCATTATGTCCTGGGGAGGCAGAGAATACTCAAATATCATCATAAATTAGAAGCTAACACAATTTAGCAGGAAATAAATGTTGTCACTTAAAACAATGGATGCAAGCATGTGCATGTTAATATCTTGGGGTCATATACTGGCTTGATATACAATACTAACCCCACCATCATTTATGTGCATCATGTTGTCGATCTAAATGACTAAATATCTGAAAGTATCATTATTCATTTGTTACTCATCTGTGTTTATATTATGAAACAAAAAAAATGTACCAAAATAAGCCAACAGGACCTGATTGAGATGTAAAAAGGGTGAAGCATGTGGCTGTGTGTGTGTGTGTGTTCAGTAGGGTGAGAAAGGTTATTGGCCAATGGCTCATCAGGCCCCCAGTACCCAGTCTGGGCCAGTGAGACTACGATATGATGACAGATGCCTTTTGAATTTCTGGTAGTAGATTCTTAAAAGTCTTTAGCCGTAGCCTAGGTCCTACTTATGCACTGAAAAGCCTTGGAACATAAACGGCATTATTGACTATAGATTTTTAAGCCCTTGATAAAACCTTATACAAATCAGATCCACAATTCTCAAGGTTTGCGGGACAGTATATTTAAAGCAGGTCTTAATAATATTCAACATTGTATTTTAAAAAATTATCCTGGCTTTGTTGGCGTTTCCAGGTTCTAGAGATGGGCCATTTGTTATGCAATTAATTCCCTAGTTTTTATTTAATATCTCATTTTAGTTGATGTTGAAAAATGTTAAAAACAGTTGTAATCTATTCCAAAATATTAGTTATCAGGAGTTTAGACAGCGCTAATCTTCCTGTAGTTTTTTTTATATATATATAGAGGCCAGCTAGGAAGTATCTATCATTTTATTTTATTTGTTAATTTTTCTCTCTCCTTAGCTATTTTGATAATTTTTATGATTGTTGAAAATGTGATTCCAATGGCACAAAGCCACCCTGTAGCATTTGTGCAGCAGTAATTGTGCACTGAAATGTGAGTTAATGTATTTTGATTCAGTAGGGGTTCTGTTGCCATGCAGAGACATCTTATAAGTATAAGTATTCCTGAAGGCAACGGCGAGCTTCAGAAAGGCGGTGATTGCACACGGCCTTTGGCAAGTATAGGATTTCGAGCACTAAAGATAAAATTGCATTAGATACTATGTATAAATCCATGCAGAAAAGAGATATGGCCAAATGTAAAAATGGTTTGTATTAAGCGACCCTTGACAGCTTTGGCTGAATCGTCTGTCATCTTGATGTTGCGAGAATTAAAATCTTTAGGATATTGCAATGTTAGAACACAGACAAATATCATCTATACATTAAACAAGATTGTCTCTCCATGCTTTAATTGCCATTGGGTTGGTTGCTCTATGGGTGCAAGGAAAATAATGCCATTTCAGGTTTAAACTACAATAGCCAGATTATATATTAATTATTTTTAAAACATTGTTTTGGTATTACACCGTGCAGTAAGACAAGGATGCCTAGCATCTTGAGATACATCAGAGTATTTATACGGACAAATAAATATAAAGCATTTCCAAACAATTTGTATGCAGTGGTGCTTTTAGGTCCGACCCAGTTCTTAATGCTGTGCTGCACAGGGTATAACTACACCACATGAATTATACTCAACAACCAGTGACCTTCTTCCAAATGAAGACAGTATTTATTGTGGTATAAAAGGTCTATTTATTACTCAACCCTGCTGGCCATCTAGCTGTTATGATAATTATAATAAAGCAGATAAAGTAAAGGTATAGTTGCATTAACAGTTAAGGTACGGCTTCAACAATTTATATGCGTTGTGTTTGTCAGAAAATCTACTTACAAATGAACCTTAAATGCATTGGTGTTTTAAATATCCTACAAATATCACCTCCGAAACAATTGATTTCAAAATAAAATGATTACGGTATATTTCTTGTTTAAATTACAGCCACGGGACACGCTGTGCAGGAGAAGTATCAGCTGCGGCAAATAATAATATCTGTGGTGTTGGAGTGGCTTATAACTCAAAAGTTGCAGGTATAATATAGTTAAGCAGTATGTAAACAGATTTGTAATTATAAATATGATACCATCATTTCTGGAACAAAGAGAAATATAATGTGCTTTCTGTAATAAATACTGAAAATCACTAATGTTTACAGCCCCACCTAGTGTTAAATTTGGGAACATTCCTAACATGTCTGTGTTGAGGAAGTTGCTAGTCCCTGGCAGTCATTTTATGAACATATCTGTTAAAGAGCCTAAAAGTTGCTGCTGTTCTAACTTTCTTCTGCAATTACTATTAACTGTTATTATTATTTTACCGTTGAAAAAAGTGCAATGTTGCTCATGTTCATAAAATATGAATTATTATTGTGACACATTTGCATAGGTTTATTGATTCCAAGGGAGTATGAACTGGGAATTTATACCGCATTAAAAGGGAGAACAGACCTAATTTTGGCTAATAAACAATATGGGGGCATTCAGAGGACTAAAGTCTTGGAGTTTAGAGGAAATTCTGAGTTTTGATGGTTGTCGGCCATTTTAATATCAGGGTATATTTAAACAACAGCTTCATGCCAGACATAAATCGGTATATTGCATCACAATCTAGCACATTGATTGCAACTTCTTCACGGGCTTAAAACATGTAAAATTGGGCTGTTTATGAAAACATAGTGCAGTACATGTAAAATATTATTCATGTATACAGTATACATGTTGTGTGCTAACAATGAATGCATTCACTAACACATTTGTACTTGTATAACTTGGTAGGAATACGCATGTTGGACCAGCCATTCATGACAGATATTATTGAAGCCTCATCAATCAGTCATATGCCACAAGTTATAGATATATACAGTGCCAGCTGGGGGCCTACAGATGATGGTAAAACAGTGGATGGACCAAGAGAACTGACTTTACAAGCCATGGCAGATGGCGTTAACAAGGTAAGCAGCACGGCAATAACCAACCTCCACACCGAATGGTGAGGGTTTAAATTAATATACTTATCAGAGTGAACTTTGTGGGACATACTTATCTGACTATTAAATTCCCTTAGATTGTGGATTTTAATTTCATTAAATGTAATTCTTTATACTCCTGCTGCTATCCCTCCGACACACAGTAACAATATTGTATTTACCTATTATTACACAACTAACACACAGAAAATAATAACATCCTATAAATGTAATCTAAGATAGATTTTTTAATAAATTTTAATAATATTTTAAAAGTGGCTCTCATTTATGGTAAAGTTATAGACTTCTGGTGAGCACAGTTTCATCTTGTGTGTGGCAAAGATGGCACAGATAAGCTGCCTGAGGGGCAAAGGTGGCACTCCTGGTTTATTTAGAGCAAAGGTGGCACTATGGGACATGTTGCTTGGTGAAGTTGGGGGTCCGTAGTGCAATTTTCGCACCAGGGCCCTGTGGTTTCTAGTTACGACCCTGTTTATACAGAAGCAATTTTATTCATTAAAATGGGCAAAGGGCTTTACTTTACATAAATGTGACATAAATAAGTGGCCATTTGAAATGTTGGAACTATGGTATTAAAAGTGTTGTTTACATTTCCACCTAAACAAGGCATGTTTTTTTTCATCTTATTACTTTTCCTGAAACCACCAGATTATGGATTTATATCCAAAACAATTTAATTTGGATGTAGAATTGACACAACCACAGATTCCTGATTTTAGCCCGCTTTGTTCCTTCTAGTTTTAAAAATTGCTCATTCTTTGTTCAAAATCAGAATTTAGTATGATATAAAAATTACACGGATCTATTAATGTGCAGTTGCAAAAAAAGACTACTGTGTATTAAAGGCAGGCTTTTAGTTTCTGACTGTGAGAAATACGCATGTCAACACAAATGATGTTTTGATTAACTGTACTGTTGACGTGGGGGTACAATATATTTTAATGGTTTTTTAGTATTGTTATAGTTTGTGTTCCCATTATACTGTGCTTTGAAAGGTGTTGGCATAATAGCAAAAGAAACAGTTTATTTGCTTTCAAAATTTTAATGCATTATGTAAATATAATGTCAAAACCAGAGGCATTGCAGTTGGCACACTATACCCTTAAATAGAAAAACCAGGATAAGCTTGGTTAATATGTTAGCCAGGATCACAGACTTACTAGTACCTTTTGTGACAAGAGGCATAGCACAACAAGTCTTGTAGTGTCTGCATGCGTTTAGGTATATTTGTTATGTATGTTTTAACCACCCCATTTAAATTTTACAGTGCTCCTTAATTTATTGACGCTTAATAAAAAAAATGTAATAATAATAATAGTAATAATAAAAATAATAGCCAAGTAACTAGGCTAGGATGAAATGTATACCTCCAAAGTTTGAAGAACAGTCTCTCAAACCCCTCCATCCATCTTTCCTCTCCAGATGTCTCCCTCTTGTAGGAGTTCATGGTGTCTGTTAGGTATAAGTGCAACAAAGTGTTCTAAAGTAACAAAAAGGAAATAATAGAGGTTGCAGGTACAGATATTATTTTAGAGAAGCTGCTTTGCTAAAATCAAGAGTTTCCGTTCCTTACTTACACATCCCCATCATTATCCAGTCTTTTATATGGGAGAATAATGTACAATGAGTTTTCCGGGGAGGTTTTGCCTCTGACTTACTAAGTGACTTCAGCATTTTGGCTATAATTATAGCTGGTACTTGACTTAAAACCAAACTTCACAGGAGAACAGAGCTTCACCCCTGTGCCACAAGAAATACTTACGATTGACATTTATAGTATAACATTGAACATCATGACACTACCATTATTTTAAACAATTGGACAAGTGTAAAAAGGAATAGCAAGTACAATCAATAAGTACGACTCTATCCTGTTATTATACACTTTATTCAGGAATCCTTTTACTTCTTTTTCCACCACAGGGTTACGGTGCCCTCAGTATATTTCTGCTAGACCTTACGCACGCTGCAGTGTATACAGGGTTTGCAGGGAATGACTCAGACCTGACTCCCACCATCCCAATATGCCTTTGTAATATAAAAAATTCCTAACCTTTCATTTGCGGCTGTTTTATGCGCCATGGATGAGTAATTATGGTACAAAGCTCGATCCACTTGAGAGCAGCCCTCCAACCTCCCTCCAGCAGTTAAAGCAGTGTCCCCACTCCCCATCCTTTATTGCAAAAGCTGGTAGGTAATATTGAAGTGTCACTCACTACGCAGAAAGCTTTTACAGAATTTACTATTAATTCAGTAGCCATAGAAGAATAGTTTGTATATAACAGACTTTTCTCCCGCCTTTTAAAATTCCTATGAAATTTTTTTTTATAAAACCGCATGTTTTTCCCCCTTGTTATATGAATATAAAGATCTACTCATACAACCTATTGTTTATAAAATTATGCTGGGATATGTAATTTGAAATAATTTGACATTTTCAGTTTTTGACACGCTTAAAAAAATACATTTAACACAGACGTTATCACATTTTAGTCCTTGAATTGTATAGAGACAACTATCAAAATCACATGTATTAAGTTTATTAGGTAATAATATAAAAATTATTATTTTTTTATATGACAGGGCCGAGGAGGAAAGGGAAGCATTTATGTCTGGGCGTCTGGCGATGGGGGAAGTTACGATGACTGCAACTGCGATGGTTATGCTTCAAGCATGTGGACAATCTCGATTAACTCCGCCATTAATGATGGTCGGACTGCACTTTACGATGAGAGCTGCTCCTCCACACTGGCTTCCACATTCAGCAATGGAAGAAAAAGTAATCCTGAAGCTGGCGTGGTAAGTACAAACATCATTAGACTGCAGCCTTCTGGAAGGCATTACAGAGAACCATTGTGTCTTTTGAAAAAAGCAGATGCGCCTTTGTTGAAACCCATTTTAAATGATAAATTGCACAATGACAGCCCCATTGTCGGGTGATGGGAAATACATTAACACTGAACTGACCACAGCTTATTTCAAGTTGCGTTCATTCAACAACAAGCTAGTTCTGTAGATATATGCCAGTCCGTAAAACGTGCCAATATTCACTTATGTTAAGAAGTTGTATTAATAGTACAGGAGGAATTAATGTTAAAGTATTTGTATGCATTAAACATTATACACTTTATAACACCTTCATATATAAAGTGAATTCAATGTGTAACATGCATTATACCCTGAACACTCAAGGCTTGCAAACATTAAGTGCCTTTTACTTCATTCAAATAGATGTGTCTCCTTTTTCTCCTCCCCTTGGCTGCCTCAGCTGAAAGCAGGATGCCTACCTAAGTACATTTTCTGCACATGCGTTTGCAGCACTCCCGTTTAAGCCAAAAGAAACTAGGCTTCCATTTAAAGCAGCAGCCAACATAGATGTGATTGGCTACTTATTGGATTTGGTGGTAGCGAATGGCATGCACTGGCTGAATGCTATGATTAACTGCTTCTACAACCATTGATTTCCATGAGCCCACAAATGTGGGGTCTCTTTAAAGAACTTGGAGCAAAGTAATACACAAACAGTCAAGTTATGATTTCTGGACTTTTTTTAAAAAAAAAAACAGAATATTTCTCAAAATTGAATTTGAACAGCATTTCCAGCACATTTCCAAGGGTGTTGAGAAAGCATATAATCAATTTTTTTAAATGGCTTGAAAATAAGCCAACTAAACCATATAGCATCTTATATATATTTTTTAAATTAACTTTATGATTTTGTCTGACTCTGAAATGTGTCATTGGCGCTATGAATCCTTCTTGACGACAAATACTCATTGTTTATTGATGATGTATGATCTTATATAACACTGTCAAATCTTCAAACCTTTGTGCAGAGCGTTTGCTAAATAAATATTTCAGTAACACATTCAGATCCACTTATGTAAAATACTGCTATGACTGCAGTGTGTGACCCATAAATGTTTAATTTGTGCTTTCAGGCAACAACAGATTTATATGGGAACTGTACTTTGCGTCACTCTGGAACATCTGCAGCCGCACCGGAAGCAGCTGGCGTGTTCGCTTTAGCCCTGGAGGCCAAGTATGTTCCTATAACCATGTATACTGGCACTGTTTATGCTGTTCAACATTTTAAATGTTTTATACAAAAGACTGTATGATCAAGGGTTACTTTATTATAGTAAGAAATCAGCATAATATATTGTTTATTGCATAATAATCTTTCCTTATGAACTATATTGTAAAATAGGAACAATATAACATAACACATTTTTACTTTTTGGGTACTAAGAGAACAAAACATTAAACATCTTTGGTTGAATATGCATAG
The DNA here is from genome assembly GCA_009364415.1 of Spea multiplicata. Taxonomy (NCBI): domain Eukaryota; kingdom Metazoa; phylum Chordata; class Amphibia; order Anura; family Pelobatidae; genus Spea; species Spea multiplicata. The sequence continues at coordinate 11,316,595 of VKOC01000005.1, forward strand.
TATTATTAATAAATAGAGTATGAGTTATAACCAAAGAACCATAAATATAAATTACACTTACATGCGAATGTGGCAGCTACATTTTAATTGGAATACGTTGATAAAAGTAAAACGCTTGGGTTGTTAAAATCCCAAAGCAGCATACAGCAGTAGCGACACGTACTGGGAGTAATTATTTGTAAGGACTTATTTCAAAGGAGAAGACTTGTTAGGACAATAGTTTATATTCTAAAACTAGAGAGTCAGACTTTTAGATGTAATAAAAGGAAGTTTACTTCACCAATAAAATGGTAGATGCATTGGGTAGCTTCCCATGACAAGACCCACAAGTTATTATAAAGTCTATACTTCAGGAAAAAATAAACTAGATGGTACTTATCTCGCAATATTTTTTCATGACAACTTTGTGACAAATATTGTAATTTGGATTTTGTGTTGTAATAGCCCAGGTCTAACTTGGAGGGATTTGCAGCACCTTACAGTACTTACATCAAAAAGAAACCAACTCCATGATGAAGTTCACAAGTGGCGAAGGAATGGTGTTGGCTTAGAATTCAATCACTTGTTTGGTTATGGTGTTCTGGATGCTGGCTCTATGGTTAAAATGGCGAAAGAATGGAAAACTGTTCCTGAGAGGTTTCATTGCATAGGAGGATCAATCCAGGAGCCAAGGTGAGTAGGACACGTGAAAGATGCAGCCTAGTTACTGAAAATCCAATCCATAACATCAAGAATAAAAGATGTAAATGAAACCTTCGCTGTTTATGCATACATATACTACCATCAAGTATGTTTTATAGTAGCCAAATAGCACAGAGGTCTCCTATTGGCTATTTGTATATTGACCGCACATCATGACCACAGGTGTTTGTATTTAGTATATAAAACTGATTGGCATCCAAGAAAATATATTATCATATTGTATTCATGTCAACCCAAGTTATTCTGAACCTGAACATTATTTTTTAACGCTGCCTGTATGATTTGCATGCTGAAAAATAAAACTAACTAACATCAAGGACTTTATAGTCGCCATTACCATTTGATTCAGTCCTGGATAATTGCTTTTCTTCCTTCTCATACACATTCTATATTTAGACTCACAAATGTACTGTGTAGTGCACCTTAGCAACCCTGCCAATTAGTGAAAACAAGCCGGGAAGAATTTGCAATTTATAACAATTGGAGTAAGGAAACTCCATTAGAATTTCAAATGATTGGCTTCATTATACATCTCTAAGCGATAGGAGAGGGATAGCATACTTTGAAAAGAAAAATGACTGTAAAACCTAGAATCTGTACTCACAAAAGGTATTTACAGCTGGCTAACACTGAGTGTTTTGTGTATATTTATTCATTCATTCAGGATTTTGTATTATATATGTTTTATAATAACATAATAAGCACTCAGTTGTTCTTAGCTATGAATATTGGCATAGAGCACAGTCCTTATTTCTTCATAGAAAGTGATGTTTTTTTAAATAAAACATTCTTATGCACTACTTTGTCCTGCATCATGAATGAGGTAGAGCTAAGGTCTGCATCCCCCAATCCACCCCCGTAAATTAAGCGACAACATAATAAATCAAACTTTCAACATTTATTAAAGTCAGCTATGGATGCCTTTAACCTTATTGCTCCGTGCCGTGACACTCAACATGCCCTTTTAAAATGTTGTAAACATTTAGCATTATTTTATGCAAATGTATGCAAATATATGTAAACATATAACATACCATTACATGAGCTGGAACCAAGCCAACCCATGTATTCACCAACAACACCGATAACCAATTAACACCACCACAGGCTGGAATAGGCATATCAATTATATCCCTGTTATGCTACCGGCGTCCCATGCACGGCAGCCCATGTCCACCAAACAAAATCATGAGGGCACCAGAGGCTTGTGCACTGCAAGGCAAACCACCTGTATGGGTGGTTAACCCTTGCACCATTCCAGCAAGCAACTGTCATAAATTTTTTAGTGCAAATTACGTCATGACAAAGCTGATATTTTCTACAATACTGAGTATGGAAAACCCTCAGGTGTAATGGTATGCCTTTATTTTTTATCCATAGGAAAATTCCTTCCAATGGAAAGCTGATTCTAACACTCACTACTGATGCCTGTGAAGGGAAGGAAAACTTTGTCCGTTATCTTGAACATGTTCAAGCAGTTATCACTGTGAACGCTACAAGGAGAGGAGACTTGAACATCAACATGACTTCACCTATGGGAACCAAGTCTATCTTATTGAGTCGTCGTCCAAGGGATGACGACTCTAAGGTGGGATTTGATAAATGGCCATTTATGACAACACATACATGGGGAGAGGACCCAAGAGGTACTTGGGTTCTTGAAATCGGGTTTGCTGGGAGTGTCCCTGAGAGAGGTGTTTTAAAAGAATGGACACTGATGCTGCATGGGACTCAAAGTGCCCCATATATAGACCAAATTGTTAGAGATTACCAGTCAAAATTAGCTATGTCTAAGAAAAAAGAGCTAGAAGAAGAGCTTGATGAAGCTGTTGAAAGAAGTCTCAAAAGTCTATTAAGTAAAAACTAGCACTACCCTGCATGTTTGTCTAATGTTTTTCTCTCCATTTTTTTTGCATAACTTTCTAACACCTGAAAGTCTGTATTAGATATAATTGTCTCTCTGTATGTTAAATTTTAAAACTTTATAGCCATCTATTCCTTTGTTAGGAATAAAAAAATCTATATTTTTTACAGAATAAACCCCTAACACATTTTATTGAAAATAAAAATGTACAGCATATATGTGCCCAACTATGTACCTACGTAAACAGGCTGGGGTCCATTGCGCACAGCCATAGGGAATTAAAAGTTATGAAGAATATTTTTCATATCGATATTATTTTAAATCTATATAAAAAATAAGCAGGGTCGTCTTTGATCGTAGCTGGTCCTGAGGTTCTTTCTGGAGGTGTAGTGTGATGGAGGTGATGCACTTGGCATCCACTGGTACAGACTTCTAGACTACTAATTCCTCATTGGGGGTCTCTGCACTTTCTGAGGCAGAACTTCTGGATATCATGTCTTATCCTGGAAAGCTGTAGCATCAGACAAAACGTAGAATGCGAAGGAGGAATCTAGAGTGTAGACATTTATGTCAGCTATTTATTACTTCTTACAGACCCAAGTAGGGGTAAGCCAGGCAGTGGGGCACTTGCCTCTTTTGCCTTGCTTTAAGCAGACCTGAAAATTATTAGGGAATATATCATGGAAAAATACAATGTTGTGTTATCTAGTCAGATGTTGTAGCAATTAAAAGGACCAGATCTATGCACACAAGAAATAAGGCATTATTGACGTTATCAAATAATGTGTGTGATTACCTATTGTTAGTTTTGGATATTCCAGATTTATATTTCAGAAGCCCCTTGAGCACAAGGCCTCAACATTACTTAAATATTGAACAATCTATGTAAATAATAACAGGAGGAATAAGACTTGCGAAATCAGTGACATACAGACCTGTATACTGCAACTTTTCCTGATATGTTCCCTTTAATCAACCAACTAAAATGTTTGCAATAAAAACACGACAATGGTTGACTTTTTTTTCTCTTTAAATTAACCTAGTAGAAATAAAATGGGCATACTGAAGCACAATATATTTTTTTTTCTTTTTTTTTTTCCTAATTCTAAAAATATCTTTTTTCCATTTGCATTCATTTGTCACAGGAATTTGAATTATCTAAGCATTCTGATGCAGGGTATAACCTAGATGTTTTGTTACATGGATAACCATCACGTCTTATGTATTATGGTGTATTCAAATCCAGATTTTTAATTGTGGAAAAATATTTCACTTGGAGATTTATTAATAAACCAAAGGAAAATATGTATATGAATTTATGTATATGAAGATATACATAGAAACACACGCAAATAGGATAATGTACAGTACACATAGACACGTCCTTCTGTATGTATTAATGAAGCAAAGATTGGTCATTTATAACGTCATTGTGCTCCATATGATCAGCCTTCGTTCTTCATGCCACCTCTGTGAAAGTTTCAAATGACCATGTAAATGAATTGGCATTGCATTCTTGTAATCATGCAGTTCTATGTCAAAACATTAAATGTCTTATATAGCAGCAATTTTTAAAAATGTTTGTTTATATTTATTAGATATTATGGCTTTCTGGAATTTGAATAAACATGACTTCTAATTAATTTGCTACATATAAATGACGTTGACCTTTATGGAAAAACATTTATTATTAATATGAAGAAGGTTGTTGCAAGTGTGTGCCAGTCTGGTTTTAATACAATGCCCAAATCTATTCTAATGCCAAATCACCACATTGGACAATATCTATAAGGATAATTTGCTGGAGTTCGGTAAAATGAAAAATCATATAATTTGAATGTTGTGCTTCTTTTTCCTGGGCTTGACATTTTTACGTAGTAGAAGTGCACAGTATGATACTATCGAGCTATATATCTATCATCTATTTATCTATCTAGCATGTCTATGTTAAGAGCAAATTCAGTACAATCATTTATTATTTAAAGTCTTCTTGAACACTTTTAATCTCTTTATTCAAACAGATGTATTAAGAATATAAAGTAAAGAGGCACGTTGTTATGGAAATCCACATGATGCGTTCTTATCCTAAGCACTATGCCCTATGGTGTTCCAGCTTGAACAGATAATAAAATTATGTTTTTTTTCAAGGGTGAAATTACATTGCATAGGCAATTGTGTTTATATTGGCATTGAGACAATTGACAGATAATAACAACACCATGTACATTCTATATCTAATGACTAAATGGGGGAAGCTTTAAGCTGAGAAATAGAGATCTTAATAAAAACACTAATCTTGGGTTTTTATGTCTGATCATAACAAAGGTTCTACCGCAGAAAAAAGACAGTAATATCTGTTCTGATCGAAACAACTCCTCCCTGGTAGAAAGTGCCTACTTTTGATGTTTTGATAATAAATGTGAACTCTTCCCTCTAGTAAATCATTTATCCAATGGAGTAAATCAAGACGCATATTTATTTTCTGCAATTCCATACCATTGTAGATTTATGAATTCAATGACCCGCAAAAGAAATTTCTGCACACCAGAGGCAATGATTTTGTTACATAATTTAGCTGTGAAATGAAGGGAAAAAAATGCATACATTTGTAATTAATGCTCCAGAAAGTGAATCTTTATTTTAATGAAAATTAGCCAGATATAGAACACTTCCATCTACATAAATTCAGTGAGCAGCTAAAGTATAATTTACATAACTTCTTAGTAAATATTGGCAAATGTGAAGCTTGGCCTGTCGTCACCGAATAATATAACTCAGCAGGCTCATCCCGTGGTATACCAATTTTAATTGTATTACAGCATACTGGTGACCAATGCTTAGAATTTTTACTAGTACATTACCCATTAAACTAAATCCCACTGAGATACAGAGGAGGGTAGACTAAAAACCATTTCCAACCCCCACCAACTTGAAAGGTTAAATGACTTGACTTAAATCACATCTTACTGATGAAAATCAATACACTACGCTCTCTGAAAATGGAAATGTTTTACTTTGCTCACATCCTACTTTTTTCTTGTTTTCTCAATCGTGGTTTCCACTATCATTGCCGTTTCTTCGTAACTCCTTATTCTGTCATCTGAAAACTTCTCAATCGATTCTACCACTTCAACTTTCTCATAACTCATTGAACTTGGGAAATCTCTTCCTCTGAAGGATGTTAAACTGTCTTCTTTGTCATTGTTTCTGCTTCTGCTAGATCTTTGTGGCTTCACAGAATCCGAACTTGAACTTCCTTGGCCATGTTTATTTGTGTCTCCTGGTTTTATATCACTGGGTGTCTTCTTAGGTTCTTCCTCTTTGCCTTCTGATTGTTTGCCATTTTCACCCGCTTTGTCTTCTGATTGCTTGCCCTTTTCACCCACTTTTTCCTCTTCACCCCGCTTTGTTTCATCTTTATCTTCTGGCTCATCTTCTTTCCGCTCTTCTGAGACACATTCATCTTCCCCACTTTCTGATGGCTCTGAAGGTTCAGGCAATTCAGGAATCGGTAGTACGATGTCACCCCCTGGCATTATGTCATGGCTAATGCTGACAGTGATTCTCCCACCTGCTTGTGGTATGGATGAAATGAAGCAGGGGTCCACATAACTTGATTCTCCAGTAACAAGAACGTAGCGACCCTTGGTGAAAAAATCTGGAGATGGTTCTGGTTTCTTGTAACCTCTTATTCTGTCTCTTACTATATTACATAACTTATCAAATGCTTTACTTATTTGTGCTCCATCTGGGACATCCTCAGGGTATAAATCACGATCACATATCTCAAAATCTTTTTCAGCTTCCCCTTGTGAAGGAGAATCAAACATGAATTCTTGTTGTCCCTTATCTGAACTATGTGTTTGGTCAATTACTTTGTCTTCAATACCAATATCACCCTTATCCATAGATATCTCTTTCCTTCTTGAGGTTTTCCGGACAACACCCTTTTGCCTTGGTTTTGCAGTAGCAATATCTTGTATAGCCAGGGTAATATCTGTAACATACACATTGGATATTTAACATTGAAACTATATCACTGCATGTAACACAGAAATATCAGCAGAACGTGTTCTCTAATATAAGGAACTAGTGGAAAAAAACTATTTATTATATATTTACATATAAATATAATGAACTAGCAGCAAACCACTTATGGGTGACATAGGTGAATGTGCATGTATCCTGTATTCATTCAAATCATATGCCCGCCATTGAGTTTTAACTTAACTTAAAATCTTAGTGTCACTGGAGTCACCTCCTGCTAATTCTATGCATTTTTATGGTGAATCATTTACTATTTAGGAATAATAATGTCATCAGACAAGATTGTGTATACAGATGACTACATCACTTTACAGTACAGTATGAACACATTTGTGTGGATTTAAAACATGTTTAGAATGTTAACCTAGAAAATGCCATCTATAAATACATTTGTGCCATCTTGGATGCCTATGGATTTTAATGTAGGAGACCTTTCTTTTAGTGTAAAACCTTCCCTGACAGACCCATACCTTATCAATTGATTCATATGAAAAACCATTGAAACAGTTCATATAATGAACACCCAGTCAAGCCCAACATTTTCTTAAAAAACTGACTAGTTAAAGATGCTGCTAGTAAAGGAAAATCGGTATTGGAATATGGTCAGTTTCTCACTCTTCTTAGTGTCAGCAGTGAAGAATAAAGAACAGGTGGCCACACTTTGTAGACCAAGAAAGTATAAAGCTTGCAGTCTGTGATATGAGTGAGCACTTGACGGCTCACTGTTCACTGTGCATCAATGTAACAAGTCCAGCAATGGTACTATAATATACAGTCAGTACCTTTTCTTCGTGTGGGAGATATCTGAGAGCTTTTGTAGCTTTGCATGAAGAGTGTAATTGGAGTTCCAACTATTGCAGAGTTCAGTCTAGGAGAGAAAAAGGGGAGAAGACAAAATTACATTTTTAACATTCCATTTTTCTACAAAACATTGAAAGGCACAACCTCTAATAGTTTGAAAAAAAACACAAAAAAAATAATTCAGTGAATATCTCTTTCTTAATTCTTGCATGCATGCATAAAGCCATATTAAGCTCACATCCAGGTTCATAGCAACAGAAACTGGGCTGGACATATTATTTGTCAGGTCAGATGAAAAAGAGTTTATGGGCCTGTGGGTTTGGGTATTAAATACACACATACAGAAAACTAACATTCCTGGTTCAGCAACCCAGAGCTCTCTCTTCTCAGGGGGGCTTTATGAAGACATGGGGCTAGCCCCAGACAGCATTTAGCTTATATATTGTTGTTATTCTGTCTCTCACTGTTCAAATAAACCTACCATTAAAATTATAGACTGATCATGTCTTTGTCAGTGGACAAACATACAAAATCAGCAGGGGATCAAATATTTTTTTCCTTCACTTCACTGTATATATACACACACACATACACACACACCACTGGACGTTATTAATTTAGCAAACAATGTCTTTAAAAGGGGAAGTTCCATGGAAACAAAAAAAATAAAATAGAGTGGGGTATACAGTAATGTAACACTGACAGAAAAAAAACATGTTCTTCTGTCATTTTATTTCAATAAACTTCCTTAATCTGCAGACCTGGAAGCTGCCATTGCTGTAAATCATGGGATATTTTGGGTGGCTTTCCCAAATGCTAATGAAGCACATTTGTTCTTTGACTTCCATTAAGCCTTATTGTGTTTATCTTGTCTAAAATAACAGAGCTACAGTAATACACATACAAATGACTAATATGCCGCAGCCTGACATTATATAATGTAGAAACTAGAACTATTTCAAAAATGGAAACAGCGTGTTATTTCATCTGATATTAGTAATAAAAAGTGACTTCCTCCTTGTTTGTCTGGGGTGTTACGTTTAATTGCCTTTCCACAAGGCAGTGGTGGTGGTATGGACACAGAGCTAAATCCCCAAATCTGTCTCAGTGTTACCTGTTATCCTCATTTTCAATGATACGTTTATATCTTTCCAATTCATTTTCCAAGGACTGTTGATATATTACAAGTTGACGGCAATCATTTGTGAACTTTTCTAAACTTCTCTCCGCTTCTTCTATGCCCTTCCTCAGAACTTCAATCTGTTCATTGTACAGTTGGATCTCATCATCGTAACTCTCCTGTGTGTTCTTAATTGCCTGTTCCAGCATGGAAGTCTGTGGAAAGAAAAATATGTAAGAATACAGTACTATATACTAGACTTGGGGCCGGCCAAGTCTTTGCGTTGGTCTTTGTGGGGGGGGGGAACAGATTCCACAAATATTCACTTGTTCTCATGTTCTTTTCGGGTGAATATTGGTGTACGTTCTTCTGGTTCATTGTTTTGCAGGGGTTAATACGGGGTTAGCACGTAACAATATGCAGTAGCTTTGCCGCCAGGATTTTAAAATTCCATAAGAGCGACTCTATCGGTTGCCGGCAGGGGGCTCCTCTGCCATCAACCATTGAAGGGCAGCCGCTCTTAATTGGTTGATGCCAGATGAGCCCCCTGGTGGCGACTAATAGAGTCGCTCTTACAGACCTTTAACTCCTGACAGCGAAGCCATTAGTCTCCTCAGGCCAGGCTGTACCTTGCCCTGCGCTTTGCCACGGGGCACTAAAATCCCTGTTCCTCCTTGGCAAAGGGCAGGGCAAGGTACACCACTGAGCAGCTTGGCCTGGGGAGACCATTGGTCTCCTGACTCCAGGAGTTAAAGGTCCGTACGAGTGAGTGTTGGTCGGCGGCAGGAGCCTCAACCAATTATTGATGCCAGAGGAGGTCCTTGCCGGCAACCAATAGAGTAGCACGTACAGACCGTTAACTTCTGATGCCGAAACTTGGCTTGGGGGGGGGTCAGGAGTTAAAGGTACGTGTGATTGACTCTATTAGTCGCCGGCAGGGGCCTCCTCTGGAGCTGTCCTTTGACTGCATTTAAAAATGCTGTGTACAGCGCACCGGGATATGACAGGGCTCGCTGTCCTGGGTCAGACCTAGGGCAACACACAAGGCAAATACACTACTGGGTTAATATATCCATGCAGACACAAACTACATTTTGATTTTGTCTGGCCTCCTTTTCTTGTAAAATGGCCTAAATTAATTGTGCAATGCGCATTACACATAATATTACACAAGATGGCGCAAGAACACAGAAAACGGAAACAGTCCAAATCTCATTCACTTAGGTTTTTCATTTACTTATATTTTAATCACAACTGGCAAACTGCAAAATGCAGGTAATACCTACTTAAAGAAAAAAAAAACAACTTTATTTTATTTTCACTTTTTGCAGTAAAATCCTCAGTCGTTTGCAACAAACACAATAACAAGACTTCCATGTGAATAGCCACCAACTTGGGACCATGCCTCTCCCTCAAGGATCTCTGGGTCTGGTCCTAAATATGCTGCTGGCTGCATGTTGACATTTCTCAGCGTTCCTGGTACACTACATAGTTCTATCAAATTAATTCAAATGTCAATACTGGGTACCTTATTTTTTTAATAACCCCAGATGTCATACCCTCACCTTCCATGATGGACATGGCTAAAGGTAGACAGGGTGGGGCTATTGGCAGGGGAGATCAGATGACATTCCCAATCATGATTACCACTAACTGGCTCAAAACATCTTAAGTAACCTTTCCTTTGACTGGAAATTACATTTATATTTATATAACTGCAGATCTCAGTGGGGTAGCTTCAGCCAAGAAATTTCACTCTACCAACAGAATATCCCTGAAATGGTAATGGGGAAGACTATGATTCCAATAAAAGTGCCAATCCTTAGAACAACGAGAACAGATGGGCACCTGGAAGGAGTTAGATGCCTGTGGATTTTATCATCCAAGCGCATTGAAAGACCTTACAATGGTAAGCAGGTTAGAGCGGAGAGAGTTCCTTGCTCCGAGACCAGAGCTTTATAGAGCACAAGTTATCCAGCTCCTCAACAAACTGGTTATACTGATTCAGGATTAGGTGACCGAACCATTTTGTTAAAATGTCAAAGGTGTTTTTTTTTATTATCCATTACTGTTTGCAAATCACATTATTAGACATCTTACCTCAGACTGTAGCTTAACCTTTTGAGCTTGTAGTTGACATAAGATACTCTTATATTCCTCTAGCTGGCATTGTAATATGGGGATTCTTCTTTCAGACATCAGCTTTTCCTGCAAAAAGCAAACACGTATAAAAATGTTTGCACACGTGGAACACCGCAAGTTATACTAGTCATAATAAGCTTAGAATCCTTTCGAGTATAAGCCCGCTTTGTGTAGCTATAGGAGGTCATAAGTGACAAAAGCCACCCAAGTACAGATCACAGCAAGAAAAATGAATTACGCTGATGTCAACATAGACATGCACACGAAATCTCAAGGTATGCCACTTTTGATCTCTTACCTTTGTTTACACTGGCATATGCCTGCTATAGGTGGATCACTTGGCTTATGGATTGCTAACCGCTAATGTGCTTAAAGGTTGTGTCTAAAACAGCAGACCTATGAAGGAGCCAATGTAACCATGCTTACTGTAACCCCTTGTGAGCTGGTGTGTCCCTTTCTTTTTGTGTCTACCACAATTACCTAGCTACTAGAATAGATGATAATAACGATGATACAAATAATAATGACAATAATACAAAGGCAATTATAATCATTAGCTCCTGGAAGTGAAAGTACTAAGAAAGTTCTTGAAGCTACTCTTACCCATGAAGTCCCAGGTGTGCTTTATTACAGCGGATTAGACAACTCCTCAATGTACTTGGAAAACATCTTTATGATCAGATACTTGCTGGTCCTGAGTAAATATCACTTAATAACTTTATTCAGTTTCAGAATTGTTGGCTGGGACCACGTTTATATAGTGGACATTTTTACCAGTGGCCATCAGCACTTAGGGCTTCTACTCCTATAACCACATCTATAAGAATCAAGGACTCATGACACTGGGAGTATGCATTCCCAGACCCATATCTGGAAATGATTGTGACTCTATGACAAGTAGCAGCACCTACTGTCAGACCCATATCTGCATATCTGTAAATTATCAAGACTCCATGACAACAGACACCCACTGTCAGATCGATATCTAAGAAGTCTTAATTATATCTGAGTATATGTGGTTTCTTTATTTTACAGCTCATTAGTTCCCCTAATTCACACCTTTCTCTAAAAAATCAGGCCTTAAACCATACATGACATTTGGGAGAATTCCTTAAGGCCTAGCTAGGAATGTATCTCATGTATGATGTTCATGAAGATTGACCTCTATCTTTAGAAACCTGGGAAATCTTGGAGGATGGCTGTTCTGAATACAACATTAACCACCTCTTGAGAGCAGTCTATGTACCCTTCCCTCCATAGCTCACAATATGTTAATTTCCAACTATTTAATCAGTTTTGTATTTCAACTACACAGGGTTTGATGAGATACAAGTAATGTGTTATACTTTCTGCATCTGTTATTGAAATGTTTATCGAGAATTGTAAGGCAAAACAGAAATAACATTGGAAGACAAAATCAAATATGATCTGTACAGTTACTTTATCACATGGAAGAAAGGGGAAATTATTGTATAGCAATAATATTTTGTCAGATATATTAATTGGTTTTATTTTTTTATTTCTTAAAAAATATGTTGCATAGTATCCAAAGAGACACATTAAACTTTTTTTTTAAAGGCAAAGAATTTACATGCATTATTGACAGTTGTTTACAACTAATACTGGTAGAAATGTATTAGTCATTGAACGTTATGTATTATTAGACAGTTCTTTAGTTGTACTTTGTTACTTTATACCTGATCTTGTATTTCCACTGTTTTCCATGCCACCTGAAGATAGATTGCTAAGGTCCTTAAAAACTAATATGACTTTACAATAATAATAATAATTGTACAGTATATTACAACTTTAAAAAAGTATACACCATCCAGAATTTCAGGTGTCCCTCTGTTGGGAGTTGTGGCTAGAGGAAGGGGTGAGTAGGGCCGTAGACAGTAGTAGGTAGAGAGGTCAGAAGATCTCCCCAACCAGCTCTTGATCCATGCTGTCCTACTTTAGCAGGGCAGCTATCTAGCACGTCCTTATAATGCTTGAAAATCAGGACTGCCCCATTAAAATATAGACTATAGGGAAGTATGGTTATTTGATGGTAATATGTGCTTGCAAGAAAAACTGAAAACAATCATTTAAAAATTGAAAATATGCCAGAATCTCTTACCTCATGCATTCCACCAGTAATGGTTGTCACAGGAGGAGTTGTTTGAATAATTTGTTGTAATATATTAACATACGTCTGAATTTCCATGAGGTTCTGTTGACAAAGAAAGAGATTCTGTGTAACTGAAACATTATAATAGATTTAAATAGGAAATAGAAGAAATCAAACAACCCCAATACATAAAAATTACAGACCTTAAATAGGTACATGGTCAGACATAGAGTACATTGACATAGCCGTATAAAATTATGCTGACAATAGATTTTTAATATTTTGAAGCGCTTTAAACAACCAACATAGACTCCATGACACGTTTCACAGGAATCAAATTTTAAATAATTTTATCTCTAATTTTTCAATAATGCTGTTCATGATTTTATCAGCTATCCGCAGCCAATTGTGCTTTATTAAATTATTCTGGAGCACAATTTATTGGCAACCTGCGTTCATGAGGGTTTAGGACATTAGAGGTTACACATGTATGAGGTTAAACATGGGCACTGTATGCTGGAAGAGATGCCTAGGACAAATGTCAGGAATTAAGAAAGTGACAGAGGAGAAAGAAGAGCACACCAACTTCTGAGACTTTCAAAGAGACAGGGGTATACCGTACTAAGAGGTGACTTTGAGACCTCTAGATTAGTATTTATAAGCACTGTGATACACCAATACCCATAGAGGGATTTGGGTTCCAACAAAGAACTGCACCTGCTAAACTGGGACACTTGGAAGGCATGGGTGAAATCTAGATGAACAGGGAACGGAGTAAAAAGTACTGAGCGAGTAGAGAGAGAGAATGTAAATATATATATATATATATATATATATATATATATATACATATAAATATCATAGAACCATAACTAATTTGACATTTTCCAAAACTGCCCCTATGCAGTGCACCTCTACAGGCCATTGCAGAAGTGTATTGCTGTGCAATATTCAGATAATGTATGTTTTCTTTCAGAGGCTTGGTCTTCATAGCTAGCAATCTGTCCATACTGTTTATATTTATTTCACATTTTGGTCTGTTTAATTCTGCTCTGCACTTACGTTGACCTGTATGAAATAATTTGCACAATTTATTCTGTGCCAGTTGATACATAAAACAAACACAATATTTATTGTACTACCTGGTTGATTTGATAAATAATACTTAAGTGATGTAAGCATTTATTTATTGAAAAATATAAAACTGGTCAGAATCTGTCTACGTAAGTATCATGAGTTACACATACCGACATCCTTTGTTTCGGAGTAATAGCTGTTCTCATACAATATGTTTGTATGAATTCTGTGTATGTTGCCAAATAGGTGCTTGGTATACGTTTCAGAAATTTTGTGAACAGTATAACTACATGTGTACAGGGAGATAAGCAAAAGAAACTACTGCTAGGTATAGCGAAAGTGTCCATACATGTGTATTTAGTTAAATGCAAGTCACAAATGTAAGTTCTTCTTAACCTTTTTGGTGTCACACCTCCCTTAAAATCTTATGACCCATGCCTCCCATGTTTTAACAGCCCAAAATTAAGGCTTAGGAGGATGAGTTTGCATAAACAATTTATAGTTAAGAGGCTACTCACACCTCCCCGGGTCCAAACAAACCTCCCCAGGGTTAAGAACCCCAGCTTTAAGACCTTCCTTTGGTGAAAGGATGTCTCTACTGTGATCATTATACCGTTTACACAGAGGCCTATACAGTCTTCTGGTCAGCTTCACTGTCTGATCAATGCAATTGCCTAGACAAATGTGAGATCAAGACTGACCCCCCTCCACCGCTAATTTGTGCCAAGTAGTTTGAAAGGGTTGCTGTTTGGATTTGAATGCTGTTTGGATTTGAATCTTTTACCTTTTTTATGCATGTACAACCCATTTTATTACATAATGTTCATTATTTGAGTCCCATAGTATATGCTAGTATTATTTCCTCCAACTTTATCAGTCAACTTTAAACATATCTATTGTATGCATTAAATTTGATGGCAGATAAGAACCATTCAGCCCACCATTCTGCCCATTTTCCTGATGTAAAGACTCAGTCCTTGAAATCTTCTTAGATTCAGGGAAGCTTCCCTTTCTTGAGATATTTTATCCTAAAGACTATTCACCATTTTTGTAGCCCTGGCCAAGGCAGAACGATCTTCTTCTTCCTGCTACTAATGTCTGTAGCTTATTGTTCCAAATAGAAAAACTAACATGTGCCAAGAACAGACATTAGCAGGTTGATCATTCATGAAGCTGAACAACTTGCAGGAATGCTCAATGCATGGTTGTAAAACTTGCCAGTGTATCCTGCCACCTTGCCATCTCCTGTTAGAAGGTCCAAGAAGGTCCTGAAAACTGATAACTAAATTCCCTTAGGATGAGTTTAGGTTTTACCTAAGGCTATTCCATCACTAATGAGGCCCTTCTGAAATAGGCTCCAAACACTGTATCTGATACCTTTCTGTGAAGCTTGAAATGATCTGCTAAGTGACAGATTTTGTTATTAGACATCAGAGCACAGAGCTGTTTCCTATAGCTAGCCTTTGTTTTGTAAATGACCAGCAAAGAACTCAATGGTGCAAATAAAGATCATGAGTTTTACCTTCTTGTACCTGTCCTTTGCAGCATTAATGTCATCTTGCAGGAATTGAGATTCAATCTGTAGTTCAAGATTACTTAGTAAAGCTTCATCTGCTTCCTGGAACAAAATAAAATAACAATACAATAACATTAACCGAACAGCAATTAAACTAAACCGTTTGTAGACAGGCTGAATTTATGTTTTAGTAGGCTGTGGATAAATCCAGTTTGCTCTTCAGCATTGCTTATCCAGTTTACAGACCAGTTTTAAATGTTTACAATAAAGTCATGAGTCTGTTTAATAAAACTGTGATAGTCCCAAAGTTTTTTTTAAAAAAAGTTTACACCCACTTTATTTATTATTTTGAGTATTGTGTTCACTTTTCAACACAAAAGTGTGAACTTTTTCACCTTATATTAAAAAAACAAAAACAATGTTTTTTGTAAAAATAAAAATGGGAATGTGTTATATATCATAACATGTAACTTCAAAGCCATAGAAATTGCTTAAAAAGTCTGGAGGGTGAATTCATTAGAATGCAACTGCATATGGGGATACTTGGGAACTCTCGGGTCTCAGGGTTTCTGCCTCAATCTCAGAGTGAAGGGGCAAAACTGCAGGGTCAAACAGTGTCCAGCTGGCTCATTCCTATGATATCTAAGACTCCTTATTAGTGTTTTTGCTACTAGTATGTCACAGTTGATATCCCTGCTTGAATGCAGGTGACTGAATTGTATCTTTACATGGCAAGTCAAGGTTTCCATGAGAAACACATTTGATGATTCGCTAAATAGAATCTTCATGATGAGCCATTAAAGGGTTAATATTTAAAGAATCTTAGCTCATTTAGAAAGTAAGACTTCACAAAATTGTCTTGAACATTTGTGAGGAGTGTTTATCGTTTGGGAGCTGCAGATCGTGTAGGAGATATTTATTATTATATCTTTTTGCACTTTTCTTTGTTTCACTTGGCTCACATTATTGGTGACATTTTGTTTTATCTCATTTAGAAAGTACCCAGGTATGCATTCCTACACACAAGTTGGACTGACATATTCACTATTGCCCACTCATATATGCACTTATGTAAATTAATATTTCAGTCACATGCACTGGAATATTGTACATGACCGTCAAGTTAGTGCTTGTTGAAAGAGTTGCTTGCAAATGCGTGTTGGGACTTAGTTCAAACTCCCAAATCATTGATGCAAGGTTGCAAAGTGCAAGATGAAATGTGAACCCCCTCCAGATTAAACTAAATTCCTTTAAAACTGAAAAAAGGGTGGACTCCTTGTTAATGTGAAGGGGGGTAGTTATGATGGGATGGGATGGGATGTGATATTATCCTGGGAGGTATAGCACCCACCTAAGCTCCTCACCACCACTCCCATGCCCAGGGAGTATATATATAATACTATATATAATAGATATAAACCTAGGTGAGAGATGGAGCCCATTCCATGCATCCCCCATGCCCCCTATCCCATTGGGATAGTAGGAATAAATAATCATTAACCACTCACCACTCTTGTGAGGCATAGAGCCCACCAATTCCATCCTAACCCCCATCACTTGCCCACTGGGATGTGTGTACTTTGCATTAGAATGTAAAAAGGGTGAGTTGAGCCACCTCAGACTTCCCCCAACACTTTTGGTCCTTGAATGTGTCTTTTATCGAGGAATGGAAGTACTGAGTATGACCCTGACAAGGCTTATGCAGTGCCAGCAACTGGGTTTCCCACCTATAATCAAGAGGCATAGATTACTAGTTCATGTGTATAACGGTACAATAAACCTTATTTTATCATCTAATTCTTACCCTATTTAGACGTTCCAGATTGTCTTTCAGAAGATGCTGATATTCACATTCATTTCTATATCTGCAAATTATGCAAATTATATTGTTATTGACAAATGTACATTATATCACGTGCTGAAAAGGCATTATCTGACCTTTAAATTGCTTTAGTACATAATGATTGATGTTTAGCACTTTCAAAATAAATATTTTTTCAAAGTCTGTATAAAATCTTTAACCCGAAACAAACCAATTTTTTTACGACAGAGTCGAGACATAACACTTAAAGACATCGGACAATTACATCAAACAAATTATTATTATTAATTTTTTCATACATATTATATGTTAATATATTAATTTTACAGTAACAATTAATAATAATATACAATATTTTACAATAATATGTAAATTAATAAATACCGTAGTAGATTTCACTGTTAGCTGCATTTTTTGTAATGAAATATTTATTAATACAAGAGTAGATTCAGAAATCACATCTTAGCTTTATTAATGTCTGAAACTAGTTTTTACACCAAACTAAAAAGGTATTATTGTTTATTTAAAGAGACAACTAAAAGTTGTAATGAGCGACAGAATTAAATGAAAATGGTATTAAGTTAATCAGGGGATTTATTATAGAATACAGCATTGGCGCATGTGTCAACACTTCTATTGCAATTTCATGAGCTACACCACCATTGCCAATGAGAACAATGAATCAACTCTCATAAGTGTGTGGGTACTGTTATTTTAACTGTTAGTGGTATATGGTGAAGGGGTCATGGGTTTGGGAATGGAGAGCTGAGTGGGCACATAAGGGGAGATGGGCTGGCAAAACAGAAAAGAAGAGCGCTTCATGGGGCTAGAGGAAAAATGAGAGTGACTGTGCTTTGGAGACAGAAGGAAACACATCGTACTTACGTATAATGTTGACTACACATTTACCCTAGGAGTCATATATCTCTGAAAGCCTGACATGTCTGATTTCATGAAATAAAGTCTCCACTGCACAGTAAATGGCTTGATAACATATGGGTTGTTGTGAAACCTCTTCATAATAAAGGAGCAACAAAATAATAGTTTCAATTGAATTAAGACACACAAACTGAAAGTTATGACTTTAAAAAGACAAATTCTTACATTAATCATGTAATATTTAAAATAATTATCACAGAGATAACTGCAAATATATTTCCCTGACTTATATAATGCATGATTGTTTAGCAGTTGATTTTACCTAAATTTATCTGGCTTATGAATAATGTATAACGGATAAATATCTTACTTGTTTTTAAATTCATCAACTGTTCTTTGAGCATCTTTATATTCCCTCTCAAGCTTGGATCGATCAGAAGATAGCTCCCTAAGTCTTTGACAGTTGAGCTCTATCTGTTCAGCAAATGCTTCTTCCAAGCCAGAGATCTCATCCATTCGCTGGAAAGTCTCTAGTTGTTTCCTGAAGATGGCATTTCTTTGTTCCAGAACTCTTGCTCGGTTGATATAGTTTGCAAACCTTTCATTAAGGTCCTGCAAGTTTTCAAGGCCTTGAGCTTGCGATAAGCCAAGGCTGCTGAAATCTACTAGACTTTGTTCATCAAAACCATCAGATCTTTCATATTTTTCCTTGCGCACTTCACGCAAGTAACTAGTTTTGTACATTTTTCTTTCCTTCCTCGGTGGAACTTTCCTTTGCGCAAGCCAAGTCAATCTAAGCAAACATCTAGTAGGCAAGAGACAGAAAATGCCTCTGGACCCTCTCTCCCGTGTATGGAATGGAATGCAATCTGTGATAAAGTAACTCAATGAACTACAGTTCAAAGCAGTTTGCCACAAGAGTATTGTTCTGTTGCTTTCCAGTATTAGTCAGCATGTATTTTGTTCTAGATGCAATTGTTTGTTAAAAGCAGTGTTCTTTTTCTGTGTACAAAGGATCAGATTAACAAACACAAAAGAAATGCATTGCCATATAATTACTTCAATTAAACATAGAGAAGAGAGCATTTGCAGTTATTAGTTTTAATGTGGTCATTTTTAAATTAAATATATATATATTCTTCAGCTTTATACAGTGTAAACACTTGTCAACACCAACACAACGCAGCATATGAAGGCCCACTACAGCACTCTATGGATCATAGGAGGTTGAGGAGACCAGAATCTCATATTTTAATCATTCTGTCCATTGAATGCAGAAGAGGGAAATGTTATTTGATCACAAGGTGTTTTTTTTTTAAATTGAGACCTGTCGAGTTGCCAAGTTGAACAAGGGTGTGTTGATGTTTAATTTTAACCAGTTAATTACATTAATCTGCATCTTGCAGTTTTTCAAACCAAAACAACTCAAACTCAACATCAATGTTGTTAAATAATTGAGCTGTGACTGTAGCTGATATTGAGGAGTTGCATCAAGCTAATCTTAGTTACGTCTGCAAGTGGGATGATTAGTGACTCAATATCATCAATAAACAAGTGTTGTTTGATGATAGTGTATATCTTGACTGGAATGGTCACAATTAACAAAATGTATTAACCCCAAAATGCATGCATGATATGTATGTATGGGGCCCAACAATATATCTCTGCCCACTGCCAAAATAGATTTCAAGAAAGCCTTGTTTGAGTCACCAACTTAATATGGCAGCCAAAATTAGATAATTCACTTGGAGAATCCCAGAACCATACAGGTAAGTAGATGTATTACAAACATCAACACATATTGATAAAGATAAGGAATAGGGCCCTTCTTTTGTGAGCTTCTCATATATTATGATGTTGAGGGGTAATGAGGCAGAAGCTAAAGGACTGCCTGGTTGAGGATGATTTCCCTGTAGCAAAAGTCATGTAGAGAAGTCAGCGGAGTGGAGATCTCAAAGATGGAGAGAACAGATGGTGTCTTCCCAGATGCATGTTTTGGAGTGTTAAGGGGATGGGTTGTATGCGTCTCTAAACAAGTGGGTTTTTAGTAAGTGTGTACAGTTAGAATAAGTGAAGAAGAGTCTGACAGAACAAGGAAGGGAATTCCAGATAATAGGTGTTGTACAGCTGAAATCTGGCAGACGTGAGTGGGCAGAATGGAAGGGATGTCACTCTTCTGTACAAAAAGTACTTCTACGTACAAAATAAACATGCAGCTGTCTTTTTATTTTTTGGTCAAGCATTACTTTGTAGTGGCAAAACCCCATACCTCAACTGTTACTTCTACTGAAATCTATACAACTAATCCCAGTTACTCAAATACACTTACTTTTAATTTAATTAATGATGTAACACATGTATATTTGATTATAATGAGCTTTATTTTTTAATTAAACTATACTATTAACTGAGGATGTCATGGTGGATGTTAACTTGTGACAGTGTTTTCAATTATAATTCAGTCTTTCTAGAATCCTGAAAAGGCTTATCACATAATACCAATTGAAGTGGAATGGCTTTCCCGTGCAATTTTTGTACTGATTCAGGTTTCTCACTGTTAGCAAACCCATGACAGTTGCAAACCAGAGTCCTGTATAAACACATTGTATCAAGGGATATACCTGTGAATGTATATGCTGTCTTTAGAAGAAAAAAAATAAGCATTGTAACAGATAAATACTATTTTGTTATGATTTCATGCAATGTATTAATAAGAATGCTATTTTAGTTTGGAGTCAAAAAGGTGTGTATTACATGGTTTAAGGGAGGTAAGTATAACCATTTTATATATATATATATATATATATATATATATATATATATATATATATATATATATATTGTGCTAATGAAATTGCTCTTCCAGTCCTAGTCATGGGAATTTTCAATATGGCTGCCTAGATGCTATGAAACACACACATTTAGATTTAGCTTTAGATTTCTCCATGTATCTACATGATAAATGCAAGAACAGGGGAGCCCAACAAGACTACCTGCAATTGGGACACCATTTTATGTTATACCACTGTGCATATTGCAGTTCTATTTGTACTTTTCATAGGTTTATTGCATTTTGTTGTAACTGTTATAATGTATTGGAGTTGACCCTCCTTGACGCGTTTCATGGTTCTGGCTGTTTCTGTTGGTGGGGGGTTTAGAAGGATTGGTGGAAGGGAAGGGTCTGGAAGAGCCTTTTAAGCTATAGGTAATTGGGCTTAGGCCTCTTTTTGAACCACGTGCTTCTATGTGAACGTGGTCTTCTGGTGACACTTATGCAGAAGTGCTCTGAGTGACAAGAATACTGAAGTGTGGAGTGTGGAGTGAAGTGGATGGAGTGTGAGAGATGACAATTCTAAAAGGGATTAAGGGTTGTGTTATTAAATTAGGGCTACCCCTTATACAAGTGGTTAAAATCAACAGGCACAGCCTATTAAAAACAGTCAAGTCAGCAAAATTTTACTTTTATTTCCCTTATTCTAGTCTGCTTAGTTGCAGCTCAAGTTGACAGAAGAGAGGAACATTTGAATAGCAGGAGTCTTGAGAGATCCCAATGTGATCCTGTCTTTCTGATTTATACGAGCGATTTGAGAGTCTTCATATATATATATATATATTGTGCTAATGAAATTGCTCTTCCAGTCCTAGGTCATGGGAATTTTCAATATGGCTGCCTAGATGCTATGTGGTCATGCATGTGTAGCAAACCCAGCAACCATAATTGATAGACAAGCCAATTCTCATTGTGTTTTTATAATATCACTGGCAGACATGGCACCTTGTGTTCACATGGACGCGAGTACTGACTTCAATGGCACATTCTGAAACACACACATTTAGATTTAGCTTTAGATTTCTCCATGTATCTACATGATAAATGCAAGAACAGGGGAGCCCAACAAGACTACCTGCAATTGGGACACCATTTTATGTTATACCACTGTGCATATTGCAGTTCTATTTGTACTTTTCATAGGTTTATTGCATTTTGTTGTAACTGTTATAATGTATTGGAGTTGACCCTCCTTGACGCGTTTCATGGTTCTGGCTGTTTCTGTTGGTGGGGGGTTTAGAAGGATTGGTGGAAGGGAAGGGTCTGGAAGAGCCTTTTAAGCTATAGGTAATTGGGCTTAGGCCTCTTTTTGAACCACATTTTCTGACAGCAATAATACCATCCCACACCTATGCTAGTTTTTGTGTTTTGGCTGGCATGTCTCAAGACATTCTATGTGTACAACCAGCTAGAGCTGCAAATAGGGGTCTGGTTGTGGGGGGTATGCCTAAGATTGTCATACCCTGCTGCATTGGGGTACGTCAGAATGTCAAAACCAACAGGTGAAGATAATTTGCGCCCTGAGCAGACCTCCTACAATGGGGACTGATGATGTTTTAAGTGATTGATGCCATTTAAAGGTTATTCTAGATGAAATGTGAAATAAATATCATTATGTACCACCCCGCTATGGTTCCTCTATGTCTTCACACCATGTCCGAACATCCTCCCAGGGTCCCACAACGTCAATGCTCAGAGACCAGATCCTACACTGCTCTTCCAGGCCTCACATAATCGCTTACTTCAGCTTGTACACTGCCATATGGAAGTGTGTCTCTTCCAAGTTCTGTACATTCCCTCCTAAAGGGACAGAAACCCTTTTCCCTCCAAGTTTTGAGGCAGAATGTGTAGACACCAAGTAGCAGGCAGTCCAAATCAAGAAAATGATATAATATGCAGTCCGATCATCTCCATATCTCCACCCACAGCTGCCTCCTTAAGCTATGTGTGAGAATTACATAGTTACATAGTCACTGGAATTATTGTTATTGGAATTATACCCACTCTAGACTACCTGTCTGGGACTATACTATATCCAGGTTCCTACATCTCTGGCCCATGAAGGGTGGCACATTGGTTGACATTGTATTTTAAATAAAAGCTTTGGCCTTGTTAACTCCTCTGTTGTCCTCCACGGGGTTATTTGGGTGCCCAGGGGATGTCTGTCTTGCCCCCCCCCTGTCATGTGAGTTTACCCACCAAATATATGGCCACCAACAGAAGCTACACATCTCAGACAAGTACACTTTGATGCATCTATGGAAACTGACCAACATGCTGAGAGAAAACTTCAAGCTAAGATCCTCCGGGCCACATTTATATCAACTAAAGTGCTTTTGACAGTGCTTTATCGAATTATTATCAGGTTGTTATCATGTATACTATATAATACTGTTCAGCTTCAATATGTTTCCAGGGACACAAAATATACTTAACAGTTCCTGGAAGCATGAAAACAAGGCAGCTATTTTAATGAGGAGAATAAAATCTGTTCAATGTGTATGACTCTCTGCAATTTCAGATTTTATATTTTTAACCCGTTCACTATTGTTGCTTTTTTACCATTAAATGATGTGTGAAATGTATTTGTTTTTTATTTTAGTGATATTATGTAAGTAGTTAAACATAATAAATTAGGTTGTAATTTGGCTATATAATAATGAGGTTGATATAGAACATGTGGATGTTTAACCAGTTACCGTAGGAAATAAGTGTTATTTGTTTCATGCGATTCCATATTAAGTCAGTCCATACACAGGAAGGGTTGTAGAGGGTTAAGAGTTGGCAACTCGCTAAAAACCATGTTAATGACAGACTAAAAGAACATGAAGATTTTTGGCCAGCATGAGGCAGCTGGAACTGCATTTTTGGCAGCACAAAAGAGAAACGACAAAGAAACGTTAATTAATGTAAATCTGCAGGACAAATAAAAGACACAACACACTCACGTTGTTAATTGCTAAGCAATGGTTTTCTAACAGAAGGAAAGAAAACATTATACCTGGTGATATGATAAAAGGAAAGCCTCCACCTGACATGGATTATGACCAAAAAATTGGATTTATTTTTTGTTTTGTTTATGGTCCATTTGTTATTAGACAACAAATTTTGTTTCTGCCCTTTTGATTTGGATGAAATTAGGAGAGCTGTTTCAAGTCCCTGTCTCATTTCCCACAGGTCTTGCCTCTTCTTGTCCTTCTGTCCTCTTTCCTACCCGTGTCTTCTTTCTTCGTGTGCTTCTATGTGAACGTGGTCTTCTGGTGACACTTATGCAGAAGTGCTCTGAGTGACAAGAATACTGAAGTGTGGAGTGTGGAGTGAAGTGGACGGAGTGTGAGAGATGACAATTCTAAAAGGGATTAAGGGTTGTGTTATTAAATTAGGGCTACCCCTTATACAAGTGGTTAAAATCAACAGGCACAGCCTATTAAAAACAGTCAAGTCAGCAAAATTTTACTTTTATTTCCCTTATTCTAGTCTGCTTAGTTGCAGCTCAAGTTGACAGAAGAGAGGAACATTTGAATAGCAGGAGTCTTGAGAGATCCCAATGTGATCCTGTCTTTCTGATTTATACGAGCGATTTGAGAGTCTTCAGGGCTTTTCAAGCTGTGCAGCACTGTGTATTGAGTGCATTTTTGTTATCAACAAAGCAGCGGACTGAACATAATTCATGTGTTATGTATAGCTGAATTGCCAAAAGCTTAGACATCAATTGCAAACTTAGTATATCAGTTAATAGATAACACTGATGTCAGTCAGCCGTAGTAATGCACTCAGCACCAATACTACTAAATTAAGCTACCCTCTAGTGTGTTTGAAGATATTCTGGAATCTTTTAGTTCTTAGAGAAAGATTTATTATTTCTTATTCTGCATGTACCTGTGTCAAAGAAAAGCTGTGAGATCTGGGAAGAGATATTTCATCATAAGCTTACTGAACATGGGACATTTATTGCACACCCTTGACTATATTTAACTACTTAAATAATGGCACTAAGATTGAAAAGCTAAAAGCTATGACCTAGATACTGAAAGTGGACATGGTCCATAATGAAAGTGATGAGCAAGGCCTGCTAGAGCTCACAGGTCATAGGTGGCAACATATTTTGGCCTAGTGTTTTAGTCCCAGGCCTAAGGTGTCAAGCTCAGGGGGCGGCAATCCCCAGCAGAAAAATCCAGGAGGGGAGCATGCCCCATACAGGATGGTTACATAGTTTTACAAAGTGCCACAACTGAGTTTTCTCAGCTTTATTTAAGCCACCACATTCAGATAGACAGGACACACTAATTGAAGAGTCTTTTGTGAAGGAGCTAAAAGTATTTTTCTAATAAGGTCAGGAACCATATTTGGCACTTTCCATGTGTGGGACAACATCTATTGATTTGTCGTATTATGTAAGGACTTTTTATTAATGACCCTTGGATCAGTATACAAGATGTAAATAAAGTTTTGCTTTATTTTTTACTGTGGCCTCCTACTTATGATTTGTCATTAAAACAGTCATCACCCAAATAAAATATTTAGTGAATTTATTCATGCAAACACAGGCACCCCGCTAAAAGAGACACCCAGAAGAAGATTAATGCACTGCGCGGGTAAAAGGGAGAGCTCTATTGTGGATTGGGACAATGGATGAGGAGGAGAGAAAAAGGTGATAGAAGGGGGTAGAAGAGGTAGAGAGGAAGAGAAGATTAGAGAAACAAAGTGAGTGGGTGAATTTGTGTATGTATGCTTATGGTGTATGTGTTAGTGTAAGTGAATAGTGGTAGCTTGCATATGAGCATATGGTGATAGAGTGTGCTAAAGTATGGTGTTAAGCATGAATGTGTGAGCGTATGATGTCAGGTGTGAGCATAGGGTTAGTGGTTTCTGGGAGAGGAAAATAGATAATGTGTTATTTACAGGAGTAGTGTCGAAGATATACTGTACCCACGCTCCACTAACCCGAGGCTCTTCCTTAGATATTGCTTATTTTGAGGTTCATTCTGTGAGAAGCATTTAAAAATTTTCCTCTTAGGTGGTAGATTGGAATACATTCTTGAGGCTGCAGATTGGTCTTGAGAGTTGGCCTATAGAGAATGTAATTTTAAACCTGTCACTCACGTTTCCTCTGCTGGTATCACTTCATTTCCTATAGCTTCCAACTTGGCTATATGAACTCTATGATTTTACTAGTGTGGTGACATAATGTCAATATTTTATTAAAGACAGAAGGCAAATGTTATCTCTGCTTATTGAGAAATGTTTTAACATCCTGGAAACATGTTGTTGTGTCAAGTTTTCTAGTAGTTTTATGTTATGGTCAGTTTTGAAGATTTGGAACGGACTATTTGGAAAGAGCTCTTATTGGTGAATTCAATATTCCCTAAACGTGTTATTTTAAACTATTTGCTCTTAAAAATATAGTTTGTGTCACGTTCTGCCCAGGCTGCAGAGCTGCATATCTGTCTTGCTTTAGTTTCTCTGTTTTGCTTCGATCCATTCCTAGATTTCCTTTTGCTTTGTTCTGATCTTCCATTCCTTGCTTCTGCTTCAGCTCTTTGCTTCAGCCCTGTTTCCTTTATAAGGTGTGCCCCACCTACGTGTTCTGTTTGTCTCAGTCTTCAGTCTAAAGGTATGTCTCAGTGCTATGTGTTTGGTTTACATGTTGGTTTGTTTCGTACCACTGTCAGCAGGGATTAGCGTTGGGACCCACCGTCATTGGAGTACTTTGGCGTAGTGGTGGGCTAAGCATACTATGGCCATATCATGTGACGGAATCTCCAATTGTTATCACATAGTTCTAGGCTAGTTCCTGTATTCATGTTTGTCTGTCTCTTATGTACCTTTGTCCTTCTTCCCTGTCCTTTGTTGTGCCCTGTATCATGTATATCTTGTCTAGTAATGTTTATTCCTTGTCTGGTTCACTGTAGTGCCCTGTAACATGTATGTCTTGTCTGGTTATGTTTCGTGCCTGGTCTCCCTGTCCCTTGCTTGTTGTGTTTCTGCTATACCATTTGCTTAGCTTCCATACTCCCAGCCTGCAGCATCCTGCACGTGATTCAAGTGATATGCTTCATGCCTGCTCCAGGATGCCTGCAGGATATATCTTCACTTCATTCTGGACTTCATCCGCTGCCATATCAGGGCGCTGGTGTTTGGCTGCACAACCCTAGGTGCTCAACACCTGGGTGAGTGTGGTCACCCTGCAACCAGGCCCTGTCCAAACTCCATTACTGCACTGTGACTCCTGCATACAATCTTCGGGCGCGCTGGGTCCTTTCAGTCATCTGTTTGGACCCAGTCCGTGACAGTTTGCTCCTATTAGGAGTAGTAGAGAAAGTTAATGCATAGTACCATATTCAACAATCACCTTTAATATGAACATAAATACATTCAGTGGTGTTTTTTTATTAGGTGTATTTTCACTTTGGTGGAGTTTTTGCACTCCTTTTTAATGGGAATTACCTACAAAACCTCCTATCCATACCATCACAGAACCTCCTCTTTACTCAATGAGAGGAAATAACACAGTAGTGAAAATAATCAGTGAGGATACAGTTTTAAAGGTGGTTTTACATGACTTTACAAATTATTTTAGTATTATGAGAAATTCAACAAAATTTTGATTTTTTTTTCTCAGGGTAAAGCCTATGATGAAGGTATCATAAGACATTGTAACTTGAAAACAGCAGATGGCACCAGTGCATTCAGTTCAACAGACAGATGCAGTATAGAGCTAGAAGGAAGGAGGTCCAAGGAGTTGGTAAGAACAGAAGCAAAATTTGAAAGCTCAGATTGCACAGCTGACAAGTGAAGGAAGCTTGATATTTAATACAAGGATTAAAAAAAACCTCCCAATTGATAAAGACTTTGTTTTGAATGCCAGAAGAAAAGAATGTTCTTGCAGTGCTCCAAAGTACAGGTAATTTTGATCTATACGTCAATTGCCGATGAATTTACTTTTATATTCTTTTTTTAAAATGCTTGTAAATAGCTTTTACATAAAAAATTGTTAACATAGAATAAATATTTTTTTGCCTATTAACTTGTGTTGAAATTTGTATGAACTCTATATCATTTTAAGATATAATACATAGATTTATATGTAAAATGTAAATAATTATATATATATATATATTATAAAAGTATAATCAGCAGTGAGTTTACTGAAAGGTGCTGAACTGCACACTTATACTATCAGAAAATGCAATTGTTTTGCACAGCTGTCCTCACAGTATATAAACAATAACACTTTGTGATATATAAAATAGTAATAATACTTTGTGATATACCCCTGCTTCCATTTGCTGTTACCTGTTATAATGACATTTTAAATATTGTTAGAATTGTTATTTAAATGTATTGCTTGCACTTAATAGATCATATCATATAAAATGTTATTGTCCCTTAACCATATTGCTTTAAGATTCCAATAGCATTATAAAGTACAGTAATATTAATGATCTTGATCACAAATTCTGTTATGGACAGCATATTTGCACATGATGTTTGATAAATTCAGCATGGTGTCTTACTGCGTTAAGCCGTATAACATGCTTGGAAATAAGGTCAAAAAGCCTAGAAGATGCAGACATTGAAGATACAGAACAGGCATTCATTTAGTATACAACATTATGAGAAAATCATTTTGTTACCTGAAGGGCTTGTAACTGTATAATTAATTTTTCAACAAGAACTACCTTAATACATTTGTGCCCAGCCGACAGATGTTACAAATAAACTGGTTGAAGAATAGGTTTTCCCCCTTCCATTTACAATCTATAAGGAGCTAGCTGCAAGTATATCATTCTTAAAACACATTTTGCATATTGCAAATCACCTTTTCATTTTTACATTCTAATTATCTTGTTTGTCGCCAGTTGAGGGTACCAATTCTTGATATAATACAACCAAAGAACCTTAAGAAATTAAGGGGGGGGTACTCAGATTTTCATACATTATTAACCCTTGGAACACTATGAAAACTCAGTACTGTTTGCCAATGGTGCTTACAAATGCATGTTCAATGGCAGTCAGTATAAACATTATGTATAATGATTTAATAACAGTCTGCATAAAGGCAAACTTTTAAAACCTGTACCGACCGCTTATAAACTTTACAAAGGTTATTTTAAAAGCCATCACATTTATAGATTCTGTAAGTAGCTATTGCCATAACCCACCATTATCATGAAATACGCTTGCAATATAATCCGTAAACATGCCAGTTGCCAGTTAGCCCACTGATGTCGGAAATAAAACATAGTAGAATAGTATTTTTTCTTCAAGCAGTGTTATTTACCAATGCTTTTACGACCGCCATGCGTCCAATTATATATATGATTGCTGTGTTGTATTGAAAAGGAAAATAATTGTGTTCCTATGCAAGGAAAGGAGCACTGGATTTTATGACACACTTTTACTTTGAAGTGTCAATTTGTGCCTCCAGTGCCAATTGAGAGATACCATTCTCTTTAATGAAAAATACAATAGTATAGACTGCTTTCTTTGGATGTCGATCTATTGCGATGCATTAATTCCCTCCTGAGTGCATTTTATCAGGTGGATTATTCACTTGGATTGTATATGGTTAAATTGTGTTTGATTATGGTTCTTAAAAAGCCCAAGGAACATTGCTACTTAGAGTATACAGATATGATCTTCATTTGTCACAATATAATATAATAATTAAATTACAGTGGCTATAAATAGGAAAAGCTTCTTGATTTTAACTTAAAAAGCATTCTGTAATATGAGTGTTATACGGATGAATATAAAAAATGGTTTTATATAATAACTACTTAAACATATGGCTTATCCAATGAGATTCTTGAGTTTAAAGATTCAGTGAATATCTCATGTGAGCGCTGGTTCACAGAAAAGAAAAAGCTAGGATACACTAAACAGTTAAAATAGCTGTAAGAAAACACTTCAGTATTTAACAAACACTATTAATTCCTGAAAGTAAAGAAGATTTTGAAATTCCCACCTGTACACGTTCCCCATCCCCTAACTTAAGACAGGTAATATAGGTTTGATTAAAGGAGATATTACATTTACAGTGTATTTTGTTAATGTTTTGCAGAACAGGTTTGGTTCGAGCGGTGCTTGTTTTCTATCTCACATGATCAAAAATGAAGAAACAATTTGGCATATGAGGTCTCTCTTCCTCCCCTTTGACTGATCTCAAGAAGTGATTACGAAGACGTTTATTCCAAACACTACATCCTGAAGCTTCAGCCATGGTGGATAATAATGCCCCTTCAATCGACAGTGACAATGAAGATTTCTATGCAAAGAACTTCTCATACTTTTTAAACTTCAATTACAGTGATTATGAGCATACTGAGGATGAAGATGTAACCAAAACTAGGACTTTCTATGCTGCAAAGATAGTGATAGGGGTAGCTCTTGCTTGCATCATGCTGATTTGTGGCATTGGGAACTTTATTTTCATTGCAGCTCTTGCCCGATACAAGAAATTGAGAAATTTAACCAACTTGCTCATTGCCAATTTGGCAATTTCGGATTTTCTTGTAGCCATTGTATGTTGTCCCTTTGAACTGGACTATTACGTTGTGAAACAGCTATCATGGGAGCATGGTCATGTCCTATGTGCTTCTGTAAATTATTTAAGAACAGTTTCTCTCTATGTGTCAACAAATGCTTTACTCGCAATAGCTGTGGACAGGTAAGAACCACATTTATGTATAGTATTTTTCATATGGTTTTACATGTAAAGGCAAGTCTTATTCATGGTTATCTAATGTTGCGTGCAGTCTAGTGTTGAAAGCTCTGTGATATCAACATCATATTCCAGTGCTCAGTGTTTTAGCATCTAGTGTGGAAGAGGTTTAGGCACAGTCCTTGCCTGCTACCGATAGACTACCCTGTAGAGGTACCTCTTCCATGACAAATATTAGAAAAGGGGCAGTAAAAGAACAAAATGTGCACAGGTAACAGAGAGAGAAATCAGCAAGCAGGGTATGTAGAGAGAGAGAGAGAGAGAGAGAGAGAGAGAGAGATGATGGACAGAGAAAATAAAATAGATTTTATTAGAACGCACTGGGAAAATGTGGGAGATAGTAAAATAGAGAGCTAAGATTCTATGAGGTAAAAAATGGCTACGATGGATGAGAGGGGTATATAAAATATATGCACTGACATTTAATGCCATAGTTCATATATGATGTAGATTGAATGATACAGCAAATAACGTCAGTACTGAATGCCACACTGTGTACAATAAGTAAGTTTATAGCAGAGGCACTGATATAATGCAGATTATATGCGTATATAACATGTAGTGTTAAGGATATAATGTACAGGATATTATAACATCTATAGGACAGATGGTCAACAGTGTACATTATGACTGTGATATAATATTAGCTGCAATATTGCTTCTATGTCTAATAGACTAATTAAGAGGGAAGAGTTTCTTAACGGGAGTTTAAATATAATATAAGGTTTATCATATGTGGTATGTATTATGACAAACAAGGGTATAGATGTAATCCATGGGTGTCTATTGTCTTTCTAAAATGGGACTGAGACACAACAAAGTTTCTATAAAATTTAGTGTCCCTATAGCTATAGTCGCCACACTATGCAATTAATTTGATATAGCATTTTACAATGGGGGGTAGTGTATATATGACAAAGATAATTTGATACGATACACAATGCAGTGGTTTGCCAAGGATTCAGTGCCATCATCAGTGCCATCAGTGCCAATTCACTGATATGATACAAAATGGAATAGTGTCCATAGGATGTCATGCCAAGAGTAGATTGCAGAATATCATCTTTCAACATGGTAAAATCGACATGATCATAGTGACCATAAATTGCCATGCTAAAAATATAGTGCAGAAAAGCTCTAAAATAACAGACTGGGATACCTTAAGTTCAAATGTGGCCCTGGGTGAACCTCTGTTCTTGGTCCTCACACATAAATAGCTGAGGATTTTACACATTTTGGTGGAAAAGAAGCATACCTGGGAACTTGCTGATGTACCTACTTACTAACCCTCCAAAGTCTAACTGGGTTTAACCATAAAACTATGAATGGCTATCACTGCCTTCTGATCAAATGCATTTACATATCATGACATAATAACAATCACCTGTTCCATAGCAGGTCTAAAAATGAGGTAAATACACCCACAGATGAACAACCACACATGACATATTGCATTGTGTCATGATTTATTCATCAAAAATAAAGCCAAAATGGAGAAGCCATATGTAAAAAATTAAGTACACCCTTACTGGTTCCATAGGAATTAAGATGCTAAGTAGCAAACAGGTGCTGCTAATCAAACGTCCTTGATCAATTGATCATCACAGCAATATAGACCACCTCTATAAAAGCCGAAATTTTAGCAGTTTGCTGGTCTGGAGCATTCAGGTATGTGTAAACACAATGCCAAGGAGGAACAAATGTTACAAATTCATGACAGTACAAATAGAACAACACTGAACAAGAATGGTTTGTTTGGAAAAAAAACTCTTCTCTTTAAAAAGAGGCAGCAAGGCTTAGGTTTGCAAAGTCACATAGACAAGATGTTTGGACATGATGAACAGCACCACATTTGGCATAAACTAAACACAGCATATCAGCACAAACACCTCATACCAACTGTCAAGCACAGTGGTGGAGGGGCGATAATTTGGGCTTGTTTGTTAGTCACAGGACCTAAGAACCTTTCAGTCATTGAAGCGACCATGAATTCCTCTGTATACCAAAGTATTCTAGAGTCACATGAGGAGGTCATTGGTCGGACAGCTAAAGCTTGGACAAAATTGGATCATGCAACAGATTTGCTGGATCCCAAACACACCAACAAATCAGAATGGCTTAAAAAGAAAAAAAATCAAGGTGTTGTAATGTCCAAGCCAAAGTCCAGACCTCAACTCGATTAAAATGCTGGGACACGGCAAATGTCCGCAAACTGAAGCAACCTTGTAAAGAGGAGTGGGCCAAAGTTCCTCCACAGCAATGTGGGAGACTAATATAATCATACAGAAAACCATTACTTCAAGTTATTACTACTACATACTGACCCCTGAAACGCTGAAGCGGCTCTCTTACATCACACCAGTAGCGTACCTAGCAGGGGCGGAGGGGGGCGGTCCGCACCGGGTGCTGCTCATCAGGGGGGTGCCAATTTGCCGGCACCCCTCCAGAGACAGACAGTAATGTCTGCCGCTGGAGGAGCAGGCTCGCAAGGGAGCGGTATCGGAGGTCTTTAACAGACCTCCGGCTCCCTTGAGTGATTTTAAGCCGGTTCAAGGATCTCCCTTGAACCCGTCTTAAAATCACTCAAGGGAGCCGGAGGTCTGTTAAAGACCTCCGATACCGCTCCCTTGCGAGATGCGCAGCAACAAATCCCGGCGCACAACACTGAAGTCGCACCGCTGTCCGTGCCCTTTGAACCGGAAGAAGACAGAAGAACTGAAGAAGAGGAGCGAAGAGGAGGAAAAGGAGCAGTAAGGAGGGAAGAGGAAAGGTATGAAAGCATTCAGTGAGAGTGAGAGTGGATTGGTATGTGTGGATTGGTA
>VKOC01000005.1:11377926-11457412 GCA_009364415.1 Spea multiplicata
ATAAAATAATTGCCATTTGATAATGGAAATAAAAGTTAATCTATAGAGAAACCCATTTTCCTTGGACATTTAATGAGAGCACCTACCATTTTTACTACTAGTGTCACATTAAAGCTTTTGCATATTATAATGTTTTCTTATAGCAGCATATTAGCTATTTGTATGTGTTCTAGCTCCCCGAGACTCTGTGTTCAGTTAAGTGTGGTGTTTGAGCACGGATAGTCACTCAAAATATCAAATGACTGCCAACAACAGCACCATGCAGGTATGCATATAGGATGTATATTGGAACAACATAGGTTTTTGTCAGTGCTAACCTACTTTACTGTACACTTCATTATATTCTTTACTTCAGAAAAAAATATTTTTTTCATCGGACTTGCCCTTAAGAACACTTAATGCTACTGCTTTCAAAGGACAGCATTCATTGCGTTAATACTTAGGGTGGTATTTGAATAACTACGCTTCAATGCCTATCCAAATACATCTGGTATTAAGTTATCGTCTGGGAATATTTTGAAATGCATCAATTGACATAACTAATAAAAATAGCTGAATACTGTGGCTGAGATCAGTTTGTCACTTTATATGTTGTATAATTTAAATATTGTCAAGCATTTGTATTACAGTGCAATCACCCGGGAAAACACTGCATTTAATGTGCAGGGGAAATTAAAAAATATGTGTTTGCCTGAACAAAACCAAAAGAATATTTCTACATTTGAAGAGTTCTAAAAATGCTAGGACGTTCAATTCTTGATGTATAGCTTCTGTGTCACTCAAATTACAAGACGAAGGAAAAGTCAAAGAAAAGCTTCAATCTGAATGAATCATCATTAACAGGGACTCATGCTGATTTGAGAAAGCTTCTCCTTTAGAAAAAACTGACTGATCTTATATTTTACTGAGGTCTGTATTGGGAGGTACAATCTTCAAAGATTCGGGTTAGTCAATTCCATTTAGTTTAAATGTCAAACAAATTAAATTAAGTAAAGATAGAAAACTACTCAACTTCAAATGTTCCAGGATGGAATTTACACTGGTATTTCTGCACGTGGATGGAGTAGATTTACTTGCGTACATTAAATAACTCTGCTTGGAGTGATTTGCTTACCCACACATATACATATGGGAACACAATAGGCTACCCGGGGCTCTCCATCTTCTGTGAAGGGACAGGGCTAGCCTTTAGTGGGTTGGAATTTGGAAGGGAGTGGGCACATCCAACCACTGCACCCCTGTCTAAACAAGAAACATACCTGGAGACCAATGTTGCCTGTAATTTTTAGCAGTTGGTGTAAACAGAAATCGTATGTTATTATTTTATGTTATGCAATTATTTTATGTTATAAAAGTATGTGCGCACTTAATGATTGTGTAAATGTAAACCTGAAATTATTATCTTTTATTTATATAATAATTTATGCAGCACTTCTTACAATACATATATTCAAGGGGTATGACAATACTGCATTTGAAGGTAAGAATGAAAACTAACTGCCAGTTCAGCTGTTATTTTGAAATCATATTCCAATCCTGGTCTTTACCACTGGACCACTGGAGAAGCCTGACTGCCAGCCTCCTCCCTATTGACTATGGGCCCTGGGTTTGTAAAGGCTTCTGTGGCTACCCCCAGCAGTATCATCTCATCACTGGCTGAGGGCATTATCTCCAGCAGACAGCCAGGATCTGCCACAGGGAGTGACCACCATTCTTTTAGTAATGTTGTATAAATTAGTCTCCCCCCTATTGTATTGTTAATCCCGTTACTGCCCCTGTTGTCTCTGGGAGGCAGATTAAGGGGGCGGTTTGTGTCCCAATATCTTGTTTTATGT
Source organism: Spea multiplicata (assembly GCA_009364415.1). Classification (NCBI taxonomy): domain Eukaryota; kingdom Metazoa; phylum Chordata; class Amphibia; order Anura; family Pelobatidae; genus Spea; species Spea multiplicata. The sequence goes on from VKOC01000005.1 coordinate 11,379,762, forward strand.
AAATATGTGTTTTGCTGGATATATCCAGTTCTGTGTATGAGAAATAAATCAGTCTTCGTTTGGTTTTACCCTACACTGAGTCTCGGCGAGTGACTGGGGAACCGGGGAAAGTGTGTTGTCCCAGGCTAAGGGAGCACAAGACAGCGTAGGTAGTCGGCCGGACTAGCCAGCTCCGTGACACATATTATGTACTTAAAAATGCATATCTAACACACATATATATATATGCGTGTTAGATATGCATATACCATGCGCTTCATAGTGCATCCCTGAATGGCAGAAATAAAATGGTTACCCTACCCAGATTACAAATCATTACACACAGTGGCGAACAGTCCAAATAGCCACAGAGGAGGCCACAGCCCTGTGCACACATACCAAAATGTTACTTTCAAAACGTCTGTGCACTTATACAGTATAAACAGTATATAAATATATATATATATATATATATATATACTACAGTCACCTACTTTAATCATGTATTTACATGATGACAAAAGGTTGTTCTGACAACCATTTTTTTCTAATACATTCATGCTCAGACTGGAAAATCAGATGTCAGTCTCCAAGTCACAGATGAATTCTAGGCATATTAACATTCACTTAGTTACTATGTATTTGCCCTTGGGGTTTATACAGATTTGAGATTTAGCACCTTAATAGCTGCCCTAACAAAATTCATGCTTTACAGCCTAGATTTTTATATTAAGTGAATCCATCCAGGAGTGATGAATAACTTCTCTGTTAAAATTACCTGTCATAAACACAACATTAAAACCCAACAATGACAGCTGAGGTATGAATAAAGTACACTGAAACCAATACTAAACAATAAAATATTGAGAACGGCTTCATTTGTAACTTCTTGACAAAGTAATAGATGGAAAACAAGATTTGCCCGAGCCCAACTACTGTATACATAGAGGATTTCCTTTGGCATTGGGACACAGGACTGGAGAAATGTTCACACAATCTTAATATGATTCCCTTACTTTAAAATCCATCATGGAGATGCAGATAGTATAGACGGATGTCATTAATATCAATGGTGGACATTTCTTATAGTGATGTTTGCTAAAATATAGCACAACAAAGCATCCTAAATTATCCCTTCTAGTAGTCAACATGATGTTATGAAGAAACGGTCTTGCCAAAGAATGGTCTTCTATGATGAGGTTGAGCTGTAGATAAATGTTCTAGAAAAAAAATCTAAATAGCCTATGACGCATTTGAGTATTGTGTCAAAAGAAAACATGACTCATCTTGAAAAGACAATATAAATTGCTTGGGTAAAATAAATGAGAGAGAGGAAAATTACAGTTGCAAAAAGACAGTAAAAGTGCTGAAAATGCTTCTGTCCTTTAGTATATTAAACATAAGGATCACGAAGGTTCATCCTTAAAACCACTTTCATACATAAATGCACAACATAGTATATATAAATATATAACATAGTATATGAACTGCTTTTTAAAATCAGTAAGTAGACAGGGCACCTTCATTTAGCAAGTAACAAAATAAAACACAATAGTTGTGTGATTTCAAAATAAAATAGGCAATATGCAGATTTTTAAAAATATAATTCTAGAAAGACTTTTAAAACAGAATACTGTGAAAACCACTTGTGTGAAATATGGTTTTATAGAACACATGAATAACATTTACTACAAGGCAGCTTTCTGGATCAATTAACCTCCCAGTAAAGTGGGAGCATATACTTAAACAAATAAAAAAATGTACATATTGAGGACCACATATGAGATATTTTATGCATAATGTGACTTATTTTTTTTAAGCCTCTTCTTACACAAACAAGTCAAGATATGCCTTAGGTTCCTTTGAAGATGTAGGTGTCTTAGGGTATATCTAAAAATGAAATATAAGAGCAGTGAAGAAGTTCAATTAGTAATTCCCATCAACAGTAGAAGTGCAGGTTGTGTGAATCCTGTGTGATATTCCAGACTTTTTTTGCAATACACTGCAAAATTATACACAAGAATATTACAGTAAATTGAGCTCCTTAAGGACCAGGTTTTTTATTACATTACAGGACAGCAGCAAATGTCATGAGTAACAGCTCAGCCTCAAAGTGGTAGACCAGGCACATCAACAGGGCAGGCTGCCGAGTGCAAGGTGTAAAAATCATCCGACCTTAGTACTATTGCTGACTAAAGTGCTAGACTGTCTCTAGAAGCAACATCAGCACAAGCACCGTGCATCAGGAGCTTCATGAAATGGGTTTCCATGGCTGAGCAGCTGCACACAAGCCAAAGATAAGTATGCACAATGCCAGGCTTCAGCTGAAGTCATGTAAAGCACACCTTCACCAGACTTTCAAGCAGTGGAAACTGAAATGATGAATTATGCTTCACTAGCTGGTGTGATGGAAAAACCTTCCAGAAGATCTCTGAAGTAGGCAATATGAATTCCTGTAGGTAACATTTGGTGGAGGAGAGATAATGGTCTGGGGTTGTTTTTCAGGGTATGGGCCCCTTAGTTCCAGTGATGGGTAACATCCAGCTTTGTGGCACCAGTTTGGGGTGCTTTCCTGTTCCAGCAACTACATTGAACAACTTTGGGATGAACTAGTTTGCAAATTGATCCTTCTAGTCCAACATCAGTGCTTGGCTGAATGGGCACAGCTGTTGACAACACTCTGCAGAACCCAATCTCCTGCTGGAGCAGCAGAATCGATAATTTTGCGGCCCTTTTGTCCTTCAACCCAGCACCTCTCAAGACACTTTAGGAAGATACTCCAAAAGAGAATAATAAGTGAGTTTGTATGTGTGTGTGTTAGTTACAGTTGGGGGGCAGGGGGTAAACTTGGCTTTGCAAGTTTCCTTTGCCAAAACCCACAAAACCTAAAGGAGACCAAAAGACATTATAACAAGCAGAAATGTGTTTTCCTGTTCTACTTTATCATGTTTTGTTTCATCAACATTTGTTCATCAAAATGAATTTTTTTTACTGGCAACAGCAGAACAGTACGGGTTAAAAAAAAACCTGTGATATGGATTGTGAACATATTTTATAATAAATGTATTCCTGGTAAGATAAATGTGTCTCAAGTAAAGTTAAAATGCTGCTAAACAAGACTGGATTTGAGATTAAAGAAAATGAAAAAGTACTGATGGATTAAATGAACAGCTCCCTGGGACATCTGATAAGACTATCATGTACACACAGCCAAAGATTTGGCTGCCTAAGCATAATATTTTTGCTGGCTTGAAAGTCAGTGTATTCATTGTGCCAGGGAAAATTAAAACATTATGACAAGTTTTTCCCCCCGATTTTTCAGATGTTTCAAGATTCTACAAACTGTATGTCACACATTTACATTTTGCAAAGCTCCCAGGATTAAGAATAAATCACATTGCGTAAGAGGACTTCTAATCGCTAAATATCTCCTTGACCACCAAAGTAAAGCTTCAAAATAAAATGCAGTATTAGTTAAAAGGCCTATTATATTGGCTGAGCATAAAAGGGACACTTTTCATAAATTGTTAAATATGCGTTTTTAATTCAGAAATGATTACAGCCAAATGTCTTTGAAATGTATTCACTTTTTCAACTGCATATTCATTTTATGAAATATTATTGGTCACTTTGAGAGTTGTGGTAAAACTATTGATGTAAAATAAAAAAAAAACATTACGTATGTTAATAGCGTAAACTCAAGACTCTTTATGACAGAACTACAAAGACTCGCCACAAAATAAGAAAACACGGAAAAAAACAAGTATGGCTCTATTGTAATTGAAGACACTGTGAAGTAAAATGAGAGCTTCTCATACTGTGCTTTATAGACACATAAGTACAATTTCAAACCAAATGAAGAATTCAGCAGACCCACATATACACTAATCACTGTACTGTATACATTAAACTATATATCAAAGGCTAGGGTAATTGCTGGTCATACTATTATAATAAAATCAGAAAATCAGTGCTTATGCACTATATAAGCTAATAGACAGAGACAGGTAGGTTGGGTGACCACATCTGCCATTTTTCCAAGATGCATATACATTTCACGTGCTTAATGTAATGTAACAGAAATAAAGATATTGCGCAGTTTTGTTGTACCTTCCACATACTGAGTGGAAATGGTCATATTACCATAGCAACCAATGCAATGATCCAATAAGACAACTTTTCAAACTTAGTTCTAGAACTCCTCTTTACTAATAACCCCTATGCCACGTGTTTTTGCAGAATTATCACGAAGCACCTTTGAGAACACCTTAATTTAGATTTCAGAATAATTTGGATTAAGCACGTTTTTTTGTTCATTAAATGCTTATTATATCAATCTAATGTACTTTATATGAATGCCTAGAAGTCACAAAGATCAGATCATAAAATATAATGAGACTGCACTAGACTAATCAAAGATAAACACTTTGTGTCCTCGTGCCCTTGCTAGAAGAGAAACATGAATCATTTATAAGGCATATGCACCTTGATTTTTGGGTCATTGGATTAAGCCTGTGGGTACATTTTATCAAGGTCTTCTGATGTGGAACCAAGCGCACGAATGTAAGGAGATGTAAGCTAAATTCTGAAACGAAATACTCATTGCTTGTTTACAACATCATTGAATCACATTTTTGAAAACCATATACACTAAGATAATGTAACATGTTGGTATAATATATCATATGTTATTTCCATCTAATTACTTTTTTCTTCAAATGTCTCTCCTTTTTAACGCATCTGTTTCATTCTCTCGTTATTCTCATTTTGTTTCTCTAACGGTCCTGTTTTTTTCTGATGCGGAATCCTTGCGCAGTTTTGCTTCATACAGTTCAGTGCCTATTTTTCCTGATTCGTCTTTTTCGAGTAATATGTCCATGCGCATGTGCTATCTGGCATCCATTTTTTTCTTTCTCATGCTACCTATTTTTATAAATGTACCTATATGTGTCACAGGTGACTCGTAGTTCATTTTACTAACTTCATTGTTACCATTTATTGCTATTATGAAGAAAGGAAGACTACTTTGGTAAAACAACACACAGGAAAAGGGTACACGGAAAAAAAAATTTGGATCAGCTTGTGGATAGACAACCATGATTAAAGGAGGTCTATGCTGCATCAGTGAAAAACCCACAAATAAAAAAGAATGAGCTCAGAAAGAGAGGTTGTGGTTAGCATAAAAATAAAACATTGAAAAAGAAAAGGTCTCCATAGGCACATAGAAGGCAGATCTTCTAAGGAATGGAAAGTGCATTCTGAGAACTGGGAAACTGGGTACTGGGATAAAAAGCAGAAAGAAAGGGGCTGAAGAAAGAAAGGGGCTGAAGAAAGAAAGGGGCTGAAGAAAATCACATGATTCTTTTAGTGAAAACTAAAAGAAAAGGTTGAAATAAATAACTAATGCTGTATAAACTGTATAAAAATATAGGTACACAAAAGCACAAGTTGGGAATCATATTTCATACGGATTCGCAGAGAAAGAGACATTTTTTTTGCACCTCTCTTTCTCCCTCAATTCGTCTGCAATATTCTGGCCTCTTCGAATACTTCAGCAAAGTACTTCCGAATGTTCCACCCTTTTGCTGAAGTACTCCCGGTGGGAGAAGCAGATGAAGAAAGAAGTCCAAAGAATGAAGACAGAAGAACAAAAAAAGAAGCGGAGCTGCAGAAAAGGAGACAGGGACATGAAACCGGTCAGCGGAGAAGGTAGGGAGACATTGACAGCGTGAGAGAGTGTGAGAGTAAGAGTAAGTACATGATAGTATGAGAGCCACAAAACAAATGAAATATAAATGGAAATGTGTAGCTCTCTGCTTTGTTTCCGTTTGATTCATCGGGGGTCCCTCACACAAGTCTAGTGATCACTATGAAAATCAATCACAGTGATCACATGCAATAAATTACAATTCTGTGAATATTGAGTTGTTAAATTTCTCCCTCTCTCTTACAGACACGCTTTGATCTTGTGTGGACAAGAGAGAGAGATACTGTGTACCTGAAAATAAGGTAATAAGAAAATAAATAATAAAGGCAATAAAACTGTTTATTTTTTATATCTCGTTAAAAGAAAGCTGTATCTGTCCTTAAACCCATGTTCAGGGCCCCTTCCCTCTCTTATCAGCTTGTCCCATGTCCATCCCATTGCTCTACCTATTACTCCACCTTAAACACACCTTATGAGAACAGGGGCAAGCCTAGGGTTTGTGGCAGCTAGGTGCAGTATTTCTTTATCATAAACACTAACATGCAAACTCGGTTTTACATCCACACACTCTACTACCTTACACTCTACCACTTACACACACAAACTCCCGATAATATCATATGCTGACACCCAGACACACATGATAACACCAAACTGTAGCACACGTGGACAATCTAACACCATACACTTACACACTCTTACATCATACCAGGACAGACATATACATGCTAACTTCATATGCATTGCTCTCAGACATTAACATCTAGGCCAAGCTGCCAAGCATTCTCCTCACCAGTCACTCCATTCTTCTGCCCAATGAATACTTGGGGGAAATGAACAATTAAAAAAAAATTAAATAGGACTTATATGCAACATAAGCTTTTAATTGCCTTTTTTGTAATGATATGTGTTTTAGTATGCATTAGTTATACAAGTTTGGTGCAGTATAAAGTCGGGTAAACAACACAAACAGAAAGCAAATACCTTCATATTGAAGTTCCCATACAACTACAGAGAATAAGGGTTTCTACGTTCTTGCATGGTTCTTTATTCTCTTACCTCTTTCGTTTAACATTTCCATGGGATTTGGGAAATGCAAACACTAAATGCGCACTAGTGACAAACTCCAGAATTGAATCTTGTGTTTTTGTCCATAAAAATTGCTCTCATGAAATTTACCACATAGAACTGGGGAAAATAAACTTAGAATGTTTGTCACAAGGCCCTAAGATTCCATGTGATAACAATAGATTTTTATATTATTAGGGAATGTGGTTGGTTTAGCTCAGTACGGTACTGTGCAAGGAATAGAAAAAGAGTGACTAAAATTTATGTACAGCCCAGAGCTACTGTTCTTAGGGGGACATTATTGTACAAATGTGAGTACTTCCAAGGGACCTCTGTAAGATATAATGCCTATTTGGGAACTTTTATTGCTAATTGACATTTTTTCAGCACTCCCCAGACGGCAGTAGTTAGTACTGATTGGAAGAGCATTTACAACATGAAATTCCGCATGGCACCAGATGGACCTATATATCTCAGGCACCCAAGTTAAAAAGTTAATGAAGAAAATAAACTTATGTAAAGGCTGCTGGGAAATCAAGAAGTTACCAAATGTGTTTACATGTACAAGTGAATTAATCAAACCAAGTAGCTTGAAATATATTACTGGTAAATGAATAATTAAACCTCAAGGGTCTAAACATAAAATATGCATACTATGGACTGTGTGTTTGAAGAATGAATGGTCTTTACAATGTAGGAATAAGAAAACACATATACTATTTTTGTCTCCTAAGAGTACCTAGGAATTCAAGTCTTCTGTGTTTTTAGCCACACCTGGAATGCTTCTCCCAAGATCACCATCACAGTAATGATGAAACTTCCAACAAGAAAGTGATAACCAGGTACTGATACAAGACGTGTGACAATAACAGCACAAACATAGAAGGTTGCAGATCTCTTCTTTGCTCCTCAAGGCAAGAAAGAGAAGGTGGGTAGAATAAGAAAATAGTAGGAGAAATTAGCATTTCTAAAATAAAGGTTTTATCGTTAGCATATCCATACAGAGAACATTTTATATGTATAGTATACATCATTTAGTGTGAATAGTAGTTCAAAGATAGAATACATTTAGAGAGAGTTTAAATTAAAGCACAGTAATACCCCACAAACATAGTTTTTTGTTTTGGAGTAAGGGGCGACAGGTATCTTCTGTCTCAGGGGGACAGCAAAAGTCAAGCCTTTGCCCTCCATCCAGATAAATAATATACACAGTAGCATACTCACACACTCACCATAACTCACACTAAACCATAAGGATGCTTTACTGTTAGATGTATGTGTATCATCACACTTCACTTTATCATCACTCTTAACACACACCACTCACACCTTATAGTGTTACATTGTCATGTTACATGACCTTATTGTTCACCATCTCTGTAAGTGGTCTGACACAACTAGGATTGGATCTGCTGTACCAGCCTGGGCGGGGGAGGGGGGATGTGAACCATTGTTTTGAAAATTATTTTTATTCATGATTTTTTTCTTTTATTGCAGACTGAGAACCACTGTTCCTCCAGTTTCTCACTTTGAGTCATCAGAGATCCCAGCAGGTTCCTTCAGTGTTTCTGGATGTGGCAGCATTGACACTCCCTGCAGAGAATTCTGAATCCAGAGTTCAGGCATCAAATAGTAACAGAAGCGTAATTGGCAGATTGCTGCCAGCCTGATCTCCCACGTACCAATAGGAAAATGTCTCCATCAATGCAAAATACTTAGGATGGGATGTACTATTATATCCAAAGGGTTGTTTGGACCAATTTTGTGATGACATATTAATACTTGTTACAATGTATTTACATTGCACCCAGTCATCACATCAGTGTCTATTTTGTGTTATGAGAAGGTACAAGTTAGCAGTCATTCCTCCCTCCTCCATTTGGTCTGGGGGACAGGTAATAGAAATTTGTACATCTATCTAAGTGTAGATATTATTGTATATCATATCGTTAAATATATAAAAATATGTGCTTTTGAGAGTACTGAGAGTAACATCTAGCAAGCATTTAATTAAAACTGTATTGTTCTTGTATTATATTGTATTGTAAATGTTTTATGTACAACATGTTGCTTGTAAAATAAAATTAATGTAAACTAAATCAGGATCAAGATCATTTAAAATAAAATAAGTGCTATTTCGCAACTATTTATTCCAGGGATGGCTAAAATTCTACAACCTGATCATATATTAAACTGCATGTTATTTTACTGCATGAATTCCTTCACAAATTAAACAAAAATATGAACATGCAGCATTGTACCACTAAGGAAAGTTTAATAGATTCAAATATACTACACAAAACTTTTCTTTACCGTAGGTTGTGCTAACTGCGGTCCTGGAGGCCACCATTGTTGCCAGTCATGTGGTGTTTTAGGTGACTTTCTCTGCTCAAACACCACACGGAGCAGATTCTTTATGACAGTGCTAATCAAGTCCTGCTTAAACAACACAATCCTGTCCCCAGGATTGCATTAGTAGTAATGCAAATGTGAGTTTCCATTTAACATCATATATGAGAGTAACTAAAAGTTTTTTTAATGTTTAGTAAGAACAAATATGTATGTAGGCATGATCCAAAAAAGTCATCTTACTACTTATGTAAACAAAATCTAAATTGTAGGTCTGAATATCCAAGGTTTTTTCATAAAAGGGCTACAAAATGCTTAAATACTTGTTCACTTCCAGCTACATGTTATCTGCTTGGAAACATGTGTTAAGTTCAGATGTTAGAAGAAACTCTCATATTAATACCAGAGCTAACATCCTTTCTCATGATTCTACTTACATGGTACCTCAAACACCTAACATCAACTACCTTAGTCCTATCACCTAAAAATATTTTATCTTACCATCTTATTACCTGCCAACTTGGCCCTTGCACATGTATTTAACCTCTGAAGTAGAATGGGGACATGCTTAATGAAAAACAAACATACTTCATTTTAAAGAAATACTCTCTTTCCCATGTTAATACTGTCCTGTTTACATTCGCAACACCTCTGGCCTGCAAACTACCAGAATACTTAATCTGTGAGAAAAAAAGAGTGTGTGTGTGTGAGGAAAAGAGAGGGTAATAGCGTGTGCATGTATTTGTAAATGTACAGTGTTAGAGTGAGTTTATGTGTGAGAGTATGAGAGTATGTTTTGGTAATGGAGGAGTGGGGAATGCTGAAGAAATACTGCACCCAGGAACCACAAATTTTGTTACTGCCATAGCACAACAACCATGGGCATAGGTTGGTCTTAGTGTCAGGCAGCTTTGGCAGTCACAGAAAATGCCCCAATGTGTAGAAGTCTGGTACCTGCCATGGGTACCCTGGAAGACGCCGCGCTGTGTATGGAACATGTACAAGAGATATATGGCTACATTGGTGTTCTACATCTATGGGAAAAAACCTAGCATCCTTCAAATCCAAATGCCATGTCTAAGGGTCTTCTTGCCCGTAGAACTTTTTGGTTGAGAACCAACCTTATAAATAAGGTGCTCTGGACCAGCCTAGGATGTAAAAGTGAGTTCCGACACTTTAAAGTCAGCAACCCATATACATGCAACTTCACACATTAGCCTACATGCAGCCACACACTGCATTTTTACATTTGTCTTGACAGTGGGTGGGAGGGGTTAATGTATGCCAACCCACGGGGTTCTTTAACTGGGGTAGTTGATGACCAGTCCAGGCCTGGTTAGTATGCATTTGCGCATGTGCAGTGCTATATGTTTGCATTACCACGCTACATTTCATATAAAATGTGCATTCTATATTTGACTTATTGCATTTTCAATGCAAGAACTTGAGTTCTGAGTTCTTAACACTATGCTGGTCCACTACAAGGTCTCATCCACGTTTACAGACACTTTTGCTGTCTGTTAACATATGATAGCATATTGAATTGTTTTTGTTTGTTTTTTTTGTTCTACACTACATGGTTGGTTTTATAATGAAGTCTGTATAAGTTATATATCAAAGACTGTGAATCCAATTTATTTGTAGTGAAACATTGCCAAGCTTGTGCAATTGGGGGAATCTGTCAATTACATTTTATTCAGTATCTATCTTTGTGTTTAATATGTACATATTATTAGTTCTGATAGTGTCTCATGGGCTGTAGACATGTCCAATTTAGAGGAAAAAGCTTAAATCATATCTATCAAGGGAAAGTCTTCTTTTGAAAAGCTGGAAGCTTTATTCTGTTTGTTAGGAAAGTACTAAGTTGTTGCAATTAAGGAGTATTTATAATTAAAATATTTTTGTCATCGTGTAATAAGCATTAAATATTAAAACATTTCTTTTCATTTAACTATTTTCAGTGATAGCTACATCAATGTTGGAAAAATTAAATTCATACATCTTTCATGCTACTTCACAGACACAAAATCTTTGAATGCAAGTAGCTCCATGATTATATTGCTACAAATTTGTAATGAGTCTTTCTAATTTTCTACAAAATTAATTCATTTTACCGTTCCGTGACATTTAGAAATATATGAAATTATGTGTTTCTTTTTCTAAATCCACTTATAAATATATATCAGGTTAAGATGAAAACATCTGGTCTAACCGCATTAATTATACATAACGAGACAATCCTGGCAAGTTTCCACTACAGGAAGTGTTGAGTTGGCCTTTTCTAATGCTTGGTTCGTCTGGTTATTTTCTTCTTACTGCCACTCACGCACTCTCTGTTTAGTGAATTAACCTAAATTTCTTGCAAGTTGGTTTAACACATTTCTGAATCATTATTTTGCAAATGAGGCCAAATAAAAAAAAATGTGTATAATCCTGCATATTATTATCATTTTGGACACATGCAAAAAAAAAACTATAAAGAACAAAGTTTTTAGATCAAAAGGAGGACTAATACATCACTGACGATGGTGCTGCATGCCTTTAAGACAGTTATAAGTATCTTTATACACCGAATGTGGAATTCATAGCTACTTTAGACTAAATTCATTTTTGAAGATGTTTATAAAAGATGTACAAATATCTGTGGAAGTACTGACATGTTTACTTCAGCTGATACACTTTCTGTGATTAAATCTTTTTCTTCTTTTAAGATATCATTATTAATGTTTGGAAGAAAATTCAGCCTTCTAGTAAATTATCCCTTGTTTGATTTTAGCTTGTGGCGATAATAATAATCTTTTGTAAAAACTAAACTCGGCATCAGAAAATGCATTTTTGATGCAGCTGTTGCTCCTTGCAATAGGTCCAATAAAAATCTAATAACTCGTAGTATCTTACAAAGAAAATGACTCTAAAATTGGTCTATATTAAAACATTTCAATTGGATGTGTATTAAAATGACACCAAATAGAAAATGAAACCCTCCAACTCGCATAAACTTTATTACACGGCCAGAATATATTACTTATAAAATATTTATGTTATATTATTTTATTGCCATTGGTATACACATAAGTTGAGTTTAACAAATATCAAATAAATAAATAAATCATATCATTAATCACAGCAATGAAAACATTCAAGATACTTTTAAAGATTGTGTTTATATTTTGTATTGTTTTGTATTATTTTAAAGAATTTTTCAAATTAAATTTTTAATAATTTAGTTGACATTTGTGAAGCCAATTAAGTTTAAGATGTGAAGGGAATGCCCTGCAAAAAAGCTTACAACAAAACACTATGTAACAGGAGTATGTACTAAACAAATGGTGGCTATATAGAGTGTTCATAACTATGGTCTTTCTATTGTGGCCATGACTGATTCAAGGCTCTGGTGGGCCCTGGTGGGCCCTGGAAAAAAAAAAAAAAAAAAAAAAACCCTCCCACTAATACCCAGCTATGTTTCTAACACATCCATGCAGACACATTTAACCATACACATCCATGCTCACACACTTATACATAAACAATCATGCTCGCACACACAGACCAAAATTGTTCTGGGCTGACCTGGTGCACTTCCGCAAAAGGGCAATTGGACGAGGTGGGGAGAGGCTCAACACTTTTGGGGAAGTGCAACGAGATGTCAGAATAATGTAGATAGATTCTCAGAGAAAGAGAGGTGCAGAAACGCTTGTCTATCCCGATAGAACATCTTATGGAGGCAAGGTCGGCCCTTGTCAAAGTGCTGCTTCTGGGACCATGTAGGGGTTGGCTCTGGTGGGCCCTTGTTTCCTACTTTGCCCACTTATTAATGTGGTGCTGGTTGTGCTTTGCTATTTATTCCAACCCTAGATCTTGTCTGAGCATAGTAAGACCTATACTTAAACATAGAAGTTTCTAAGGAAGGAACATGGTGGTTGGGTATTTTCAGCCTATGGGACACGCTAATTTAAACTGCCCAGTAAAAGAGCAAATTGTTTGTGAAATGTAATTTGATTCAATGTTCAATATCCAGTCCTCTCCAACATATATTTACCAACACCCTCTGCTGACAAGTTATCCCTTGATTGTGGCCTCCGGAGATTCTCAAATAGTGAAAGGCAGTGGTATATTCACGCTGGTCTGACCTAAGCCTGACCTGTTACTTACCACTTAGGATCACCACTGGCAAAGCACGCTAGAAGGATGTACTAGCTAAGCATAGATGTCTGATATTTCCAACCACCAAGAAAGTAGAGCACCATAGAGCCTGTTGAGCCATTCATTAAGGCGATCAGCCCTCAATTGTTCAGCAACTATACACTAATTATAGTAAAGACATGTAGCCTAGGGGTTAATTTTAGAAAAAAAAAAGGTTATTTTATTTCACTTATGATTTTTTACATTTTTTTTACAGTTTGCAACATTCTAACATCTCATGTCTGTCTCGCTGCTTCACCATCAGCGTGCATTAGGGAGAAAATTGGTCTGACACACAATGCTTATACTGTAAACGATTGTGTGATCTGCTGTCACTGTGATCACATGAAACTGCCACCCAGCAATTGAGTTTCAGTTGTGAGGCAGCCCTCTATACAAATATACAGCAGTTGTTTCAACGGCTCGTAAGGTCAATTGTGTTGCAACGTAATGTATTATCCTGCAATTTAACCTAATTTTTAATCCATTTCTGGAAGTGTGGAAATTATGTGAGTAAATGATTTCATTTTATAATGTAGTGTCGGTCTTACTTATGTATATGATTGCAAGCTCTTGTGAATAGGACTTTTATAGGACAAAAATATCTGATACATTTACTCTGTATACTAATAATATATTATTATTTAATCTGTATGTAGCTATGAGGTATAAATGTTATCCACATACATGATCTTATTAACGTTCCAGAGGAGGGCTGCTAAAATGGTAAATGGATTGCAGGATGAAGAGTTCTCACTATATATACATATAGCCTGTTAAATGGATTTAACAAAGTAGAGGAGGCAAGCTCGAGAGATCATAGGGTAATAGTACAGGGTCAGAGGCTTAGATGTAATGAAATAAAGTTTGACTTTATTGAGAGGGTGGAGGATAAGTGGAAGAGTCTCCCAATAGAATTGAGGGAATTTAAAAAAGACTCAGGTTACCCATATGCCTATCCCATTCAAACATGAGACCAAGATCTGATAAAGGTCTTTACAACAGGAAAATGGGAAGATTATATGGAATTGAGGATTCTCATCTGCCGTCAAATGTTATATTTCTATGTGGTGCACAGTCCCTCTTGGTGCATACTATCATCAACCGGTCTGGTCCTCGGTACACTGAAGACTATGGTCAATCACTAGAAGAACAGAAGTAAGGACTTTACAAATGAATAAAATGTTTCCCAGTGGTGATCTAAGCAAAGCTAAAAAGTACTCCCACAGGCGAACAAAAAGGGGAAATGTTAAAATAAAGGGCTTCATGAATATTTGAAACTGTGTGTAACATTATAAGACAAGGGCTCAAAATATTTGTAATCGCACAATTAACTGAAGGCACATTATCTGACTAGAATCGGTTCAGTATTTACTTACAAATGATCCCGCAGGGAATTAATTGTGTCCTATCTGGAGAGATAAAGATGCTATCTACTTTTAAATTTTTAATTTTTTAATTTAAAAGCTGTATTCTAACTGGAGGAAGTCATTAAAACTGTATGAAGCACAAAAATAAAACAGGGCCTCTGCTTGTGGCAGCACTGATGTATGCCGTAATTACACCGCTGTACAAAATACATAGCTTTTCATGCCAAGCCATTGTTATGAGTAGACAATTTTAATGTTTCTTCACATAACTTATGATTGGTATTGCTTAAGGAATGTAAAATCATTTATTCCGTGCATCCAAATCTCCCGAGGCAAAGCAGGTGGAGAATACATAATTTACCCGAAGCATTAAAAAAAAATGCAATGCAGAATAGCAGAGTTATATACCCGTTAAATGTTATGCAGAAAGGGCTGATTTACAGAGTTATAAGCAGCCAATGTTGTGATATCACAAAATTTTACTGGATCTTCCGAAAGGATGTAACACAAAAATGTATGTTTTAGCGTGTCCATGTTTTAGGAAATCCGGAATAATGTATTTTTTAGATGCTTTCTGTGCATGACATAAGGTTACAACAGTAAAGGGCACCGTTATGCTCTGCTTGATAAAACTGTTATTTCAGGGGTTTTTCCCCCCCAGAAATGGAGACAGGTGCTCATATTAATTAACCAGCCAAAGAAAAAATACGTACTGCATTTGCCAGCAAATGGAACAAAATGAAAAAATAATTCATGTATGCCAGTGAATGTATTCCCGAGTAATCCATCTGCATTTGTAAGGTTGTAGTCAAACATGTATCTTCTCCAAGGCTTTAATAAGTTTTATTTGTGCTTACATGGAGAATTTTTAACCATTTAATCCTCATTTTATTTGAGCTTGCGTAATACAACACATCTAGAAACGGTTCTATATATAAATTATTAAATTCTTTTCAAATATTTTTATTTAAGTTTTTTTTGTAACATAACAAATACTACTAAATTAAACATAGTAATTACAAAAGCATAATACTAATTTAACAGCTTAGTCTGAATAAAACAAAAGAAAAGGGGAGGGAAAACAGGGAAGGGGGGTTTTGGCAACATACATATAATACATGTCAAAAAAGACAAGAATATTCAATATATATACAAAAGAACAGCAAATCACAAAAATTATAAAGAAAAAATAAGTGTTAAAATTACAGAATTTCCAACATAAACATCTAAGGATTATTTATTGCAATAGTGTTTAACCTTATCTTCCCAAGAACCCCAATATATATGTAATTCTTCCAGTTTTGAAGAGAATGTCCTAGTATGTAACTCATACATTTTGGTTTCCATGACACATTGTATTAATTTACCAATACCTGGGACATTTGGGGATTTCCAATATCTCGGCAAAACCGATGAGGCCGCAATTAAAATATGCTTAATAATAATTTGGTCAATACTATTTATTGAATTCGGTAAGTCCTTACACAGTACTATTTGAGGGAAATGATTAGATTATAATGGTTATAAATTTTTTGATCAGGACCACAGAGACTTCTGAAATCTTCACTTTTTGGGTAATAGGTTTAAGGCCCTCTTGAAAGTTCACACTTTCAGAAGTCAAGAATTCTAGCAACAGTAGTGAGAACACCATTTGGAAAAGGTATACCATATTCTACGATAAACTGCTATGCAAAAAAATCTTTTTTCTTTTGAAGAGGGAAAAGTTGTGACAAAAACTGAAATGTGACTGCCTCTTTAAATGAAGTTTACCACTGAAAAGGTTAGGCAGAAATAATGACAAGGATGCAACCCATAGATGGGGATCAGGATTAAGCAGATTCACTTCCGTAATTGTTGCCACCTATCCAGGATTCCCCTGGACAGTCCCAGAATAAAGAGGTAAGTTCCGAGTCTTGAATTTACCTGTTTGAGTCGTGGGAAATGCTGGGACATTGGCTATATTAGTCTGCATTTTGTTAGGGGGGCCTGAACAGCCTTTGTTTAAGAAAAAGTGGCTGATTCCCTTACTTAACACATTATTGAAATGCATAAGGAAGAACAATGTTAAGGGCTCGTGGAGCAGAGTCAACATTCTGTTCATAATTTATAGACTATGGTGTTCCCTCTTTTCTCTGTGTCTTTCCTATCTCGTCACTTTGTATTTTCTAGCCTACTTTGTCTCTTTTCTATCCTTTGTCTCTTTTCTCTACGTCCTCTACTTATCGCACAAGTTTCTATTCTCTCACACTTCTCTCCCTTGTTCTGCTTTGATCTGCCTGAATCTAAAATTTTCTTTAAACAGTTGTAGCGTTTCAGATTTGGAGCTTTATGGTACATAATGTATAGAAGGGGGCTAGCCTGTGGGTAGGGCAATTAAACTAAGCGTGACAACCACAAAAAAATACCCACTGCTTCTATGTTATCTCTTATGATATGGAGCCCCAGACCCATGTGGCTCTCTAGACAAATATCCTTTCTAGCACCTTAGTGCTGTTTAGTGCAATTACAGCAATATTTACTGGGGATCTTAGGAAAGGATTTCCTTAAAAAAAAAGTACTACTCTTTGTCTATATCACCTATAATTGATCACCTGTTTTCTTTTTTCCCATCTCAACCTATGATCTCCCATTTCACACTAATAGCAAATGTTATATTTTTTATAAAAACTTAAAATGTTGATTAAAATGTAGTCTTATCACCATAGAAACCCATGAAATGGTCTAGATAGAATAAACATTTCACTGATTGCTATGATAATAAGACCACTTTTTATTCTCTGCCTCATAAGTTTTTAACCAAGCGCTTCCCAAATCTCCGCCATCTTCATACCCAATGTCCCCTTTGCGCTGCAATGAAAATGAAGTTTTTAAGTATTCTAATTACATTCATATTGGCAATACCCTTCACTGTTCTCATTAATGTATGTTTTGATCTAGTGAATTTATATTTCTGTTAACTTTTCTTTATAGCCCTTTCTTTTACGAGCCATCTGCCTTGAGATTGGCTTAAGTAGAAATCTGCATTATAATACCCTTTAACCAGCTGTTTCTTGGCTGGCAAAAACCTGTTTTTTATCTGTAAATAAAAGACTCCAATTTAGCAATTGCTTGACTGACGCATGAACACTTTGTTACGTTGAAAGGGACTAAAGTTGTTTACACTCTTGGCTCTTAATAATATCCCAGGGTTTTACGTTCTTAACACGATACTTTGCCTGGCAACAACATACAAAACTAAATACATAAACATCTGGATGTTTGTGCTTTTTGTCTTAAAATCAGATGGCTTTTTACAGACAAAAAGCACAAACAATAAATGTGTTGCCTCTGTAATAAAGCATTAGATGCCGCTGTATAAGTTGAAATAATTCATATCACATTAGAGTCTTTGACTTGCCACCACCAATGAGATTAAAATATATAACAGCTTTCAAATGTCTCTGTATTCTCATGCAAAGAACAATATGGGTAGCTTCTATTTTGTTCCCAGGGTTTGCATATAAATAAATGAATACATCTTGTACTCTAAATCAATGTATGCATGTATACTATAAACATATTCTTCATGGAACTCCCTTGAGAAATCTGGAATAGATTTCTGGATAATAGTAGTGGTCTTAGTCGAGTCTAGTAGTGGTCTTCAGTTGAAATGAGCATATTTTTTTACTCCGTACTTGTTCCAGTACCCAAGGCACGAGGCGTTGCTTTTTCAAGGCACAGTGAGCTAGATCACGCTCTAGATGGATAACGTATACCTGACACTCTTTGGGTGTTAATATAGCAAGAAACATTGAGATTGCTCTATTCAGTAAATTATTGATGATCATGATATCTAAATATTTAATAATTTAATGCAGGTACAAAATCCCCCCAGCTCATATATATAATTAGTAATCGTAGTTTTTCACTGTGTATTATAATGCTTGTCCCAATACACAAGCTTTGTAACAACCAATATGGCGGCTGGATACTTTCATTCATATTACTTGTTAATATATTGAAATAAAAGAAAGAGAATATCTTGTGAACAGACATGCTGCAAAAAAAGGATTACTAGAAGAGTCTTCATGTGCTGACATCAGACATCAGATCAAGTACATCTGGTTGCCGAAATCTATGTATATGCATTTCTATACCACATTGGTTCATAGATTCTCAGGTAAGGGTATTTCTCCAGGATGCAATCATGGGGAAAAATAATAATAATAATAATAATAATAATAATAATAATAATAACTTGCAGCAGAACACATCACATTCTATTGAAAAACATGGTTGACTACTTTTGTGAAAAGTGAGGTATTTATAACTTCTTACTATACCACCCCTCATTCACAAAGTTAAATCTTGCTGCTGCTGCTGCTTAAATCAAAATACCAATTCAAATGCATTGGGTTTCTTTTAGATAACTAGTAACTTCAACACTTGTTATCATTTACACTAATCCATGATACCTAAAGAATTTGCCAATCAATCTCTGAGAAATAATTGTAATGTAATGTGTGAAATATTAGGACTTTTAAGAAGTATATGAAAAGGCAGAATAGTCCCATGCGGTTGGGGGGGATATGTATCTCAGTGCACGGTAACTGATATGCTTTAGAAGCTGTAGTCACGTAATCAAAGATTGAAATAAGTGACTGGGCCACAAAATATGACATTTTGATGGTAAAACGCATATTATCATTCATGCATCTAACAACACATTGTGTCTCCGAAATACATTTTTAAGTGTTAATGCATAACAGTCCAAATATAGAAAAGCTCATACAGCTTCAGCTATTGTTTTGTATTATCCCCTTTCCCAATTGCTTATTCTTCTGCAGACTATAACAATGCCAATAAAATGAAAATCCTTCCCATAACAGGAAGCATACAAACAGTGTAAGACAATCAACAGCACAATCACCCTATTGATTTGAGTAGGAGGTACACAAAGCACTCAAACAATGTCAGATTCTTTATATATTCAAACATAAAAAGAGCTAAATGCATACTGGAGTCCACCAGCATAGCATAAAAGCTACCTAACAACAAATAATAAGCAGATTGTGTTACTGCAGGACACATTGGGAGTTATGTAAAAGGAATGATTCTAGAGCAAAGTAGTCTTGTTACCATAGCAACCAATGGAATGGTTCCATCAGCAGGGAACATTCCATTGTTTGCTATGATGATTACAGCGCCTTTGAAACGATGCACAACAATCACATTTTATACATATTCCCCATTGGGTCATACATGTAGAGACCAATTATGGGACACAGTGATAATATGGAGCAATCACCAAGGAAACCAACAGAATGTTTATGAAATTTGTAAACTATTTTTCCAAAAAGATAAAGAAAGATCTTTATTTTGCCATATTTGTTTTCATAATACATCCAGAGAAGGCTTTAAATAGCTTGAGAGTCTCTTTTGGGTTAAAAAAACCAGTTCCACTGATTCAGATCCTTGTTAAGCAGGAAAAATTAGACAGGATTTGCTGAATTTGGGGTACTTTGACATAGCGGCGGGCTAATATCTGGCCATATATTGTGACGGAATCCTCAATATTTGTGAGTGGTGGTGTTATAGGGAGACTGGTCTCCCAAAAGTGCGATTGACTGCCTATAATGTGAGGAGCCTAGGCTAGAATAATCACTGAAACGTTCCTAACCCTGGTAGCTGTGTAGTACGCTACAAAACATCCCCAGAAGTTAACAAGGCAAAGCACACTTAAAACGAATTAAATCTTTATTTAAAAATGCAAATTATCTTTGGGCTCTTTTTTCTCCATATTTAGTTTATACCAGTCAATAAATCTGTATTACAAGGTTTTTTACTCAAGGCTATACTTCAAGCAGGGGCGTAACTAGAAACCTCAGGGCCCCGGTGCGAGAATCTGTTAAGGGGCCCCCCCACCCCCTCATCTATCCTTCTTCACAATCTCCCCTCTCCTCCCTACCCCCTTTCTCACAATCTCCCCTCTCCCTCCCTAACCCCCCTTTCTCACAAATCCCCCTCTCCCTCCCTAACCCCATCTTTCAAATCTCCCCTCTCCCTCCCTAACCCCCCTTTCTTCACAATCTCCCCTCTCCCTCCCTTAACCCCCCTCTCTCCCTAACCCCCTTCTCACAATCCCCCCTCCCTCCTCCCGCATCTCACCCTCTCTCCCCCCCTCCTCCCCCTCTCTCCCCACAATCTACCGCCCTAACACAATACCCCCCCTACCCCCCCTCCTCACAATCTACCCCTCTCACCCCCTCCCCGGTCACTTACCTTCAACTGTTGGGAGCCGCCGAAGCCGCTGCCGCTGCCCAGAGTGCAGCGTGAGGAGTTTGTCTCGGGTGCCGGCGCATCATATGCTCATTGCGCCGGCACCCGAGACAAACTCCTCACGCTGCACTCTGGGCAGCGGCGGCGGCGAGCAGAGGAGTCCCGGACTTCTGTCAGTCAGGGGGGCCCAAGAGTTGCCGAGCGGTCGTTTTCACCGCTTGACACCCCTTGGGCCCCCCTGACTGGCAAAACTCCAGGGCCCGTTCGCAGTCGCGACCCCTGCGACCCTGGTAGTTCCGCCACTGACTTCAAGTCATCATTTACAAAAAAGATTACTAAAGGCACAACATAATTACGCGACTGATCTCGTATACCCATTAGTCAATTTCTAATTATGCCCTATATATTGTGTGGGTCCCATAGGCGATTCTGGTGATTTACTGTATCTGCATTCTCGCTCTCGCTAGTTCCAGTGGCAACAAATCTATTGATTTAGCCATGGGATATATGTTCTTATCATATTCCGTGTCAAAATACTTATCCATGGCGGATATCATATATCATGCAATACAGTGTTTGCGGCCAAAATATATACATAAATGTACTTTTTTTTAACCTTGCAGATAATTCAGATCTCTGTATTGCTAGATTGAACCCTGGTACGATTCATCAAATTGCATGTTATCAAGGACCTGAAATCATCTTAATAACTCAACAAAAACACCCTCTTACCAACTTCTTACCCCCACAAATGAATTAAGCACATGTTCTATTCCACATGTTTTCCAGAACATCAATGCAATTTTTTTATCTCCCCCATCCCATCACCCAAGTCTGTTATTGCGGGTATTGGGTGATTGAATGGAAACCCCTCACAGTTTGTGTACAGAACCAAGAAATGAGTTTAAAAAAAACTACTGTTCTCTTTTCCTTTGCTGCCATTGCCTCTAACTAATCCATTCTAAACATGTAATATAGTCTGTATCTAAAAAAAGTGTAATATCAGGCAGTGCCTCATGTATCCACTGGTGGAAAATTGTCTTCCTAGCTTCTGCCAGGATGATTAACACCAGTTTCCGACTTCCTAATTTGTTTGTATCTGCCTCTAAACCAAAATTGCCAACTCTGCCTTGAGGGCTCCCGGATCACATCTCAATTGTTTACAAAAGACTCTTTTTTTCATTCCAGAATCGTTGCGCATACCTACAAACAGTGGTACAGGTCAACATGAGACTCCTTACATTTACGACACTCCAGGTAGTCTTTGATTTTCATAGTGTCGAAATGACGATACACAAGCATACTGATAAGCTTGTGATGTACATCGATCAGCTATAACATTATGAGCGGGTGGGATATATAAGGCAGCAAGTGAACATTTCATCCTCAAAGATGATGTGTTAGAGGTAGGAAAAATCAGCAAGCATAAGGATCTGAGCGACTTTGACAAGGGCCAAATTGTGATGGCAAGACGACTTGTGTTGGGTCCGAGCATCTCCAAAACTGCAGCTCTTGTGAGATGTCCCTGGTCTGCAGTAGTCAGTACCTATCAAAAGTTGTCCAAGGGAGGAAAAGCAGTAAACTGGCCACAGGGTCATGGGCGACCAAGGCTTATTGATGCACGTGGGGGGGGGCGAAGGCTGGCCCGTGTAGTCAAATCCAACAGACAAGCTACTGTAACTCAAATTGCTAAAAAAGTTAATGCTGGTTTTGACAGGGATATATTGGGAAGCTCTTGCTGTGCCTGGTTTTATGCTGATTACCTTGTACACGCTTTTGTACATTTCATCTATTGTAAGTGCAATACTTTACCTTATCCACATAACCGAGTGATACTGTGCCATTGCTGCTGTTAATAGTTATTAAACCAAAAAAGGTATTTAATGTTTTTAAAGCCTTTTATGCTTTTTAGGTTGTGTGATGCTCTATTTTTGAGTATTTTTTGTAGGCTCTGACCAAATCTTAGGGATGAGCAACCCCCTCCTGCCACACGGGAGCCTTATTAATGGTGTCCCGAGAAGGCTTTAAATTGCTGGAGATTCTCATTTGGGTTAAAATGCAGTGCAGTCCCCCTGGTTCAGCTCCTTGGTAAGCAATATAGCCAAACTTACAGGTACTTTGACATAGAGGCGGGCTATGCAATATTTGGTCATATAGTGCGAAGGAATCCCCAATATTTGTTTTAGTGTGTGCTGAACTCTTGCTTTGTTATATGTACGTATTGGTCACTATTATAGCAGCAACCCTAGGAATCTGAATGTGTATGCCTATTATGCTGATTTAGAGTTTTTACTGAGGCTCACTAAAAACTTTTATCAAAGGACCTGGATGCCATTCATGGGCATCTTGCATCTAACCCATGGTTTCTTATGCTTTTCATACATTTCATGTTGGTCTTCTTCTGCATTCATATAAACGCACACTATTCCATCAATGTATTTCAGCAAACAGCAAAGGACGAGCCTTTCCAGTTGCATACCTTATAGTAAAAGTGGTTAGGAACAATTTTTAGAATGACAGGGGAGAAATGGACCATGGATGAAAATCAGCTCAGACGCTTTAACGCTAGCGGCTTGATTAATAGAAACACATTTTTTGCAGCATGTACCCACGCAGGTGCATGGCACTTAAAGACTGGAATCGGCAGGTGTCAGTGTGTCTAATGGCCAGTTCGGGCTGGTTTTTAGCACTTACTAAGAACCGGTAAATATATAGCACGGAGGACCTCTTTGCTGGAACATGGTTTATCACCTTCAAGATTTTTGTCAGAAGGGCCAATTCCCACTGTAGATCATCAGTCATATAGTGGCTAAAAATTAAACCAAGGTTACCACTGTACCCTTCCCAAAAACAGCAAAAGGAAGTTGACCAATTGTTTTTGCACCAGTCAACTAAAAGACCTAATATGTAAGAGGCATATCACCTTAATTTATATCAAATCGGAAAATATGAAAAGTCATCAGTATGTTGATCCTGGACTATTACTATTAAATGAAAAAAGTAACACGTATAACACCATTTTATCGACAATTTTAATGTAAGTTATTGAAAAAAGGTTTATAAACATTTTACATATATATTTGAAAACCATACCTTTACCGACAGCTAAACTGTACCTTAAAAATGCAATTTTATTTTAATGAAAACATTGGAATTATTGTTCCCTGCAAAACACAGGCCTGTTTTTAACCACTGTTCCCAATTTGGTTTGATAATATGCTTTTTTCTTTTGTCTTTCTGTCCCAGAGCTTGTCTAGATTTTACTAGAGAAAGCAAGACATGTCTGGTAACTACTGTACTAGAAAGGGTAATTGTCTTTTTATCCGCACACAGAAGGCCGTTAGCTTGCTGTGAAAAGGCAGCTGGAGGAATAAAATACACCAAGTGGTGCAGGGCAATCATAGAGAAAGAAGCAAGACAATCTCTAAAAAGAGCAAAGGGATCTCTAAAACAAAAACAAAAAAAAAAGAAAAAAACATTGGGAGCCAAATAGGAATAACCTAATTTTTATGGTACAGTTTCCACATACCTTGCCGATTTACAAATAACTTTTGGTGCATTCATTGGTACATAGTGCATCTGTAATATGGAATTTTGGATGAAATGATGAACTTATTTTCATACATATGCAGGACAAGAGTGTTACATGATCAATAAAATAAAAAGATTCTCAAAAAAACATTAAATTGTGGATTGCATTAATAGCCGCAAAGTATATTTAGCTTATATAATGACTGAAGGACGCAATATGATGTTCCATCATTCATAAGATTTTTACAAAGACGCTTATCATATGACCTTGTGTTTTTCTTTCAGTGGTTTGTTGAAGTTTAATTCTGCTCATACAAATACATGCATCATAAATTTCCATGACTTGGTAAGTCAACTTCGCACAATATTTACATATTAGAAATGTACACAATCATTATTTTACAGATAAAATAGTGCATTATTTCTGATTTGAGGTAACATTCTGAATTATAGGGTGTTTGCTGTGTTGCTCCATTTGCATCTAAGCTAGGTGACCTTTGTCCTCTTGGTGTAGAAGCAGGGAACAAAGATGGAAAAGTTGGAGCCAAGCCAAATCCCTCTCCTCCGGCTCTTGGTGCTAAAATGTGAGCAGTCCCTCTCAACATAGTTGCCGTACTGGCCTGCTCAGGCTTATCTTCATGTTGGAGGTTTTTAACACTCGGACGCCTTATCTGGAATAGACTTGAGCAAACCAAACCCCCAAAGGTTAGCGCGGCCTAGCAATAGTCAAGTGTTTCGGAAAAAAATATACAAAAAACACAGCTACAAAACATGAAAAATTATTAAAACATAAAGCGAAAACATAAATGTACCTTTCAAAATGAGTGTCACTTGGGAGTACAATATTATGACTCTTTGCTTTTGGCTTTGCAATGAGAAAAAAAAAAGAGGAAAATTGTCACCATATATGAGTATTTGCTCGTTGTACGTCAAAGTGTGCTTGAGTCAATAGTTATAGATACATTTGATTGCCTTTAACAAAAATGTCAAGCAGAGATATTGTACTTCTACGTTACAAGTAACATTAAAAAGGTTTTATGCACATTTTCCCAAAGCTGATGGCCCATGGCGTAGCTTTTATATAAATCTATTAACAGGATTGCTGACTATCTCTGCTTTTCTGCTTCACTGGAAAAGTCTTTAAACATAAACACAAGTAAAACAGCCTGGCAGTGTCTCTTCCTTCAATCTTAAAATTAATATAGATTTCTATCACCCACTTTTCCTTTAATAAGAATCCAAAAGATAGGTATGAACCAGGTCTGGAGTGTAGATGACAAGGCATTATAGGGCCAGTAGCTGGCATATGACATGTGTTTTTGCGGCCACACATATGCAGCCGTCAGCCAAGCACTGCAGGCCTGGGCTGCCGCTGGAGCAGAAGCATCGGTATGTATGTGGCCATATTGGACACTGGCCCACTGAGCTAGATGGCCAGTCTGGGCCTGGTGAGTTGTTGTGGTCAACATCTGTAAGCCATAAAGTAGCGGTGCCCAGATAAATGATGGCTGAGGATCACAGGAGTTACAACAACTAGAACGTAATCTGTTTAGTACATCTGCTCTAGAGTACATATCTTGCAATATAATGGATAATACTTCTTTTCTTGTATTGATTTCATATAATGCACCTGAGGGGCTTTGTGCAGATTGATAACAAACAGCAGAAAATATACATATGTCTACAACACAAGCATATCAAGTAATTTCCTTCTCTTATCTCTCCAGTTGCATGGAATAGCAGATAACAAGGTGGATGTTTAACCCTGTGCATGCCATGAGCACTGGATTAAGCTCAGCGGGAAATGTAGAATTGTATCATTGGTATATCGGCTAGCTAGCTTTAACAATGTTATCTAAACGAGCTCCAGTCCAACTAGTATGTTTCAGAACGCTATATAGATTTGCTTTCAATAAATATAGTGGAGCTAAACTACATTTTAGTGCTCAGTTAATTAGAGGCTTTATGTAGCCTTTTATTACACTGTAAATTATGATATAAACAGATCTATATACTTCAATGTCACAGACGTCCTGAAAAGCTGACAAACTAAAATGTGCAGTATATTGCTTAATCAGTCCTGAGTAATATAAAGCAGGTCTTAAACAGACTTCAGATAATGTTAATAAAGTAGATCTCTAGCCAAGGCTTAGTTTAAAGCTTGTTATCCTAACCGCATAATAGTGTTGTGCAGGCAGGGCCCTTTGAATTGCTGATACAGGCAGATAAGGAGACTTGTACTAAGCCCTAATGTCAGGCACCAAGACCCCAGGTCAGGTAATTTCTATGAAATAAATCCCCTTTGCATTCCAATACCAACACACATAAACACATTGTATATTGAGATTTAACCCCTCAGTTGTAGAGACATGTGTAATGCACTGCAAAAATTCGCATTGAAAGTAACGCAATATCTATACATATATGCAAGTATGTTTTATGGAAGCACAAATATAAAATCACCAATATACATTTTAAATGCTTATTATTCACAAACATACATATGCCAGTTTAGGCACCATGTAAAGTATAAAACATGTGCTGATCTGTTAAAGTATAAGTGCAGGTGAAGACGAAATTAATTTTTTACAATCAGAATGTGCATGTTTGTAAAAGAGACAGGCACCTCTTACAGGTACTAATTACTATGCATGTTAACCCACTTTGCATATTTTCCGTACAGTCTGCTCGCAGTCTGAGATTAATGATAAAGGAAGACACACAGCTTCATATTTACTTATTATAAGGAAGTTTAGCTTATAACACAATTGGAATTAATATTGCTTGCCTCTGATCAGATAAAAACGAAATAACTGGGTTGTCCTTCTGCACAGACTTGAATTAACCCTATATATTCCAGGAAGGCGAATGGTGGCTTTGCAATGACACTCCAGGTCACAGAGTGTTAATGCAGACAAGTCTTCTTCAGAATAGTGCTTGAAACATTTTATTTGACAGCCTAATTGTTCCAAATATATAGATACGGCTGAAGTCTCTTTTCAGTATATGCCAACTCTTATTTCCAACTAAAGTCTTTATAAATTACAAGGCACTTTCTTTTCTTATCCTCATTATCCAGTCCCGTGGCTGCTGTAGTCAAAGACGCCTTTCTTGAAAAACGGTGAAAATTCGCAGATTGTGTGTTTGGAAAGAGTTAATCCGACTTTATTAATATGCAGCGGTGATGTTGGAGACTTCAGCATCAAAGTGAAAAAGTTTTTCAGGTATTTCTGCAGGAGGAAAAAGCAAAAGAAACAATTATTATTTTAGACAGAAGGAAAGTACATTGTGGTTACGCAAAAACTTTTGAATGCTGTGTGGGTATGCTGGTATTGTAAGCAAAAGATCTGAAGGTCTTGTACATGCACAGAGGATGTGCTGCCATGGTATACAAAGAGTTACAAGGCTTCATAAATTTACAGCTGTGTTTGTGATAGTTAAACATCTGCTATCCTGAAACATTTCAATTTAGGCAGTTTGTAACAATCTGAAATTACAGCTGAATGATCCATCAATAATCAGAGCAGAAGTTGACTTAAAATGACGACAATAAAGAAGAGATATTGTTTCCAGAAGGAAGCAACTGTATGCCCGAAAACTTTGTCAAGGCGTAAAGTACACGCAGGGTACTTACCACTTTCTATGGAAGAAAATTGATATTAAGTACCAATCAACTGATGAATCTGTCACATGCTCCCCTTAGAAATGAGTATCAAGACATTTTATACACACATACAGAACATGTATATATAAAACCATTGAACTAAAATTGTTTGTAAGCCACTTACAACTTTCTAATATTTTAATGGACTCAATGGATTTTAGCCAGTGATGTGACATTAATACTGAAATTAAAAATTTCAACAAAACCACGTTTGGATCGGGAAGAGTATGTAGTAATAAGTGAGGGCCAACTGAATGGAGCAGAATGATAAAACAGTCATAGTGGAAATGCCATTTATAGCAGAACCCCAAAACGGATTCAAACCTCATAAAATCATAGATGCTGTCCTTGAATCTATTAGTTAATTTCTTCTATTAACTTTATTTGTATATAATATATCCAAATATTGGAATGTTCAATTACTTTCCTATCGATTAACCCATTAACGTCCGACGACGGTTCAGGGCCGTCACGCAAAAACAGTCTGAGAATGACCTTTGACGGTCCTGAACTGTCATAGGGTTAGATTAGATTGCTTTCTTCACTCAAATTGTGTTGCTGTAATGCCTTGACACACAGGCATTTACATTAAGAGCCATAGATAGATCAGTCACTATGACTGAGTGACTAACTGAATTTTCAGTGATGAACTCATTATCTTTATCTTCTTTAGAACTTGATCTTATGTATGCTTGATCCTGCACACTAAGGAATACAGGTGGGGAACTGGAGACATTAAGCAACCCTCCAGAACAAATAGTGTCTGTTTATAAAATATGTAAATTCAAGAACTTTACAGAAAACAGTATGCTCATCTTCAGTAGAAAAACATACAAGGCATACAATACGCAATAAAGTAAATCACTATTTATGCGTCACTAGTTCTTTAAAACAATCTAGTTCTAATCAATCTCTTAATTCCACGTAAATCGGGGTATGATTTACACAAGCTACAACATAGGCCAAGCAGTGATCACAAATCTCTGTTCAGCATTAAACCATAAAATAAATACACTACAAACAGTGGGTGGCTTCATAATTTTCTTTGACATTATCTAAAACGTGAGCCAATTAGGTGTATCATTTAATTTGAAATAATGAGAACAGAAAAAAACTAATTGCATGTTTCAAGAAAAAAAAATTAATTAACGACGTGCTGAACTACAAAGAACCCCCAGCACGGCCACATTAAAGCTTGTATTCAGCCAAGGATAGTGTTCTTAGGATAATGCGACTTAGAAAACCATGGATTATCACAGATCATGCAATTCTGATCTCATGTGGCACCCATATTTGCTGGACCTCTGACTGGAGGAATGCGGGGTCACTAGCAGTCCACAGTGGCTAGTAGGATCATCTCTCCTTGCAGGTAAACTCTGTACATCTCTCTTTCAGAGATGCCGAACTCGTTTCATAATCTGGCAGACATTTCCTATGCAAGGCAGCTGGAAACGTCCATCTTCTATGTTTAAATATTCAGGGTATGTGGAGACACACAGCCTTCTAGAGTTTAGCAACTGCAAGAGCAGCCAAGCATTAGAAACAAGTACACTAAGTACTGGTATATAGTTTATAGTTCTCCCTGGCCAATATTATGCCACTTTTATTCCCTTCTATAACCACTACACAGTTAATGACACATTTTCCTGAGCCGGATCAAGCTGTTGAGACTCTCTCTTTTTTGGGTCTTGGGCAACAGGTGAATTTTCACAGGTCCTAAAAAAAGTTTCTTAATATAAACACATGACAAATCAGTAAAGTATATGCTAAAGGCTACACACCGTAATAAAATGATTTGTGTATAAAATGATGAAAATTTACTTAGAAAAGGAATAGAGGAATAAGAAGAAAATTGTAAAATAAAGTAATATTGATTAATACACTTTAGCCCACAAACGCTAACCTGTTTGAAAAGACCCAAGAATAGTAACAGTCCAGCATGCCAAAGCTTGTTAGCACTTATAGGTGCAAACACTCTTAATTTTCCTATAGTATGCACAATATAATACAATGTTACAATTAAGCTTGGAAAAAATATCTAAAACCGTTAGAAAGTTACGCATTTGTTGAAATTTTGTCTAACAACAAAAGAGACTCGGATCTTTCGGGGTTAGATCTTTCTATTTATTTGATAAGATTCAAGTTTATATGATTACATCAACATGGGCTTGTGTCAAAGTGAAATTGTTTACTCAATAATTTGGTAGGAGAAGTCCGTTGATGGCTTAACCCTTTTTTCAGGAGGTGCTGTTTGCATACTTTGGATCAGCCTTAGGAAAGCAGATGGTTATTTTATTCTTATATAACAAACACTCTGTTTTGGAACGAACTTCAAGCTATACAGATAGTCCAATACCTTTTTTACTCCAAGCATTTTTTATTACAAAAATATATAGTGATTACTGGATACTTCATGAATAATGCATTCATGTTCCACCTAAGATTGTTTTCTGTAAAACAGACTATGTGAATTACTGTGCTGGATTTAAAATAAGAGAAAACCATAACAAGAACAAAGGTTGGTTTTCTTTTTTTTGCTTTTTATAAGAAAAAGGCAGCGATAAATATCCAGACATGCCCAGCCTAGTGAAGGAAATCAATCCTTAGAAACACAAATCAAAACAAGTCATGTCAAATCCTATTCACAAATGACAAGAAAGAATTGAATTTACCACACGTACCCCATGTTCAGCGCCAGAAGTGACAGCCTGTCATCTTTTAGAATGGCCTTGGCGAGCAGATACCAAAGTGTTTGACATGAATCATCCTCAAAACCCTTTGCCTGAATCCAAAAATTTAAGGATGACAGATGTTTGCATTATAAATACAGATGGCATGCTGGACCAACAGTAATTGTCTCGCTTACTGGAGGCATTACCATCTTAATATTATTTTGGTAATGAATGTTACCATTTAAACTAGAGCAAACATGGTCAAAGTGGGACGTATGGGCCACGTCCACTTTAGGTAAGGCATGTAAATTAACTATACTCAGCAAATGAAAAACTGGAGTCATCTCCTTAAGGTTAGTTAACTCACAGCTATACTTCTATGGTAAAGCATCTCAAATACAGGTATAATTTATTATAGGGGTCGAGAGCAACCATCATTGTGGAGAACATTTTATTAAATGTCCTTAGGACATTAACGACTTCCACGTGCCTTAACACAGACACTTTGCTTACCTCTGGTTGTAACAGCATACAATTAAATATCAATCCAAAGGCACTATTAAAAACAAAGTCCAGATGTATGGAACAATGAATAGGCAACATACAGAGTGGACTGAACTGGTTTCATATTCATACAACCACAAATAAATGGGCTTAAATAAGTCTAGGCCAAATGCATGTACTGGTGAATAGCGCTGTGAATAAACACCAAAACGATTAAAGAATAAAACAAGAAGCATATGGAGTTTATGTTCATGATATATACATTAGAACCATACAATACGCATCATGTTGACAATGGTGAAGGTGGAAAATCAGAAACAAGCGAGTAGAAACCATGGTTTCCTCTGAGAATTTTCCCTTCCTGATATTCTGATATTCTGATGCAATGTAGAACCTGCAGCCTGCAAATTTGCAATGGGACATTTTAATATAAGCTGGTACAAGGAAATCTTTAAATATGGTAATTTGGCTTAATGTTGAGACATTGTTAGTTTTGCTCTGTTGCATTTTTTCTTCCCAAAGAAAATTTTAGGCTTTCCTAGTGTTCAGAGGCCTGTAAGTGGTAAGTTATGTGGGAAGTGAGGCAAGAGAATGAGAAGGATATATTTAGTAATGCTCCGAAGAGGCAGACTGGAGGAGACAGCTGACTAGCAGCCTATGTGACCTCCTGACTTTGCAATCGAGATCATTAGGAGTTTAGTGAAGAAACTAAAATGAGAGGGAAGCCGTTCAATCGTTAAGATGTGAGCGGAAAGTAGATCATGCAGTCACAGACCATCCTTTCTAGCGAGAAGCTAACTTGTTATTGATTCTTGATTTTGGAAAGCCACTCACTAGAGCATTACAATGTAATGTCATTTCCTCAAGCTATGTGACACATGATGCTTCAGTGGCTTCTCATAAATTAATAAGTTCCAGACTTTTAAATTATTCTGCAATAGTTTCTTCTTTATATGTATGTGCATATTAAGCAGTATATACAATACTTAATATGCAGTATTTATATATCTATACATCTCTTGCATTCACAAACAAGTACACGTTATATATTCCCTATAGATTCTCAACATAATACCATACTCATCGCCATGTTTCTCAGGAGGGTATGCAGTTTCGATATTATGCCTGGATTACTCATATACAAGTCATCTTTGCTTTGGTTACAAAGTTTACGGCTTACTGGCTGTAGGAAAGCCTCTAGAGGTGGGAAATATAGTGGCAATTAAAAAAAAGGAAGAGAAAGTATCCAAAAAAACTGATTAGTTTACAGAAGTAACTTCACCTCCTGACACTTGAAAGCTGTATCATGGGGAAGTTGGGAGTCATATTTATATGCTTCAGAATGAAGGGGCTTATCCACTTAAGGAAAAGCTGTGGTTTTTAGCTTCCTCACTTATACATAATGAAAGGGTCCAACTCTGGTGAGCTTCTGCTACAAGATACGTTTGGCTGGCCCTGTATAATGTATAGTTATATCAGTGAGATTTCGCCAAAGACTCCTCGGTTATTACCGTATTTGCTCAATTATAAGACAACCCCCCAAAATCTGAATATTAATTTAGGAAAAAAGAAAAAGCCTGAAGATACGATGACCCTATAGGAAAAAAGTTTTACTAGTAAATGTTAATTCATGTAAACCATGTAAACTATTTTTTATTAAATAAAAGCTATCATTGAGAAAAATATTTTGTTTTTATTTCCTTTTATTTTCCAACCTGTTCCCCCAGTTATGCACATCTGCCCCCAGGCTTGCCACTCTGCCCCAGAAATGCCTCATACCCACTATAAGCCACTGTGCCCCATGATATGCATTTTAACCCTCTATATGCCACTTTGCCCCATGATTTGCCTTTTGACCTCCTATGTGCCACTCTGCCTCCAGAAATGCCTTATACCCCTATACCCCCACACACACTTACCGGTGCTTCTGATTCCCCAGTGTGCAGCCGGAAGGAGGTGCGCTTAGCAGCAAGGGTTGTCTGCGTCCATCGCACAGACCTTCCCCGGTCTGGGAATTCTCCTCACTGACAGCCGGGGGAAGGTCTGCATGATGGACGCAGACAACCCCCACTGTTAACCGCACCTCCTTCCGGCTGCAGCGGAAGTTGTCTACGCGAAGCAAAAGCACCAGTAAGTGTGTGGGGGGGGGCATAAGACAGGAGGATCCAGGTCCCCCTCCATCACTGTGGGGGAACTGGATCTTAGATCTTATAGTCAGACCTAATTGAGGTCCGATTATAAGACGAGGGGTATCACAAAGTGATTCAGAACACAGGTCAGATGTGGCCCTATAAAAATGTCACGATCATATTTTTTGGGTTTCTACCGCAAATTACAACTTGGTGCTTTTCTGCTTCAATATAATGTTAGTGTTTCACTGCAGTATATATTAAATCCATATCTTACCACCTAATTCACCAGCTACTGACTACATGAAATGCGACCCACTAGAATGTACAAAGTAAGATGCCCCAATATATTAACACTGCGTGTAATGTTTGAATAAAGCATTTTTTACTTCATAGGTGAATGCCATATGGTGTGGACCCAGCAGACAGCCATTTCTCCTTGGCCACGTAGCATCCAACTTAGCAGAAGCTTTCACTTGAGCAGTGTAAGGGAGATGCTCCATTTTGTACAGATCAGTAATTCCAGCAACACATGAACATGTCAGCAATGGAGATTGGCAGGAATGAAGACCCCATTTTCAGCAGTTTCAGAGTTTTTGTAAGGTACTGCTTGTGCTGATGTCAAGAGTTGCAGGTTATGGAGCAGGTTTCTGTGCTGAAAGAAATGCACGAGGCACGTGGTGGATGGATACACGACAAGCAGGATTCCATAAAATTGCAAAGTTTAAAAAGGTTGTGGGCAATTGAAAAAACAAAGCTTTACTCAGTGTATACAGAATACATCTAGATAACATCTGTGATCAAAATAAGACTTATTTTGTTAAAAAGATGACAAGAGGACAAGAAGAATAGCTACTAAGTGCTAGAGTACATATGTGAAGGAAATATACAACTCTAGAAATATGAAAATATGCAAATTAAAGTTAGGTAAACCAAAAATGTTCCCCTTTCATAGTATAGGATAGTACTGGCTCAGTTGTGTGGGTTTTTGTCTTTGAAGAAAACCATCTCATATGTCCATCTTGACTACAGAGACAATAAATAGCTTTATTTTGCACTTGCACTTTATGTTGTCACATCTTAGACAAACCAAAGGCCAGTAGCATCTATGTTTTTCAGAGATGCTGTTCTCATTCTCAATTATACTTATGTGCTGTGATCTCTGTTCTGAAGAAAGTCACAATCATAATAGCCAGCAATAATTTTTATAATTTAAAGTACAAATTTAAAGTGTCAAAGCATGGAAACGCTCTTCCTAACTGATCAACAAGCACTTTTGCAAAATACTCTCTTGTACCTGATAAAACGGTAGAGAGTAACGCAGCAGCATGAGCTTAAACAACAGGATAAAGTAACATGCTGAGAAGCAATATAGCCCTTGTATGTTACAACAAATGAACAACACATGACTGATGCTACACAGAAAATAAAAATCTTCAAGCGAAAAAAAAAATCAATATGAGAGAAGGCTTACACAAGGCTGTAATCAACATAAATATCTGCTTCTGATTGCAACCACACAATCAACATTGGAATCATAGAACAGTCATCGAACACCATAGTCACCGCCTAAGGTGAAAGTTCTTTTGACAACGGACCAATACAGATTGCCGCCAATCTTCTGCATTAAACTCTAATCAATTTAGCCATCAAACTTTAAAATGGACGTGCTCCTCCAAATGGATCCCCAAACACTGAAAATATTCTCTTGAACCTGATGAGAAAGAAAAGCAACATAGCAGCATGAGCTAAAACAGCAGGGCAAGGTAACATGCTGAGAAGCAATGTATTCCTGCATGTTACAACAAACGGACAACATAGAAAATAAAACAAACTGTCAAATGGAAATAAAACAGCACCGAAAAACTATGAGGAAAAAAAGCTAGGCAAGGCAGTGATCCAGGTGAATTCTGATTGCCTCCGAGTCATCGGACATCCAGGCCACCAACTAATTGTTGGCATGGCACCTTTGGACTTTTCTCCACTGTGAAAAGGAAACAGTTAGTTATACAAACAGCTCATGGTCATCTAGATCCTTTCTGGATTTCAAGGCTGGGAGAGTTAGGATAATATATATCATCATCTAGTAGTGTTTCTATCAATTTAAAAGATAACTTTTTCGATTTTTCCACCTGAATAAAAAACTTGATTCTCCAATTACATTATAATTCAGTTGTGCATTTTGAGGTGGTACTTTTACTCTTGTTGTTCACAGGAACACAATACAATACACATAATGTCCTTCCTAGCGAACAACTAAAAGCACAGTATTTTACCACATTGTAAAATGTAAGGATCCTACCTGCTGTTTTAAGTATGGTGTCTTCTTCTCCTTCCAAGACTGAATCGAGTGAGTGAATTTCTTGCTTCTTTTAAGATTTGTGAATTCGGTACCATGGAAGAACCTGTTTTCTCTGGCATAGTTTGTCTTCTTTTATGATAATATTCACATAGTCATTCTAATACTTTTTACAGACATGTGAACATCAGCAGTGCCCAATTGTATACTTCTCCCCAGTCCTGTCTGTCGCCATTCTTCTTATATGTTCAGGACCCTTTTATCTGATGCAGTAACATTGTATTTTGTAATTCTATTTTGTATCCCTTGTTGGAACATTTACCCCAATAGCTATAGCCTTTTAGAAATGTGGTCCGATTCCATCCAGCGTTGAACAGGCTGAATGGTTAGTGGTATTATGGCTGCCTTGCTTCTTTCTACTACTTCTACTACTAACTGTCAGAAAAATAATCAGTGTATTATGTGCACAAAATATATATTTATATATATATATTATAATTCTTTTTTTTAGATAATGAGCAACATAGACAAAAGTACTGTAACATTGAAACTGTAAGTTTATTATTTGTAACACTGTTAAAGGCTTATATGAATTGTGGATTTTGACTTTTCCAAAAGGTGTACATTTTTACCTAAAAATCTTTGTAGATACATGATCAATACAGATGATTAAAAATATGATACACTACCTGTTTAACATTAAGTGTATATAGAATATACTTTTTCGAAGCAAGTTTCTCAAGTACAACTATGTTTGCTTTGATTATTAAAAAACTGAATTAATTGAGTACAAGGCAAGTGTGTGTCCTGAAGACACATAAATAAGGCTTAGCGTGGGTTGATGGTTAGTTTATCTTGTGGTCCGTCAACAGAAGTTTATGTCTTGGGGCAACAGCACTACTTGCTGAAGCAGAAGGCATAATAAAAGTGCTATGATTTTAGAGATAGTGATTACTAAACCATTAATCTCTGCCCATGTGAAAGTCAATAGCTGGAAGAGCTCGCTGGGGTGTCATCTTAAACAACCTTTGCCTGTAGCAATTAATTTTCCAGCCAAACTTGTGGGAAGCCTTTTAGTACTTGGCTTTTCTAATGGGATATTATGTGAACAGAATCTTGTTTGTATCTGATAAACTTTGCAAAAGCCTTTACTTTTATTTGTCAAGTTAAATCTTTAGATTTTCTAGAAATATTTATCTGCTGACGGCCCTGACCGCACCAAATTTAAACTTTTTCCTGCCACCATCATTGACTTGGATATGGTTAACGTTTCCCTTGTGTGGTTTCTTCTAAAGGTTCTGTCTATCTTGACACTCTACCACTCTATACATCTTTAAGTGAACATAATCAGTAAGTCTACGTTTTTTGTTGTATCCAGTCTTTCATTGTTGAGTGTTATGCCATTCAGTAAACTTTTGGTTTAAAGGAAGTCAAATTAGAGGTATTCTTCAATAGTGGTAAACAACATTTGCAGGATAAATGTTTATCGGGAAAGTTTCCATTGTCAGTTGTCACGTCCATCATGAGGTTTGTTTCACAATGTAGGCAGTATTTTAGGAACAGTCGTCCTGGTGTCCTGATATAAAGGAGAGTATTTCAGGAGACGCTGGCTGTCTCCCCAAGAGGTAATGCGGCAAGTATAAAAATATCTTTAACTTTGTTGCTCTCAAAGTGTCTTCAGTTCTGTAATTAATCTTACTATCCATGTTCCTGAAGCAATTTGTGAAAATTTTATGGTATATATTGGTACTTGCCTAAAATCTGACACTTTGTAAGACATAAGTGGTTGAATCTAATGCCTTCTCTTTTGTCAGAAGGCAGTTAGAAAGTAGTTTCCTGCCTATCCGAGACTGACAGGTTAAAAATACGGTATATAACTTTTCTGGATCAGAACATTCAATACATTAACCTGCTAAGTACCAGAAAAGAAAGTAATACACTGCTCTGTGATTCATTCCAAGTGTTTTGGGGAGATATGTGTTAACATGGTCTGCAGTAAGAATGGCTTTTTATGCTTTACTATTTTCAGATTAATGATATATACTTAACAAAAGAAATAATAGCTACATTGTACTAATTAATTTGAAAGCGTAATGACAAAGAACCAGAGTTGGTTAAGTAAAAAGAAGAGAATTGGTAAGAATAAGGCTGAGTGCTTTTCTTGTTAATTTACAGATAGAGAGAATAATCATTTTTTTACATTTATATTAGACTTCTAATTCCTTTTTAGATCTAGAACTTGATATAGGATACTGAATGAAATTGCTTTGCTAAATATGGATATGTATAGAATGTAGCATGTATATATCTATTTACACAGACGGACAGAAAACCGTGTGTTACAAATCTGAAACGGCCGACGTACCTTGTAGAGGAGGTCAGCGCACTAAAACAAACCACAACAAACTGTTCCATCGCCTCAACTGAGAGAGAGAGAACACTGAGGGGGAGGTAGATACGTGGAACAGCTACCTAATAAAACTGGTAGAGATTAATGCAGTGAAGGAATTGAAACATGAACCTAAGACGAGCTCAAGGACCAATTACGGTTTGAGACCTTATAACAGGAAAGATGGGATCTTTTCAGCCTTCACGTATTTTTCTTGTCACTAAGCTAAGCAAACTATACCATGCTCTTTTTGTTTCAATGTTAAGGTGGTATTGGCCTGTTTTCATTTAGGAACATCATACAGGAAGATAATACAAATTTGTGCTACCTACATGTTTTCCTTTTCCATCTACACATGGGCTACTAAGGCTATGCCTATGAATTCCCATTTTAAAGTGTTACATGGGTAGCAGTGAGAGACAACTTGTCAGGCTCATGCTACATAACCAAGAAGACTGCTGTGGATGAGAGGCTTGAGCCAGATTGGTTCCAAGCTCTCAATTTTCCACATTTTATAAGCTGAGCCAGAAACTGGGGCCAAGCAAATGCTTGCCTGTCCATCTATGTGTATAGTGACAAAAAAAAAAAGACATAAGGACGTCTTCTGAATTGTAATTACCTGCTACTCCAGAGAAATTATATTTTAATTAAGCCACATGAAGTACCAGGAACCTTTCATTATTAAGCAGAGGGCACATTTAATTATGTATCTGCAATATTTATTTGCAAATGTCTTCCGTGTCATCTCATATTTCATTATTTCTAGGCTTTTTATAATTGGCAATCTGCCTTTAATATTATATATTCAATTTATATTATTATTATTATTTAGTGATTATTTAGCATTTCTGTATCAAAATGGTAAGTCATTTATAATTATATTATACAATCTGTAATCCTTCATGGGAAAAACCTTACAGAGGGAAGTCAAATACCGTACGCAAGATGGCAGTTTAAAGCTTTAATTTGGTAAAATAAGTCGCCTGTCCAAGGAGGTTATTTTTCACAAAACCCTTACGCTCTTCTGTGTTTGCTAATCGCTTAGTATGTTGCCTTCTCCCTTCTCTATTCTATCTTCAATCCTTAATTTGCAATCTTTTTTCGCCCGCATCTCTGCGGACCTAACTTACACCAAAATGGCGGCGCTACAGTGACGATCCTCCTCCTGGTTAATATTTTAAATTAAAAACTTATTTGCAAATGTGGTGCGTCACAATCAAGGGGTTTTGCCTTGCAGAATTGCCACTTTGCACGTAATCCGACTTTTTTGTATTTTGCATGTTCTTCATTAATGATTATATACATTATTATGCACAAAGCTATGGCAAGTGGATTAAACAAAACGGGGAAAACTGTTGGATCGTACAGGAAACATAATGACCATTTCAACATATATTTTAATAAAGGTTGCCTACGCATGGGACTGTATGTAGATATGTTGGAATATGGTGTGTTTATAAAACAAATGGACAACAAGAACTTTTCTGGTGTTCCTGCTTAGCGAATCATAAATTTGAGAATGAGCTAAAACAACTAATAATAAAATGCCATTGGGCAAACATTTCTGTTTCTGCTTGTTTAGTATGGATGGAATTCATACATGCATGTTTAACATATGAACATTCCCAGGAAAGAACGAATGGCCAATATACGGTAATCAACCCGCCTTAACACCAGTGGTCTTTGAATTATTTTCAGCATGGACATTCCTATATAATGCATATTTATATTTCTAAACTATATTAACCGTAATAAACCATATTAGAAGCCTACAGCACTACAGTCTACCAACTTCTCTGAAAACGAATACCTTATCTAACACCGGAGTCCCTCATCTAATATTAGGCTATAATATGTGCAAGCATTTCCCCTCCTTTAAAATATAACTCATTTTACTTTATTTTCCTTAACCTATATACACTTAAGCTATAAGCTATTCATACTAAGTCCCCCTGTCAATCATGTCAATCATAACTTCTTTGGTTCTTCTCCAGTGGGAGGCAGACTTTGTTCAATGACTTACTTATATGCAGAACATATAAGATTAATTCTGATCTAGTTTAATCATGCAGGACAAACCTGAAAATGTAGCTTTAAGCCAAATTTCTAAATTTTTGGAGGCAACAAAAATAACACCAAGCATACTAGACTTCTTAAGACATAATGTCCAGCCTTAGAACGTGTTGTTCTAAGGCTGAACATTATGTCTTAATTACAGAGGGTAATCAATAAAAAACATTGTCTCTAACCTTCCAACTATTTCTACATTAGACTTTGGCTCTGCACTACAATAAATAAACTCCACAACATATTTCCTCTTGAGATAATAATCTGGGAAATTCTGTTCCTATCTAATATACATTTACAATGTATGTAGTGACTTATGTCAATTTCGTTCTTGTCAATGGGCTTTCCAGTGGGGGATATTCTGTAGTACTTTAGTCTGCCTGACAGTAAAAAAACACAACGTTGTCACTGTGTCAGCATAAAAAAGTATTCGGCTGACTGCTAAGATGTATTAAGATATATCATACTGTGATGGCGCATACACCAAGATTCATTACTAAGGGTATAGAAGTTAACACACAGGGTTGGTGAATTAAAAACAAATCAGTGTCACTGTGGTTTACATGGGAGAAGCTAAATGAGAAATTGCTAGAACCCAAATTGATTTCTTGTCTCTGTATTAACAGTATATGGGCAGGAAAAAACGCATCAAAGTGCAATGTACTTTTATTCGGTTACAAAGCAATTTTAGATAATGTTTGGTTTCTATTAACTGATGTTATGGGGATTAGCTCAGTTTACAGCAACATTTAGTATGTTATGAATGCATGCAGTGGGCCCCATAATGCCACTTCTGAAAATCAAAACTCATTACCTATTTATACAAAACAAAACTAATCTTCTGCTCATATTGGAAGTTAATGTGCTAATTGTCCAAAGTACAATGCATGTTTTCGGAAATAATGGCTGAAAGTTGTTAAAGAGTAATTTTGGTCATGATGAATAAACCCATAAGACTCTTTGATGTCCTATATAAAGCAGAAAACAATGTAATATCACCATTATATTGGCAGCTCATCTTATGTCTCCAAGCCAATATATAAGAGAGGAAAATCTATGTGACTGCCCATTAAACTCAATATTTGGAAGTTTAAAGTCCTCAATAAATGGTCATATTGTTTTTAACAGTTTTAGTGTGGCCATTCTCAAATAAAGCCTATAATGCTAAATAGTTTTATCTTTAAGAACGAGTCATGGCCTGTTTTTTAATTTTCACTGCACCTGAACATAGTTTCCAAGAGAAATGTACCTAATTATATAACATTTTCTTTATTTCATCTTCATTCTGGAGTTTAATTTTTTCTTCAGTGTTTATTCTTAATGAAAACACCACTGTGTTTAGGAACTAGCCTACTTTGTATTAAGCCTTTCAGTGACCTTTGGTGAAGAAGTTGGCGTGAGATGGGCAAATGAAACCTCAATCGCTTTTTGAATGTTCAACGGTAAGCCAAAATATCATGCTTTACACAGTATTTTTAGTGACAGAAACAGGAAAGTTGAATTTTCCCATGCAATGTTCTTCAAAAGAGTCCTAGATATTGGTTGAGTATATTGGATGATTATTACAATACTTCTAGATTAACAATATATTCAGCAGAACTGACAGCTCATAGAACACATGCAGATCTATTAACATACATGTATACAGATAAATGAAATTACAAATATACAAGTACAAATCGGGGTGCTTACTTTACGGTATAATAAAAGTAGTACAGTTAGTGATGCAATATAATAAGCAATGTAGTCTGTAGAGTTTTTGATTTGGGGTACAATGATTAAGAATACATTAGGAAATGATGTCCCTGCTCCATGGAGCTTACAGTCTAGGAATGAGTGAATTATTCAAGAGCGTACATTACCTCATCTTAAATCCCACTAAAACATAGCGTAGCTAACCCTTAGACTGATACAGCATGCATTTAATATTACAAGCATCATTTTACAAACAAAAGTTTAACGTAATAACCCTTGGTCAGTGACCTGTTATCTGTCAGAATGCTGGTTGTACATTTAGGCAGCGCTGATTATGGAATTAGAACCTTGTGGTTCATAGAGTGAGGGACATATACAGCAGCAAGGCCTGTGTTCTTGATGTTCAGTGAAGTCCCTCTTTCTTGAGACTGGAAGCTACATCATTTAGCTTTGAGGAGCAAAATGTATATTTTATATCTGGTTGGAGATAGTCTTCCTGATATTATGGGCTGCTTTTGCGTTTTGGTAAAGGTTATCAAATGCATGGGTAGTGGCTGAGAAGGTTAAAATGTTACTTATCTACATTGAGGTGGACCTCGTAGGAGGTAGGATGTATTGTGTATTAATTCAAATATAATTATACACGCTAAATACAAATTTAAAATATTTCTTACCTCTAAACGAGCCCTTCGTTCAGCAATAAAACGTTCATCCTTGTTTCCAAAGAGCTTCTTTGGTGGAAATTCTAAGGCAGTAAGCTGAAATATACAGATACTATGATTGAACATATATTCAAACTTTTGTGCCCCTCAAGCTTTTCCCCATTAGGTTTCAGCATGAGAAACAAAATCAAAGCACTCAAACTAACAAAAATATTTACGTCTACATTTCAAGTAACATTTGTCCACTGTCCTAGTATCAGGAGAGCTAACACATTTTCATAGTAGTATGATAAAAGAGAAAATGCATAACTAATTATCTGTACACGTTTAGCTAGAATGACTTTAGAAGGTGGACTATCTAACCACCAGTTATTGAAATCAGGAACCAGGAGTAACTGCCCTGCATTGACTACACACCAGTTATCACATTATTCAAAGACAAACATTGTCTTAGCTCATTTTATTTTGCTTAACGACAAAAAGGGCTGCAGTTTTTTTTATATTTTGATTAATTTTTGGTAACATTTGTCTCAAAATAGTTCTCAAATTCTCCCCACTAAACTTGTGCTAAAATACTCATAGATTAAAAAAAATGGACTAGTGCACTAGGAGACAGCCGTAGCGATCAACAATAATCAAACCTGAACAAGGTACAGGTTTGACAACTGTACAACAGGCCAATAGCACATGGAATAAAACAAGTTCAAAATCAAATTCAAAAATCGAGAATGATACCATGTTATACAGAAGCTCAGGTAGGAACCAAACTAAAATGTATTTAAAAAAAAAAAAAGAAAAAAAGATGGAAGCCAGGCATCTAGTTCTTTAGGGTTCACTGGTAAAATAAAAAAGTCAAATATATCTGTTTTATTAGCAGCCCAGAGACAGTGTTTTCTTATGACTTCTTTCATTTTATACCTGGTATTACGCAATGAGAGGCATGGAAAATACATCTTTTTTGACCTGAAGAGCTTACAGTTCATGTTGAAACTTGCATAATTTCACCTGCAGTGATCCCTGCATGTTAAAAACTACCTTACAGAACATTGATTTAGAATCACGTACCAACAAACATACACCAAAAGAGTATTGTTCAAAGGTATATATATATATATATATATATATATATATATATAAAATATACTGCTTGATTTAGGTGTTAGGATCTGGATTAGTATTAAATCAATCGAATAACCTTAAACTCCCACCTAATAAACTGTACTAAGGTTATAATACAGTTTGTTACCCCCTCCGGTAATGAATTTGGTAGCAAAACCTACTTCGGGCACTGGAAAATTTGGATGAATAGTTAAAGCCGTTAACTAAACTTATTGTAATAAAACACACAGCCATTTAATCAATAAAACATTCTAAGAGGAATGTGTTAAATTATTGACACAGACGATAATAAAAAGACACAGTGGAAAGTGATAGAACGAGAGAGTAGTTTTGTTTGAATCTATTTTCGGTAGGGCCCCAAGCTCACTTTCTGTCTCTTAAGACAAAAAAAAATCTGTAAACGTGATAAAGAGTGTTGGTGTAAAGTTAATGAGGGCTAAAATTAAACATGTATCAGAGAAATAAATCAGAAGCAGACACTGATAATTAGAATGGAACACAGATCATATATCTCAGAACGGCGTTCCATATTTATGGCTCATATTATCAAGGCAAGCCAGAAAGGGAGTAGCTGGATGAGAAGAACAAATTATCTGGAGAAATCCAGGAGTGAGAGGTTAGT
This sequence comes from Spea multiplicata, assembly GCA_009364415.1. Taxonomy (NCBI): domain Eukaryota; kingdom Metazoa; phylum Chordata; class Amphibia; order Anura; family Pelobatidae; genus Spea; species Spea multiplicata. The sequence goes on from VKOC01000005.1 coordinate 11,424,028, forward strand.
GAGAGAAAGAGGCTGAAATAAGGAGTCATACAGAGAGTTTAGCCATTAAAGGCAGAAAACAATTGGCTGTTTTGTACGTATAAGACACTATTATTTTAAAAGCATTATGCTTTGTCTAACTATTGTCATAAAGTATTTAGTAGTCATCAAGATCTGGAATTACCCCAGTCGTTAAGGTCAGGCGGGTAGCTCCTCCAAGAGCTTTTTTTTAAAAAAAAGAATATATCATGAAGGATTTCTAGCAGACATATAAATTAATACAATACAGTTTGCAAGATTCTTGCCCAGCCGGAGACGTAATGCTATAGAAAATAGCTTCCCCGCAAAATGGCCACATTGATTGAGAACAGGCTCTGCCCGTGCACGCTCATCAAGACATTGTCTTCCCGGAGCAGTGAGCAACATAGCCTGTCGTCAGTAAAGTCAGACATTTACACACAAGCAAAACACATTTTACTCATACATTAATGACATGCTTTATTAAATACCTACATTTTCTTTTCTTATTCAGAAATTACCTTTTCTCTTATTTCATTTTATAAACCCCTCTCAGCTTTTTTTTTAGAAAAACCCCCCAGTGTATTCTAGTTGCTTCCCATACAGTATTTCCTTAAATAAATACGGTATGGGAATCCAACACACGGCAGTTGGTAAGGATAACACACCTTGCCTGTCTTAGAGAGGCCTATACAGTCATGTAAAATACGAAGAAAAGTAATACAATCTAATTTTATGTGTTTAAATATGTATATTACACCTATTAAAGCACATTCATACATGCTAACTTATATTTGGACCATAAATTTTAACTGTCCATTCTTCATATTTTACACATGTGTAATTAACATTCATTCAATCAAATCTACAGATCAATTACTTAAATTCTAGTGTCCACAATAAAACATATGTCATATTATGCACTTTCCATGTGCAAACCTGTGTGTGTAAAATAGTTTGTATTTAAGGACCTTGAGACATCACGCAGGGATGAAAACGTAATAACATGAGCATAATGTAATCATTTTCAGAAACAGAACATGCCAACAGCCAAAAAACCCTATATCATATATATATATATATATATATATATATATATATATATATGTTTTTAGACTTGTGCGTTCCTTTTCATACAATCTTTATGTTTACGGAAATTGCCTGTTTTGTGCGTTAATACGAAACTGACAAAAACGAGAATGATCTCCAACCAAATTGACAAAAACGAATTGCAAAAGTTTGGATCTGTTGTCACATGTAGCCGCCATTACAAACAGTTTTGGCGCTCCTTGAGATAGTAATGTGGAAGGGACTGTGTGTGTGGGGGGGTACATATCAATAACTGATAGGTAGAAGTAGACAAAAGAATGGCTGTGATTGATGGGTGCAACAACCTGTGGGAGTTTTTCCTTCTGGCCAATCAGTATTTCCTATTATTTTGTTTGCCATGCACATGTCTAGTTTATATACTGTACCCTATATACACACACGCAAATTTGGTTGGCACATTCAGATGCAGTAATTAGTGTCCATGATGGATCAGCTCATTATAACAATTATAACAATTTCTCAATGAATATTTACACAGTAATTTTTTTCAAATTCCGATATATAACATTATTGCTCACAGCAATTAACCCCTAAAATTAAGTATATATTTCCATCACTAACAGGCAGAGAAGGACATTAGCAGGACTGAATATTATCGCACTGTTTTGTATGGCGTAGAGAATGTAGCTGGTGCGTAATTCATTTTGATTTTTTTTTAATGTATATCCTTGGTTGTGAAGTGGTAATTATGGGGGAGAGTAAGGAAATCATGCTATTTAAATTTGGGTAACTATATAGAATGTCGAGTTTAATTATTGTGGGGTGGAATAGGCTGTAGCAGGAAAAACATATTGCCTCCACATCATTACATCACATGTGTTCTACAGTGCCAGTTCCACCGACGTGATTGCTGCATTTACAGCACTTGGAAAAATAATTCACAATATGGAGTCCTCATGTGCCCCATCATTTTAAATGAACATAACAGTTACACAAATAGCAGTTTAAGCTACATCTTAATCATATCAGTCATCTGCATTCACGTTCCATGAAAGCTTCCATTAGCTCCCATATAAAATATATCACCTTCAACAGGGAGTGGGAAAAAATTGCTTTAATTGCGAATACTACAAGTGCTTAATGCATTCTACTTTCCTCTGTGATTATGCAGATAGGAGTTCAGTTTATTATTGATATTTTTGAAAATAATATTAAGCAGCTACCATCATTAGGTTTTTTAATGGAAAGCTTTTAACGTGTAGCATAAGATGAAGGTAAAAAAAAAAGCGAGACCAGGTCTGTGCTGATAAATATTTCACACTAAGAAACACTTGTAGAATTTTACAGTTTGGACTTATATAGAAACATAGAACCATCTGCCCATCCTGTGCATGTTTAAATTCCCTTAACGTAATAACCTTTATCACTTTTTGCTGGGCGGCTGTTCCACGTATCTACCATCTTCTCCATAATGTAAAACATCCCCATATTGGTATTTTTCAATTTTTCATTAAAGTCATATAGGTTGGTAATGAATCAAGAGCACATTTGCATTACAATTACTACATGACATCATATGTTACACTAATTTTACCTTCGAGGCCATAATCCATTACAATGCTTTTGTCATCATTTTTTTTGACAGCAAGTTAAAATATAAGAGGAAAAATAAGAAGAGCAGACATCCTCTGCAGCCGTAGGAAATGTCTGCTTCTCCTTTCTTGTGAAGAATGAAAGGGAAACTTGCACCTAGATTTTCTTTTTGAAGACTTCAGAAAAGTAACTTGCAAACGAATGCTTAAGAAACACTTAAAATTCTTCAATTTTAAATAAAAAAAATGGCTTTAGATCTAGAATCTGAGCAGAAAAGAATGTAAAGATTTTGTAACTTTTTAGAGAATCTCAACAAATGTGCTATTTCAGACTCCTGAATATCCAGTTCATGCAAAACAAAAAGAAGAACTGTAAGAAAAGGAAAAAAAACGTGTTTAATAGCATTGTTACATAAAGGAGAAGCGCAAGGCTTGCAAAGTAGAACATAATTAATGTATTTCAGGGATATCCATGGAATAAGCTGCAAAAATATAATGTGTTAGATAAATGCCCACTTCATACAGACATAACGTTTAAAAACAAACCTACATGAATCAACTAAAGAAACATTATGTCATAGATTTTTGAAGGCACGCTACAACCTTTGTATGCACTAAATGCAAATGTATAGAGGGGTTCCTCAGAATGCAATCTATGTATTCTGCATGAGTCTTCACCCCCTATCCCCAGTTTGGCTGAAAGCTTTTGCTGCCTATTAGCGTGCATGGGCAAGATTTCCAAGACTGGCGTGTCGATGGGTACTTCAACGGGAGTGCTTTCCTGCACGGTGAAGTGATGGAGCTGACCGGCGGTAAGTATATCAGCCAAACACATCTCCTGTACAGCAAAGAGCTGGAGGCATTTGCAACAGGGAGCACTTAGCTATCATATGAATTAAAGTGCATAGGATGGTTGGAATGTCTCTCTAAGCAGGGATATTTAACAAGGTGTGATAAACTAGAAATTGTTCTCTTTAGTGGCAAATCTTCTCTACCGCTGTTATTCTATGAATATGATGTACTATATCACACCTACTAATTTATATATCTGAGGGGTCCATATGGCATAAAAGGCCATGAAGTGTCAAAAACGCCTAATTGCATTAAGTGCGGTATTTTTCCAATTGTCATTTTCACTATAAAACGGAACCACCATCTTCCCAAAATGTCCATGTATATTATGACGCTTCTTATGTAACCCCACTCTCTGATAGAAATGACAAAAGAGGGGGAATTAAAAATTAGAGCAAATTGTCTTTGAGTGAACATTTTTATTTTACCGGCCTGTATCGGTAAGTAAAGACCTGCGGTCTTGAAAGGGCTGTTTAGGTATAATATTCAAGAATTCATTGGGTAGAACAGTATTATTAGCAAAAATCAGCATGGTTTTATGAAACATGGGTCCTGTCAAACTAATTTAATTGCATTCTACGAAGAAGTAAGTAGAAATGTCGATCAGGGTGTTGCAGTCGATGTAATCTACTTGGATTTTGCCAAGGCGTTTGACACGGTTCCACACAATAGGTTAGTATTCAAACTGAAGGAAATCGGTCTAGATGCAAATTCTTGTTCTTGGATAGAACATTGGCTTAGAGAACAGAGAGTTGGTATAAATGGTACATTTTCAAACTGGTCAAAAGTGGTAAGTGGTTCCCTCAGGGTTCTGTTCTGGGACCAATTTTATTCAACATATTTATAAATTACCTGGCAGTAGGCATTGAAAGTCGTATTTCTGTGTTTGCAGGCGACACTAAACTAGGTAAAGTAATACAGTGCGAGCAGGATATTACAGTGCTGCAGAGGGATCTAGATAGACTGGGCACACAAATGGCAGATGAAATTCAATGTAGATAAATGTAAAGTTTTGCACTTCGGGGTAGGGAATGCACAAGTAACCTACACCCTAAACGGTAGTGAATTAGGGGTAATGACAAATGAGAAGGATTTGGGAATCGTTATAGACAACAAACTAGGCAACAATGTGCAATGTCAGTCAGCAGTTGCTAAGGCCAGTAAGGTAATTGTCATGTATAAAAAGGGGCATCAATTTGCGGAATAAAGATATAATTTTGCCTCTGTATAAATCAATGGTAAGGCCGCACCTTGAATATGCTGTGCAATTTTGGGCACCTATTCTAAAGAAGGATATCATGGCACTAGAAAGGGTGCCGAGGCAGGCTACAAAATTAATAAAAGGAATGGAGCACTATAGTTATGAAGAAAGGATAACAAATTTAAATCTGTTTAGTTTACAAAAACGGCGCCTCAGAGGGGATATGATAACGTTACATAAATATATTCGGGGGCCAATACAAACCATTATGTAGAAATCTGTTCATAAACAAGACTATGCATAGGACACGTGGTCATGCGTTTGGACTGGAAGAAAAGAGATTTAGTCTAAAGCAGAGGAAAGGGTTTTTTACGGTAAGGACAATAAGGATGTGGAATTCTCTGCCTGCAGAGGTAGTTTTATCTGAGTCTGTACAGACGTTTAAACTGCAACTGGATGGATACCTGGAAAAACATAATATTCGAGGATATAATCTTTAATTATGGGGAAACAACTTATTGATCCAAGGAGAAATCTGACTGCCATTTTGGGGTCAAGAAGGAATTTTTTCCCTGGTTAGCGCAAAATTGGAAAGAGCGGAACCGGGGTTTTTTGCCTTCTTTTGGATCAACAGCAACAAATTAACAGATATAGGAAAGGCTGAACTTGGTGGACGCATGTCTTTTTTTAGCCTATATAACTATGTAACTATGAAAGCTTACGCAAGTACATCTTTTTCTATTTTTCCCTAATAAGTAGCAGCTTAAGAACTAAAGAAATAAGTAACTCTCACTTATAAATAAAGCAAAACATTATGGGAACGTGTAGCATAAGTATTAGACATAAGAAGCTAAATTTATAAGATGTTCTTGAAGAAAAAAAAAAGAAAATAATTGCAATTAAGTACAATTGTAGTATCCTGGAAAGTAAATTGAATATAAACTGAACGTTAAAAAAAAAAGGAAACATTCCTAAAATAACATTTACTCACAATGTACTGGCATATACAGAGTTCTTTAAAAAAACAAACAAAAAAAAAAAAAACATCTTAAAATAATACATAATTTTAATAGGCAGGTGAGTTCTGATAAAGCTGAGGAAAGGTATTAAGAGTATAAGATGTACCAAAGTCTGAAACGCAAACAAAACCAATTTAAACCCAGCCACAACTTTCTTTTGGTTATATAGAGACAGAAAAACTAAAGGAGATCATAGGTAATACTTAAAATGTGGCAGATACACTGAAGGAGACAATGGTCTGTGTAACAATAATTATTTTTGTACGGTTTTTGAAATTGAATGTGAAGGTGAGAAGTCTCTGTATAGAAAAAAATAAATATAAATGATAATGTAGTGGACCAAGAGTCTATTTGCAGAAAAATAAATTCCAAAAGAACATTGAAAATTAAAAGTGTAGAAGTCACCTGGGCCTGAGGAATACATCCAAGAATATCAAAAGGTCTGATATATGCATGTAAAGCTGTTATTATTTTTAACCGCTTTCCACTCTTCCACAAACAGGGAGGCAGGAAAAGAATTAGAGCTTTTACCTAGACAATACGATGGGAAAATAAAAGAGAGTACTGGAAAAACTAACACATATGTTTTAAGGGGTATTGCATGTGGATGTTGTGGTATCTAACACCACAGATGTGGTATCTATTTGACTACAGGAACACATCGACAGTAGAACTCACGGCACATTAGATATTAATATGGCTTCCCTTGTCAATGTTCAGTAAACTGATAGAGCAATTTAACTGTGGAAAGTCACAACGAAGAATAATATCTAATCATCCTAATGCAATCTACTACCCACCAAGCTCTAAATGGAACAGAGTAACACAACCATTTTGCGCCACAACCTCTCTTTAACATTATGTGCTAAAATAAATACCACCCCTCCAGAGTAAAGTAATGATGGAAAAGACATGTGAACATGTGGTGTCTGCTGTGTTTAACAGCAGACATTTTTTTTTGTCCACATTCTGTCACATAAATCTATCTAAAGCATCATCGTTAATGCACATAGAATGAAACATGTCCATACATTTTTAAAGAGAGAATGTAATGTCTGTGATGTTTCATCAATTTAATATAAATGAAAGTTAGTTCACAAGAGTTAGTCTACATTAAAAGGTATTTATTATAAGATAACACAGCAAAACACATTTATCCCAAATACACACACATATATATATATCCCCTTCCACACACTTTGATCTCACCCACTGTTAGGCCTCCACATTGAGGATTACCTGTGTGGCATTCGATTATATACTCTTAGTTGAGATGATGTATTTGACATCACATCCTGTTTCCAGTGTATTTATGCATCACTTCCTTTAAGCATTTGAGTCTTGAAGTGTGGAAGAGTAGTAAGGATTTTAAAGTCCGCCCGCCTAAATCTATTTGCTTTATTTATGGAGATCACGAAGACAAGTTACCACAATGTCCCTGATACCCCTTCTAAACAATAATGCATATTTAATTACTCTGGGGGAGGGTATAACAGGTACCAGGAGAGACTTGTCAAACATCTCCTGCATGGCACATGCATGTTGACAAATAAAATTTTAAATGGAACCACGCAGCTATCATATGCCTTAACCGGGAGGTACCAGGTATGTCATCGATGATGCGCAATCCAGCGTTGCTATGGATGCTGCGATCGCAAGGGGCAGCTGTGTCCCCAGCGATCCGTAGCAGCCCCTCAATTTCGTGCACGTGAACGCTTTTGAAGCGAATCACGAGCACGGAATTTAAATATTTAAATAAAACTGCGGTCTTCGAGGGAAGACGCAGTACAAGAACGCCGGTCCTGAAGGGGTTAAAGAGACTTCAGCACCATGGACAGCGCCGGACTGAGCAATGCCACTAATATTGATCACTAAGCGGAGTTGTAGACAGTAAGCAGATATTTAATTCTTTTCAAATAAGTAACTAAGGTTATGAAAAAAAATATATTGGAAGAACAATAATATTGAAAGCAAGGAATGTAGAGAAATTTATGAAGCTTTCATTAAACTTTCAAATAACTTTAAGTATTAGGTTTTTGTGTGGTGTGCATTTGTTTTTCCAACCTCTTATTTGCAATCCTTCACATTACTATTAAAACATTAAATGGCATTTGACAATTTCACTGCATCTTAGCAACCGGTTACATTTATTAACTGTGACAAATTAATTATTGCTCTCTTGGATTGACATAAAGCGATTAAGTCTTAATTGAACCAAAGCGGTTTTATCCAGATACATAATTATGGTTTTCAAATGATATACTTACTTATTTACAATTCAAATTTTTGAACAAATACTTTTTTATTTATCAGCTAAATATTATATATATTTATAGAGAACCGGAAATTGACTATTTAATATTACTATGAGTATTTATTTCAAATTACATAAAGACTAAAAGCAATGTAAATAAAGAGCAGCAGAAAAAGTATTCTGTACAGTTCTGTAGACCCCATCTCTAGAAGGATATAGATATTCTGGATGGAGTTAGAAGAATAAATGCTGAAATGGTGAATGGTGTGCAGATTAAAAATGAACAGCGAGGACTAAAGGATCGCACAGCTTGGAGGAGAAAGGAAAGAAGTGGTAGAAGTTAAAACAGTGAGGGAGTGTAAACATGCATGTGTAAGACATTCGCATTTCCAGAATGTAAGACAAGACAAACGACTGAATAAGGTTTTAGGTTCTTACAACAGGAAAAATTGGAACACTAGATGTGAAATGCCATCAAGTTCTGTGTTTCTGCATAAAAATACCTGACACAGCAAGTACAATTAGACCATGTGGAGTATAACTTAGATCCAAGCCAGGAAAATAAGACACTGGCTTCCTGTATGCTGTGTGCAGTTGTCTGTAATCACCGCAAACCCCAACAACCCGTGGTTTGGGGATTCTCCAAGTGATTTCCAGTAGAGATATCCAAAAAGTCATAAAGATTCCCCAGCTGTCAGTCTGCTACAAAAACCAAGGAGCATCACAGTAGACACATTTTAAGAGGCAGCAACCTTTTTTTCATTTCCAAAAAACACAGCGTGCGTGGTATGGATCCTAAACCATGAAAATGATGCTACAAAGCAACCAATAAACCGTGCTAGGTACTTTTACAAACCATTGTTAATACCCATTGCTAAGGAGTATTAAACCACCGGCAGAAATTACAGGGCTAAAGGAGCAGATGAACATTAACACTCAATAAAAAAGGCAAATCCAATGTGTCTTTCAGGAAGATTTAACAATACAAAATATAATTGTTTTCCTTGATATGTGAAAAAATATGTAAACAGCTTCCATTTAATGAATGGGAAAAACATTTGGAGTTGAATGGCAATCATCTAATCAACAAGTACAGCCTACATAAATTACATACACGGTGTTCAACACTAATTCTCGGCTGCTATCTGCCTGCCTGCACATCCAAAGGAAAGCAAAGGAAGAAAGCTTAGAAAGATTAAGTTAAATAAACGATAAAGCATCACAAAAATGAGAAAAGACAGACAAAAGGTAACAATGCAATAAATAAGGGAAGTAGGGGTATATTTTGCATAAAGCATTTTGACAATATCCAAGATATTGAAGAATAATAGGTTGCAGTACGAGATGAAATTGTTTCATTGCGTCTTTTCTAATTCAAAAGGCCAAATATGTATCTTCACAAATTAAACAGCAAACTTTAGAATGAGGGGCTGATAAAAACTTTAGTTATTTTTTGTCCCTAGTGTCTTTTTTTTTAATTTATGGCAGCATGTCTTTATTAAAGCCACAAGGGGATTTAGATGGTGTTTCATCTTAACTTTTATTTGTTGGTCTAATGAATCACTATAGCACTTGATGGATCCATCAAAGGCTCCATATTTCTTAACTCCTGTTAGCAAATAAACAGAGGTTTTTTTTTTAAAAAAAAAAGCAAAAAGTCAGCTGTTTATTGAACGGAAAGAGGCGCTTTTAGGAATAAAAATTAATAGCAGGTCTTACAGTCCTATAAAAGCATCTGTCTCTGAGAAATATGGCTGTAAACATATAAGAATTTATTCTTGACTATTTGATTTATTGCTGCTTTAGGAAAGCTGGCTTGCTTAAATGGGGTCAGATTGCCAAGTTAGACTTTAGTGAACTACAGTAAGACTGCTGGGTCAAATCATATGATGCATTTTATATATCATTGAGCTAACTACTTATGTGCCAAAGGGTGCGTCCGCTGATTGGAAAGCTGATTCACTAAGCCCGGCATCATAGGCATTGAAGAAAAATGATGCAGTCACAACCCAAATGAAACCCAAATTCCCCCAACCTGTACCCAAGAACATTCAGAAAATATGTTCAGAAATTGATTGCTCGGTTACTTACAGCTCTCTTATGTTGAGTAGAGTTAAGTTAGCACCGCAAAAGAAACTTCTTACACAATGCGTTTTGCTGTTTTTGATGTGACAGATATTTCAAGTAAAATAATCCAATATCCCAGTTGTGAAACGCCATCTTACATTTCTTGCAAAAGGTATGAAACATGTTAAAGAATTTTTAAAAACTGTTTAATGAGCACCCAATCGGGAAGGGCAAGGTCAGCTGCATCAGATACATACATTTTTTCAAAGAGAGAGTAAACAGGAGAGTTCTGTTTTAGTTCCTTGACTATACATTATGAAGAGCCTACATGAAGAGCTTGACCGGTCCTGCATAATGTGTAGTTTAATCAGTGAAGGTTCTTGAAAGACTCAATACATTCAATTACGCATTATACATAGAGAGCAAAACCATTTCTGCTGGACAAAGTACTAGTGAGAGCCCTCCATTATGGATAGTCAAGTGAGAGAATTAAATCACAACTCTACTCTCGTGAAGTTTCCCATGATTAGTACACCAGTCCTCAAGATTGCCAATAGACTAAGGTTAAGGGATTTTCACAGAAATGGTCGGGCAGATTTGTGTTTTAATTAATTAACATGGGTAATCAAAATGAATGAGTGACTGAACTGTCCACACTAATATATACCCACAACTGCCCTGTTTTCCCAGGGGACAGCACTGTGATTTAGGTCCTGCCCTGCTTTTGTGAGAAGTAGGGCTTATGGTCCAGTTGGAGAGGTCCTCTAATACCCCCTAACTAGCCCAGGGAACTGAAGAAAGTGATCTGTATTATTGCTGCTCTGTCATAGCTCCTACGAGGCTACCTAGCAAAGGTACTGTGAAGCTAAGTGCTGCAAGATAGATCTTTGTGTAAGGTCCGTGGGGTTACCGCCATGGCTTCTGGAAGACAGGTATCAAAATAAGGTACTACTAACAAAATAAGAACTGTGAGCCCGGAGACATTTAGGCGCATATATCATTCTATGCTTTCCTCATTGGGTTTTAGTATATAAGAATGGTGGGCACACACTTCCAGGAACCTTCTAAGCTAATTTAGTAATTATTATTGGGTAGTTTTTGGGCATTCAGTGAAAATTAAACTCGCTTACTTTACAAATGCCCATATTTAATATAGTTTAGTATAGAAAAATGTTTATTACTTGCAACCTACACAAATTCTGTGTATTGGGACCTCGCTGTGACTGATAATCTTCCTTTCATCTGAATTTTCAGAAACAGAATAAAAGAAACTTATTTTCAAACAGCAGCTAATCTTTTTTTTTTGCTTGCCGGGCCTGTGAGTGTACACCAACCAAGCAGGGCTAATCCCCACCATGGGATTCATTCCACAAGTTACAATAAGTTCATCTCACTAGGGTTCTTACACAATGCTGTTACCCTACATTCCTTTTAATGGACTGTTAACTTTAAAGCATTAAGAACATCTGTTAGTGCTTTATAAATAAAATATACATATAAGAACACGTTCCAGACTGATTTGGTAAATATAAGTATTTGTATACAAAGGCTTAAGGCTAAATAGGTCTAAGTAGGTGGGGGCATTAATGAAGTACATACTGGAAAGGGACAAGGTCAGTGGTTAATCCAATATCCATAATGACTAATGTCTGCAGTAAGGTGAATGTTGGGCAAAGTTAAGGGTTTGCTTTATTAGAAATGACATGAAGTTAAAAGTGAACAAGCCTCACCCTTGTAAAAAATAGTCTAATATAGCCTAGAGTCAGAAGAACAATAAAGAAGGTGAAAATGGCAATTAAATTCCATTTGAAAAATGGTTAATCATTGGAGATTTTGAACTCATTCTTTTACTAGATAAAAGTACAAAACAGTCTAATTTTGAAGACATTTTTCTGAGATCCTGACACACATTATGTCGCCTCTTGAATGAATCAATCTTTAAGGGTGACAGTTTAAAGGATGAATGCTTATGACATCGATGTTCCATTATAATAAAATGTCACCTTTTGGTCATGATGCACAATATAAAAAGTGAGTAGATTTTCACCTCAACTGTCAACGGTATTTCACAGCAGACACAGAATGAAGAACATGTCATTATAATGCATTATAAAAGCCTTGATTATCTCCATCACATAAGGGGTATGTGTTACTATACAATGCTGTTTTTTTCTTAGTTTTATACATTATTGTTAATAGGAAGAAACTTGGGACTGTAAGAGACCAGATCCTCCATAATTTTTCTCGATAGCATACAGAGACCCCACAAAACTTAGAATATAAGGGTATTTCAAATGATGTTTTATGCTATATAACCTGCATGATCGTAAAATACCAGATTATTTAAAAAGAAATTGTTTCACTGCTTTGTAAATTATGTCCACGTATACAAAACCAACTAGTATTTAACTGGCATTACAGTACCGAAATCGAAGATCCACTTAGTGCTCTAGGGATTTTTACCAATTCCATTTTACAAAAATGTAAGAAGTCCAACAAGATGACTCCATTTTTGGGCTTTCTCAGTAACCAATGCATTAACAGATCTTCTAGTATGGACAGTTTGACTCTAAATCAGAATCCAGATTAAATAAACTTTTCAATAAAAAAAGGTCATCAAACGTTTTGAATAATGTCTGTGAATTCCAGAGACTTATAATATTTTTGTACAGGAGTCAAGTGGGGTAAAATATGTCCACCAACGTGTCTTTATGCAGTCTATTTTATATCTAATAACTAGAATTACAACTACTGCCATTAAGCACCCTGGATGTTGTCCTTATCATAATGTTTATTACACATGTAGACAATTAAAATCATTTAAATAATGCCCATTTAACGAAAGCTGGAGAAGTGTAAAGAATGCAAATTCTCTATTTTGCTCAAAAAACAAATATATTTTTCAATAAAATAAAATCAGAAAAAAATAACAAAATCAGTGATGGAAAAACCAACAATGCAACATATTCAATGTAATACATATGTCAAAAATATATTTAGTCATATTTTTATTAGGGTGTTTACGCAAGTATATAATTCAGACAATTTTTTTATATGCTATGCAATCTAGTCTGCATCTTGTTCATTCTTTTTTTTGATCAGCAAGTAAAGGTTATGTCATTTTACAATACCCCTTAGTTTCTTTATGTTTTAACGACTGAGAGAAAACAAGTAAGATTAGGCCGTAATGGAACCATAAGTATTGCAATTTCACACAATATGATAATTTCCAATATTGATTCATTGTTTTAGTTTCCACAGCAGGCTGACTTGAGTAAGCCCGACAATCTGTTATCACAATTTGGAAATGCAAATGTAAACACATCTGCTATAAATGTTTTTAATATCAATAGCAGAATTCAATTCTTCAGGAAAAATTGGGTAATAAAGAATTAAGAGATGAACAGATAAAAGTAACACAAAAAACATGGAAATCATAAAAGGTTAATGAAGCATTTGTGAAGAATGAAAACAATTTAATTTCCAGATGTCCTGGTATCCCCAGCTGACTATATGTAGCTGTTGAATACCACCATGATTAAGAGAGGCACATTTATGTAGAGGCTTTTGATTTCAGTATTTGTGTGAGCTTTACACAGGTTAGCATTTCACTTTGTCCATCTCAACACCTGGTCCTCGATGTAAAGACTAAAAGGGTCTCTCTTCCATGCACACAAAAATATATCGATACATAATTCCCAGTACTATTGAACAGCCAAGCGCTTTGCAGAAATAATTCTTCTTCAAAAAATGTTGCTGGTACTTTTTATTTCAGGGAATGCTTAATTACCATGTGACGCAAAAACAAAAGCTGCTAAATTGTTGGCATACTTTTAATAGGATGGATCCCTTGGAATGAAAATAGAATGACACATCTGCTAAGGTTTATTAATGTCTTAGTTTAACAGAACAACACTTCTAAAAGGGTTTATTTACAAAGCAGTGAGTGGTAGGTTATGTGGGAAATGTATAGTTAATGCATTAATCTACATAATTCATCACCATAACTCATTATGTGGTTTATAGACACAATGTTTTAAGGTCTCTAGAATCATTAAATTGGATTTCTGGGGCAAGTCATTTGTGAGATCCTAGTAGACCAGAGCTGTTCTTCTCAGTCATCATTCCAGCTGAGAGAGCAAATATATGTTAAGGAGGGGGGTATGTATTTACAACTATTCTTCTAAGGAAATACATTAATAATAAGTGCCCTTCATTCCTAATTTCATATTTATTCATACATTTTATAGCAGCCCATCATTTTTTTTCCTAAGGAATAAAGTACTGCTGTCTGTGGTTTTCTATCAGATGCGAATACGCATAAACAGTTTGGGAGAAGCATACATTCAAATCTAATATTGGTCCATACATGTGCTCTTATTCATAAAACACTTAATAGATAAAGCAGTTAATCTGATCTTTAAACGACTGACATTTTATAAAACTCTAAAACAACCTAAAAACAAGCACTCTTTGGAAATAGTTAAGAGGTGGAAGATAAGCCGCTCTAATCACATCTGGACACCGCACCATTCCCGATGCCAATCAAGATGTTGCGAGAGCAAAACCTCCAAGTCAAATATAACAAATACATTCTTAAAAAAAGCAGTTTTTACGTAGATTTGGTGTATTTCAGTGAAAAAGGTATATAAAAACGCACACTATTAAAAAAAGAGGAAGCTTGTGATCTCTTTGGAAGATATCACTAAAAGGCACCTCCGACGTCTTGAATTATTATATCTTAAACCTCTCTTCAGAGTAAATTATGCTACAAAACATAACAGGATAAAGTACTGTACCTAGACACTCCACATAAAACAGTATAACTCTGTAAGCATTTTAAGTGAAAAGCAACACGGTTATATGATACTTGAAGCTGTGAGCTACAGAATGTGGTTATAGGGCAGGAAAAGATGTTAGCATAACAGAGCTAAGTATTGTTGGCTTCACAGCAGGGGAATTCATTTCCTAAAGTTTAAATACTTTTATCCACAGGAATCTAAAGTAGCTGCTTAGAAAACGGTTTACATTATATTCTTGGAAATATTATTTCTTCCAAAAGTTAAAAGGAAAATTATGAGAAACAGACCTTTGAAACTTAGTTGAGATTCACTGACGCCTTTTGAACCCGTGTTGCTCAAATACAAAAAGAAAAAAGCTAAGAGACGTAAGGTTCTTAAATCTGACATGTAAAACATACGGCAAATACCGGGAAGCAGATATTGTATTGATTCTTTGGGGGTAGATTGTGTTAACATGTTGACAACAAAAAAGTCGCTTAGTGAGGCCAAACTCAAAGTGAAATTTAAGCATAAGAGGGGACACAAGTCTGTTTGTGTGCCAAATATATCATTTGTCTTATTATGTTTATTGACATGTGTAACAAAGCCAGCGAGTCCACTAACATTCACTAGATCATTTTGAGAAAACATAGATCAAAGTAATAAGAAAGCAATGCCAAGCCGTCATTTCAGCCAGCTGCTCTGAAAAGTACAAGTACCCAAGTACTTGAGCTCTAAATGCAGCACACTATTCAATAATGCATAATGTTAATTATGTAATGTGTTGTATAATATACTCTGGCAGGTGTATGGATAGAGTCAGAATTCTGCTAATAAGGTTTAGAAAATGCAAATCTCAATACGGTCAAATTCAGTGTTGAAAAATACTCAAAAAAAGTGTCGAGCAAGGACAATGAAAGAGGATAACAAATAGAAAAGATTAGAATTGGGAAACACGACATGGGTTTGGCTGATGAAACCGGGAAATTCCTGCAGCGCTTTACAAGTCTCATCATCCATTATTGTAACAGACTGGTGAAAAATACAATCAAATGTTACTATCACTCCCATGTTGTCGTAAGAAAATGTCCTTGGTCATGGATAACTTTGATCAATTTCCCTTTCGTCTCAAGTTCATTGAGTTCTGCATAATTCCTACATGTTCCATTGGGACACCACATTTTATAAATTTGACATTCAGATTAATGAAAAGTGAAGATTTGTAAATATTTGTTGAGATTTGTGTTTAACAATGAGAACTGTTTATGAAAAAAAAGTAATTTTATGCATAGTTCTTTGCAAGAAGAAAAAAAGAATGAAACATACAAAAATGAAAAATTTCAGTTAAACTTAAATAAAATAGAAGTATTTTCTGCAGTCATTTTGAACAAGGAATAAGCTATACAAAAATGGGCAATACAACATATTTTAAGGATTTTGGCTGCTGAAATCAATAATGGCTAAACAGAGAAGACATTAATTCCATGCAAAATTATTTTTATGAAATGAAATCTAGTAAAGTTTACCTACCTCTGGGTATTTTATTCTAAATGTTTTGTGCATTTCACGGAAACGGCTGTATCGTCTAAACACTGTCCACGTTTCTTCCAAGACTGTAATCTGTCCCAGGAAAAATTAAATTTAAAAACATATTATAATATACAGTATATATATATATATATATATATATATATATATGTGTGTGTGTGTATATACACACACTAAAATTGTTTTAGTATTTATTATGGTTATGCCATATTATTAATTATAATTAGTCACAATGCCATGTGCACCAATACTAACAGAATATAATAAATTGGAATAATCTGTTTGCGACCAGAAAAAATACAAAAAACATTATGCTGCAATCATCAAATGCCTAGAGTTGTTCCATATTATTAATTATAATTAGTCACAATGCCATGTGCACCAATACTAACAGAATATAATAAATTGGAATAATCTGTTTGCGACCAGAAAAAATACAAAAAACATTATGCTGCAATCATCAAATGCCTAGAGTTGTTCTGAATTGTGTGATTACAAAAATAATAGCATCAGCAAAAATACACAGAGATTTTTTAATAAGAAGAATTAGAAAATGCCTTTCTATAATATATTAATTTCTATTAATATATTAATTTCATACATGACTGTTCTGACAAAAAAGATGTCAGGTAAATGTTTAAAACACAGCCTCTCATGGTCTTTGTGATTTTTCAATTATAAATTAAAAAAAAAGATTTGAAGATAATTTTGCATACGGCTGCTCAGACAATAACAAAAAGTATTTTGTAGCACATCTTGTTTTTCTACCTACTCCTCTGAATAGATAGATATATTGGGGCTGATTCAATGACCTTACTAAAGTGTAATTTGCAACAGTTGTAAAAAGAAAATGCAGTAAGCAATTCAATCCCCTGACTAAATTGCCTACAACTATCCTTTTTGTAATAACATGAACGCATACCAAATGCAACATTCAGAGCATTGAAACCTGCCATGAAAGCTATTAAAGAAGGTGCAACAAGCACTAAAGATGGATACATTTTTTGCCAGTACATTTTAGACATCAAATCATCCGTCTAACCTCCACCAGGCCTTACTAAACTCAGCGTAGACACCATACAAGAAAAGATAAACCACACTGCACCTGTACAGTCAAGCAAAAGAAAACCACATTAAGGGCACTTAACCCCCTCAAAGTAATCAGAGGCCTAATCTCATTAATTTGGCTAAATTCCCAAAACAAGACTGGGAACTTAGCCAACTGCTCTAGCCAGCACTTGCTGTGTGAAGAGTGAGCTCCAATCTTGTTTAATGTCTGTCATTTGACCTTATTGGGTGTTAAATGGCTGTTTTTGTCTTGTGTCGATTGCCCGCACATTGGTATATAGAACAAATATTCTGTCTTTCCAGACTACCACTAAGTTTAGCCAACTGCAGCCATCATACCCCGTTATAAAAGAAGTCTCAAGCTCAAATGAAATGTAAGTTTTGGCTCATGCCATTTTCTGCCCTCCAGCTGAAAAGGTTCAGATTGGATAGAACAGAAACTAATCAACAACCAAAAAAGGTACTGGAAGTGACTGCACTGTTTCTTAAACCCTAACCCTTATGAATATAAGTTAACGAAATAGTGAAATGCAGGTGCTAAATAATTTAATAAATACATATATGTAACATATAATATATGTAAACAGGTGAAATGTATTTCACAATGTAAGGGAGAGGTCACAATCTAGACTGGCCAATATTACAAACCAATGAATTTTTAAATTTTTTGGGACTTGTTAAAATCTTAAAAATATTACATATTATATCCGCCCAAAACCTTTTTTTAATGAAAGTAATACAATAACACAAAGAAGAAACTGAATTACCTTTATTTCAAACTCGTAGTGCTCATCTTTTCCTTGTCCACAGAGAACATATCGAGGTATAGTTATTCTTACTGGATCTGTGAGATCATCAGGATTTACACCTAATGAACGTGATATTAACCGC
Source organism: Spea multiplicata (assembly GCA_009364415.1). Lineage (NCBI taxonomy): Eukaryota > Metazoa > Chordata > Amphibia > Anura > Pelobatidae > Spea > Spea multiplicata. The sequence continues at coordinate 11,442,348 of VKOC01000005.1, forward strand.
TAACAAGCACATGAAAAAGAGAACGAGGGGGAAAAAAAAACATTAAAATTACATAAAATCGTATAAAGCATGGTAACAAGGTAGACCTATTTACAAGGCTAACAGCATATTTACAAGTGTTTGAGGAACACTCGGTGCACAGTAAAAGTTTCACTCTGCCTCTTTTAAATGTGTACTTTTTAAAAAATAGATTCATGGAGAAGTTGCAAACATCTTCCTGATTCAAGCAGTTTTCCATTGTTTATAGATTAAAACAGCATCAGATATATAATAAGTGTTTAGAGGCAGGGTATTACGAGTAAATATTTTACGAAACCCTTTAATGAGCATTTTCCAGTTTCTTATATAAAACAAGGGAGCTGTTTCAAAAAGACGATGGCGTTAATATGCATCTATGCAACTATGTTCAAAAGCATAACAAGCTTTAAAGGTAAACAGACATTTAATGAATCACCTTAATAGTTTTGAACTATCCTTGTTATTAGTATAATACAAGAAATACAGGTTTTTAATTGCTCATTTAAATAACAGTGAGTGTTGCAAATATACTTTGGGGGAAACCGAACATTTTATAACGAGTTACATCTCTGATATCATGCTTTATTATTGTGCAATATAAAGTCAAAGGACCGATTAGATGTGGTTGTTGGCTTCATATGGTTTTACACACACGGCAATGATCTTAATTTCATAACAAAACAACATTTATTAAACAGATTCCTATTTTGGAGAACAGTGCAGCCGTTCCAAGGTAATATATGAAATAATTAGTTTTAGTATCTCGAAAATTTCTATGGCCACCAATAATTCTGCAGCACACAGTCGCTCACACTCATACATAGACACTGTTCCTCATATACATACATGTACACATACTCTCCTTCCCTTACATGCTTACACATTGATAAGAAAACATGATACAATATTCCATTATCCAAGAGAAAATGCAGTGTTCATTTAAAGTCAAAATCTTTTTATTGGACCAATACAGAACAAAAGATGAAACATTACATTGTACAGCGCTACGGAATTTGATGTCGCTATATAAAACAATAAATAATAATTACATAAGGTTTACTGACCTCTGAGGTCTGTTCTTCATCTAGAGTATGTTCCAAAAACATACATGTAAATGTATGGATCGTGCTAATGCAGTGTAGGGTATATACATTTTTTTTATATTTTTAATGATTTTTTTTAATGAAGTATATGTTTTGTTTTATAATCCTTGGGTTTTATCATCTCTCTTCATAATGCCACAGCATGGTAAATAAAAAAAAATACAATAACCTTTCATTTAATACATAATAAGCATCTCAAGAGCCAAACATGAAAACTGTAACCTACTAGGATTTATACTTCAGATATGTGATAACCTCTGGGATTAAATCCTAAATTTATATAAGTTTTATTTGGCAATTGATGTGGAGACATATGACACTTCGGAAAGCTAAAAGCATCGCTAAAGCACATGAAATATAATGCTCTTTTATAGCACGCCAAAAACAATCTCTCAATCCTCATACACAAGCACAAATGTCAATGCAAGACCAGAATAGGGTGCATGAAAAGTATTTCTGAAAAGGACCTGCTGCTCGTCTTACATTTGTGGAACCGGTCTGGAGAGACTATTTATTATTGGTAACTGTAGTTAGAGGAAGAAAAGAAGATAAATGTTTTGCTGAGTCAAAGGCAAACACAAGCACAGCGAGGAAGGCATCCAGAGAATATTGCGCATGTGTCTGCAATGTTAGCAGCGATTACATGCATCTTTATCACAGACTGTCAGGACGTGCCAGAGGAACAAGAACACTAAACAGAGGAATTAAAGGGTTTTAGCTCGGTTAGTGCATTCCTTGAGAAAAGAAAGTAAAATAGGCTACCAAATATATATTTTAAATGGTGACTTGGTCAAGAACGATAGACCCAAAACTCCCATAATGCTTGGTCAGACATAGAGTAACAGCGTGCGTGAAATTGGCTATTTTGTTTTTTTCATGAGCCATTGGATCAGTGAATAAATTAATGAAGGGTCAACCCTAGTAAGAATCTGCCGCAAGAGGTGCCGAGCTGGCCCTGCATAATGTTTAGTTGAATCAGGGAGACAGATTCCAAGAACTCATACTTTCAAACTTTTTTTACCAATGAAATATGAAATTTTTGCTGTGTCTTTATTTGAATTTGAAAAATATATTTTTATATATATATATATATATATATATATATACACACACAGTATATTTATAAATATATTTTTTAATTACATTTATACATATTTCAATTATTAGACCTTGTCTGGAGAAATCAGTCAAAAGCAATGTATTTAAAAAACAATGGCTGAAAATGTTATAATCCTTTATAGAATGCTACCCTTACAAAACTCAAATATTCCAAAGAAAGGTATTTCTCTGATGTAAATCTATGATGTAAAAGAATAGAGGAATAAAATGTCATAAACATGCTAGTATTTTAGTATTCATTATAAGTGAAATTCTATTTACTACCAAACGTAACATTGTTGTCAATAGACTGACGTCAGAATATCTCTAAATTATTGACATGCTAATGATTGAACCTGTGAAATGGACACTTATGGCATCTTTTGCATACAAGTTAAAGTCATCTGCGTTAATTGGATTCCCCTAAGCTCAGTAAGAGTAGGGGGCAGCAGAACCCTCACCCCCGTTTCGCTGGCAGCAATTTAAATTGCAATCGCTATTTCCCTATATAATTGATGAAGCCCAAAACTCTAGGTGCCATTGCTTACAAACACAATGAATTTCTGAACATGCTGCTCTAATACAAGTAAAACATTTATATAGAATCTGGTGACTTTTTAAGTCTTACGCTGACCTACATCTGCGACAGAGATAGATACAGATAAATCTATTATTATTTTCATGCAACGTATAGAGATTTAAATAAAATTTCCAGGTATTCAGGATTATTTTTTCATGGGTGATTAATCATATTTTTTAAGCGATAACAAGAAAAAAAAACAGACAATTGACAGAATATTTTTTAAATAACACATTTTTAAGGCAGGTTTGGCAGAAGAGAAACTATATTTAATGACTACATATGCTCTGGTGTTCAATTTTAAAATAATTTCATTTATTCTTTACATACTATGTCAGATGGCATAGCATTTACATGAACACCAGAAGGAATATTGTTATTCATGGCAGAATTTTGGCACAAGCAGAATCTGTATGTGTAGTGCCTGATTAGCTTAGTTGCTTTAGCGTGTTTTATAATTGTTTTATATGGTTTTATTTAGCATAAATAAAAACCTACTCTGTTATATACTTTATAAGTAGAAGAGCATCTTTAGATGAACTAAAAGTAAGGGTCCACACATCTGTCCCGACTGATGTATTCTTTTCAAGATGAGGATGTGAACTGATGGGCATCGATTGTACTTTTTTAAATAAATCTTGATTCTTTTTTGAAAAAAATATGGTCATTTTGGTTATATCATCTCTATCTGTGAAGACGACACACTTAAGATCACGGAGACTGTGTAAATTAATTTTGTCAAAGCCATTGGAGCTTGAAGCCGACTGGATGACGTTGCTCTCACCTACAAGAGCTATGCAAGTATCGGTGAGTATTAATGACCTATAAACACTAAAGTTCTGATTGGATTCTACCTTTACACATGTGTACAAGAAACAGCGCATATCACCTAACGGTGGCTTGGTGTCATTCATATTTTCATGAATGAGATATACCATATCCGCTAAGGTGGTTCTGAATTTACAAGTGAGTTTAAATCCATTAGAACAAACAAAGTCCGATATCTCTGTGTCCCAGTCAAGTGACAGCTGCATCAAGTCAGCCGTCAACAGAGGGTGGCTTGTACAACTGATAAAGTCTGATTCTGAAACCAAAAGTTTTAACAGGACATTACATATGTGCTGAGTGTAACGACTGTTGTAGGTAAACAGAGTGAGAAGACATTCTTCTGTTGACCCAATAAGCTGGAAACTTTGTCCTCCAAAGCAAATCAGAAGTCGATGCACAGTGGACAGTGGAAGGCAATGGAATACCTCCAAAGCACTGTTTGAGGACACTACTGCATAGAGCCTAGATCTGAATATAAGTATACATCCAGGTTGAGGTTCAGGTTGGAGGTTACTGGCAACACAAATCCAGTACAAAGCCTTGAACTCATACTTATCAATTCTCATCTCTGGAAGGGCACTCATAAAGTAATCCAAAAGGTCATCTGGAAGATAGTTCTGAAGTTTCAGATGTTCACTTGGGAATTGTACAAAAGCTTGTCTTAAAGCATTTCCAACTTGAAATGCTTCTTCTTTACATTTGCAGTCACCACGACCCAGACAATCTATCATTTCTTTCCTTGGGGAGAGCTTGTTAAGTGTCAGCTGTCCACCTTTCCACGTCGACACATCTGATTGACTAACAGTGTAAAGCTGAACTTTACCCTCATGACAGTCCTGAGATTCAACATTCTTGATAGGCGACATTGGATTCAAATGCTTCGCAAGCGAAATATATCTGAAGAATGGCAAAGCTTGGACGAACTTTGCACTGTTACCACTTACATTCCAAATCTCCTTAGCCTGCTTAATAACATTATTTATCAACGGCAATTGGTTATCTTTGCTAAGATAAGGAAATGTACTGATACTGTGCTGCAAACTGTTATTCTGTTTAGAGGGTGCATTTACAGATGCCTCTTCAGAGCAAAATCGAGAACTGGTACAGTGAAAGTCTTTTTGAATTGTACTCTGGTAACTAGTAGACACTTGCTGGATATCTGGTTTAGTTGGGAAGGACTGTATATTGTCCCTTAAATTATCTGAAGAAAATACAGAGGTCTCAGGCTGAGAACAGTGTATTACATCACACGGATCAGGTTGCTTATTATCAGCAGAAGCTATCTCTGGAGATGAGATCTGCGGTATGAAAAAACAGCTGCATTCCATTTTAGATCTTTTTATATGCTCCCCTTTGCAATGGCACAAAAGTTTCATGGGAACAAATGAGACATTTTGAATACTAGGTTCATTGTTAGTGCTATTTATATTAAAGAGGTGACTTGGTTCCCATTTTGCAGCAGACAAAGGGTCAAAATATTCACTAAGGGATGATGAACCGCTCTCTCTATTTTCGATAAAGTATGTCTCTTGAGATTCCGAACACAGTTTTGTGAGGCATGTATATGAATTAGCAGTCATAGCATTCCGGTTCTTAGTTTCAGCGTTCACCAAGCTTGCTTCACTAACAGGCAAAGCGACAGATGTATTGGTCACAGGAATACAGGGTTTTCTATTATCTGTCTGATCGGGTCCTGTTTTCTGTTTCAAGGTCAAAAAAACAAAACAAAAAAAAACAATGCAATATTTCTAACCAGTATCTTAAAAGGAAAGAAATTAGGTTGCTTCACAAATCATGCAGTTCCAGAGAAGAAATCATCAGGTAATTTGGACAGATTAAGAAAATTTCCATCCTTTACTTTATCTAAAACCAGTATCTTTTTAATAAAACATTGTCTTCAATTGGCTAAGAATCATTAATAATACATACTTTAGCTATATTAATTCTGTTTTTGTACGTGACCTAAATTGTATTTCTCTTTAATATCTTAATGATCAAGGGTATTTATCTTTTTACCCTAAGGACCTGAGCTCATATTGGCATGTCATATTGGCATGAATGCTTCTTCAACCATATTTGTGGTTGAAGAAGCCAGACCATGGGTGCATCTATACACAAATAAAGGCTCAAGAAGAGAGGACGACAACAGTTCCCAAAAATAATAAACAGATGAGGTGGAGTGTTCAAGATTTTCTGCTTTTCTGATTAGAGATTTTGGGCGGGATATTTCTGAGAAAGCAAACTGAACTATAGAAGACATTAATGTCTATGTCAGGGGTGTCCAAGTTTTTTCTACAGTGGGCCACTTCATCAGAATTGTATAGTGCGAGGGCCGCACTCATTTTTCACTGTGAGAAAATATGGCCTTTAATAAGATATGCAGATTAAAATAAAGTAAATGACACAAAACCTTTACTTTTCCTCTCACTGATTTCTGGGCCTAGAAAGTTTTGTGACTACAAATTCAGGATTCAGGATAATTAAAAATGAAATAGTTCTATTTATTCTAGGGATGCACCAAAATGAAAATTCTGGACCAAACTATTCACGGTTCAGCCAAAACCGAAAATAATAATAAAAACTCACATTTTTAATAAAAGCAGGTAACACACCACAATAGGACAAAAAAAAAAATTAGCAATACGACTCGGCATGATAGGAGTGTGATGCTGGTACCTAGGCATGATGGGACTGTGCTTGCTGTGATTGCTGTTAGCAATCACACTCCTATCATGCCATGTCAGCCAGTACATGCTGGTACAGGGTGGATGTAAGTGATGTGCAGACCCCATCCTGCTGGCAGCATCAATACACAAGAGGGGCAGCTAGCTAGGTTTCAGAATGTACTGGCTGACTTGGCATGATAGGAGTGCGATTGCTAACAGCAATCACAGTCCCATCATGCATAGGTTCCAGTACTTACACATCCAACCAGTAAATGCTGGAACCTAGGCATGATGGGAATGTGATTGCTCTTAGCAATCACACTCCCATCATGTCAAGTCAGCCAGTACATGTTGGTACAGGGTGGCTGTAAGTGATGTGCAGACCCCATACTGCTGGCAGCATCAATACACAAGGGGGACAGCTAGCCAGGTTTCAGCATGTACTGGCTGACTTGGCATAATAGGAGTGTGATTGCTAACAGAAATCACAATCCCATCATGCGTAGGTTCCAGACTTACACATTCATGCTATCACACACACACTCATTCATTCATATACTCATTCATTCACAGATTCATTCCCTCAATCAGGCATACTCATACAAACATCCTCCCCACCCCCTTACCTGCACTGCAGCTCCTCGATGCCTCTCACAGACTTCAGCAGGGGGCGCAGCCTCCCTCTGCATTCTCTGGTACTGCACAGAGGAAGCAGGACTGGAGCAGAGTCATGTGATGTCACGTGAACTCTGCTGGGTTCCGCTTCCTCTGTGCAGTACAAAAGACCCTCCCACAAGTAAGTAGCAGGGCTCGAGCTCCTGTTGTAGCAGGGCTCGAGGTGCGGGCCGCATAAGATCGGTTGCCCTGACTGCCGATCTTATGTGGGCCGCACCTTGAGGTCTCGCGGGCCGCATGTTGGATGCCCCTGGCCTATGTCAACCTTGTGTTTCAACGTGCAGCAAAAGAAGGTTTTGGAGCGGCCTAGTCAAAGTTCTGACTTGGAGCCGATTAAGATCTTGTGGCATGACCTTAAAAAGGCAGTTCATGCTTGAAACGCCCCCAATGTGTCTGAATTAAAACAGTTCTGCCAAGAAGAGTGACAAAATTCCTCCACAGTGATGTCAAAGACTCGTTGCCAGTTACCGCAAATGTTTGATCGCAGTTGCCGGTTGCATTGGACTAATTATCTTCCCTCCTTCCATCTCCACTCCCTGAATTCTCTATCACCGTTAACAACACGACTCTGTCTCCTACTAACCAGGCCCGATGCCTTGGGGTTATCCTTGACTCTAACCTTTCCTTCATCCCTCACATTCAGTCCCTTGCCAGATACTGCCCCTTGGACCTAAAAACCATCTCTCGCATCAGCCCATTCCTCACCCAAGAATCCACAAAAACTCTGGTTCATTCACTTATTTCCCATCTTGACTACTGCAACTCTGGTTGGCATTCCACTGGCACGACTCTCTCCTCTACAGTCTGTCCTAAATGTTGCGGCTAGGTTATCTTCCTTGCACGCCGCTCCGATGGCTCCCATTTAGCTTTAGAATTAAATTTAAAATCCTGCTACTAACATGTAAGGCCCTCCCATAACACTGCTCCTCTATACATTTCTGCAACAAACACAACAAGACCAACAACAAAACTTTATGGGTGAAAATGGTGACCTAGTCACTCATACAAGTAGAATTACTGAAAACTTACATATACAATATGTCTTTCATTAAAGGGAACACTCCACCATCATATGCAATTGAATGTATATACTAGCTGTGTGGCTAATTTAAATTTTTGCAGTGTCACTCTTGCAAATCTGTTTTCTGTGTCTCCATTTTGTAGTCACTGCACCTTTAACATTTAAACACTGACAACAATTTGGTTCATAAATGGCTACTCATTACAGACATGAGTGAAGTGAACTGTATACACATTTACAAATGGAAAATCTGCTTATACGTTTAGAAAAAAGCATGAAAAAGCCTAATATTACAAACTGTTTGAGGTGGACAAATGCACTATGATTGAACCTTGGCTTTAAACGCTGCCCAGCATGACCTACGATTACCTCAGTGAGACGCCTTTTATATGTATAGAAATAAACTTTTTTTTTACTGCTATTACTACTACTCTTTATATTTGACCTTTTTTATATACATTTATTGAAAATACTTTTTATTACTATTAAAATACTTGGGCCCTAAGAAGCTCAGTAATCTGTTTATATATAGGAACATCACATCGAACACATCACATCGAACACATCACACATTTTATGTATGCTTTCTATAATATTTTTCACATTATTATGGGTCTGCTTAGCTAAATCCAGTTGTGCCTTCTACCTATAAAATGCGTTACATCTGCTTAATGTAGGGAGTGAAATTTTACTCATACAACCTGCTACAAAGATACATATGTATAGCTGTGTTTATTTCAGAACCCTGTAATGTAATGGCCACCACTGGGTTCATGGCACTACTGAACCTAACTTTTCTGTATATCCCACTTGACAACATAAGCCTTTGGTGAAATCTCTAGAAACACTCCACTTCCATTTTTTTGTTGAAATGAAAGATTTATGCATGCACACCGTGACATATATACATACACTAACTTACACGCATGTACATACATATGAATCCCCTGCATTAATATGACATGCAGTTCAACCACACCAGTCACACATCCCTAAGACCAGCTCTGGTTATATTGGGATGATATTGGTCTACAGGAATTTTATATATATATATATAATTCTGCTTCATAACTGTTAAAATAGATTCTTTTACAAATAAAGGATGGTAAATTTGCACTCCTCCACCAAAGCATGCCATGAATTTAAGTCAATCATTACAGGTTCATTAGATAAAAATGATTGGAGCAGTTGCTGAAGGATTAATTATAACATATACGTACCTCATATTTCTGCTTTCTTTGAATGGTTCCATTGAGTGATGTGCTGTAACCCTATGAATTACATAACATTATTATTTTGGTAACCAATTCACAGTGATTTTGTTAAACTCAATTGAGATCATATGGGTCAGGATAAACAGCTGTATACGATAGGGGTAGATAAGGGTGCAAAAGAAAAAAATAAACTTAATTAAAAAAAAAAAAAAAAAAATATATATATATATATATATATATATATTGTAGATGAGATAAGAAGACCCTTAATAGCAATACGCAATATGTAGACCATCACTAGTAAGATGAAAATAAACATTAGATCCAATAAAACAGGATTAAAGGTCAACTTTTGTACCTACATGCAGCACTAAAAACATATTTCCTAGTGCTGTTGCAAATCCAAACCCCTCCACAAAATGTAATTTTTTTAACTGTGATTAAGACTTTAGAGGAATTAATAAAATGACACATTTACTAAAAGTGACTTGTTAACAGAGGTCTAATTCCTGTTTAACCTAAGTGAAACAGCACTTTTACTAGGGTATAATAGGGTACAATTCCTTACACAGTATCTATTAGACTTCTCTATTTGGGTTCTTACGAATTGCAAATTTTACTTAATTTGCCAAATTTTGTCTATCTGTATAAACCTTTTGAAAGCGAGGAGGGACCCCCAATGAGGCAAACGAAAAGGAAGAAAAGAGCTCTGAATTTTCATTTCAATTTTCTTAGTGCTTCCGCGTTCCTGTCTCTGTGCTGCTCAGCCCCGCATATTCTTGTTCTTCTGTCCTCTTTTTTTTTTTGGTCCTCTGCTCCAAAAAGTCTTCTTTCTTCGTCCGCTTCTCCAGAGGCTCCACCCTTTTGCCGAAGTAACCTCACAGGAACCCACGCAAAAGGGTGGAGCATTGGGATACACCCGGATAAAGGTCACCGGAGGTCATGTCCCGCTGTTCAGGGAGAAGTTGGCGAAGATAGAACACATCTCGGAGCAGTGGACAAAGAAAGAAGACAGAAGAACAAGAAAATGCAAGATAGAAAGCTGGGCTGAGCAGTGCGGAGACAGAGACAGAGTAAGTAGGGAGGGATTCAGACTGAACGTGAATGAGATAATGTGAGAGCGTGAGGGAGAGTGCGAAAGAGCATGAGAGAGTGAATGACAACGAAAGCTTAAGAAAAATAAATTATGTTGTTCGAAAATGAATGGACCAAAACCGAAATGATTGTATTAAAACAACAATCGTAATGTTAAGATGATTACGTATTTTATTGACTGAAGGATATAACTAGCGGCAACAGAAGTTTATCGGTGCCGGTGAGAAAATCTAGTTCTCACAAGTGAAAGGATACAGTTCCTTATAAATATTTACCTCGCCGGCTTCTGAAGAATAGGAAAAGCTGAGGCTGCTGAGGTCTTCACAGGGTAAATTAATATTTTGAAGCCGTCTCTGCACTTCCTCTTCAATATAAGCATGGATTCTGAATGCAGGTAAATACGTTAATCAGTCTTAACCGTAAATAGTTTTTTATACCGGGCCAAACAAGCCTTTTTTCCTCCCTGCACACTTAAAACTTGCAATTTATACTTGTACAGGATGTTTAAGAAATGTAAAATCAAAACTGATATTCGCTGGGAATATCCACTTACTGCTCGGTGCACTTGGCAATTTAGATATAATCACATAAATACTTTATAATATTTTATTTTAGTGTGTACCTTGGAATAACAATAGTCCTTGCTAAAACGATAAAAGCGATCAACCATGGCATGCAGTTATTACAGCTATACCCGTCTTTTACCTTGCTTACTTAGAAAAGGATTTAAATATGATTATATACCTGTCATCAGTCAACTGAAGCAAATGTGACTGAAATTTCCCCGGGCTTGCAGGAGAGTTGGCAAGAGAAGGCTTTTCTTCCATGGTACCTGAAAGACTTTTTGAAAGTGGATCAGCCACATGTATCTTCTGCTTCAGCTGCTGAATTTCATGAGATAATCTGTAAGTATTTTGGAATATAATTTTAGATGTATACAAACTATTATTTAAATGAAAACATCACAAAGTGACAAGTGTACTTTTCTTGCTTAAAAAAAGAGCAGGAACAGTTATAATCTGCCTTTAAATTCTTTTTTTTCCAATATTTTTAAGATCCAGAGAACCTGCTAGGTAGAAAAGAAAGGTCTGGAAGCTAATTTAAAAAGGGTTGGATTTGGCTATCAAGAAATGAGTAAATAAAAAAGATTGAGTACGGAAAGCAAATGAATGTGTAATAAATCCACAATTTCTGTAGCACCATCATTTAAAAAATGAATAATATAATATCTATTACCTCTCTCTGTCCTGCTCCAAAGCCTTCTGCTCTGCCTCCAAACTTGCTTGTAGACCGGCCTGCTCCTGACTGCTGTCCATAGCAGCAAGTTTACGTTTTTGCTCTTCGATTTCCACATCGATCGTTGATTGGCGCTGAAGGGCAGAATGTCTTCTTTCCAGTTTGGCAACTGCTTGTTCTAAAGCCTCTCTGTGTTGCTTTTCCCTCGATTCAAGAATTTCTTTCTCTTTCTTCCGAACTTTCTCCTCCTGGCGAGCAATGTTTGCTGTAAATTCAAAGGTTTCTTGAAGCTGTTGCAGCTGGTCACTACTTGCTCTAAACTGCGCAAGTTGATCTGCTTTCTCTTCAATCTCTTTCTCAATCTGATATAGGGTTTTATCTAATCCAAGCAAGCCACCATCGAGGATCTCAGATGTCCTTTGCTTTTCTTCCAACAACGCAGGTATGCATTTTAGTTTTATGTACTCAAGCTGTCTTTCTTTACAATGAAGTCTGTGCTCTGCTTGTTTAATTAATTCTCCTTCTTCTGCCATTTGGATTGAGTCTAACGAACATTCTTCATCTTTTCGGATAAGAGATAAGTGCTCTCCATTTGAAAGACTAAGTTTATGAAGAATATCACGATCAGAAACAATTTCCCTTTCTAAGCACTCACTTTGTTGGTTCAAATCAACCACTGAAGTTGAGAGTTTGTCAAGTTGCATCTTCTTAAACTCTGTGTACTTATTTGTGGCTTTTTCAACATCATCATCAGGATTTTCATCACTTTCTGACCTGGCTTCCTTTACCCGTAAAAGATCTTCTCTGACATCTTCCAGAACCTTGATTTCATCTTCTAACCTCAAAAAGTCACCTCTTTTAAGCAGTTGGATCATTTCTTGCTTTTCTCTTAGCTGTTCTTCAAGACGAAGGACAAGCTTCAGCTGTTCCCGTTCTTGTTCTTCAAGCCGTTTCTTCTCCATTTCTAACTTGAAGTACTGTTCATCCTTCTCTTTTTTCAGTTTTTCCAGCTCTTTGAAGATTTCCATTTTCTCATTTTTTTCTGCATTGTGAAGTTCTCTGAGCCTTTTAAGTTCTTCTTGAACTTTAATGAAACACTCTTCTTCCTGCTTCTTTTTTTGCAGTTCTAAGTCCTGTTGTTCCTTTAGTCTTTCTTCTTCAAATTTTTCTTTTTCAGCCATCAAGTCTTTGAGCCTTGTTTCAATGTCCATGCTCCTGCGTTTCAGACTTTCTTCTTGTTTGCGGATTTGTAGCTGGACAATCTCTGTTTCTTTACGTTGAGACTCCACTTCCTGTTGCATTTTCTCCAGTTCTGCCTTTTCATATTTTTGCTTTTCCTCCATTTCCTTAATAAGCTTTCTGTAAGTAGAATGTAAAAAAACCCCAGAATTTCACCTGAACTCTCCAACAAACTTAATTAATTTACTTCAAAAAAACCTACTAAACATGAGCAAATTAGAAAAACAGCAGACAAAGGATACAATTTTTAAAGAACCCTGAAATCTAGATTTAACTAAATATTTGCTTTAGATTGTATTTTGCAATATATTGTTTATGTACGTTGTAAAATCCTTTTACAAAGAATGAGACCAAGAAAGACTAAAAAAATAAAAAAGTTTTACTTTATATGTTTTATATGTAAGAAACATACTACTCTATATGTTGAGTGCTCATTTGGAGTCTACCTTTTATTTTCCAGTTTCTCAAGTTCTTCTCGTTGCTGCCTTTCAAATTCAAGTCTAGTGCCAAAAGACAAATGAACACAATTAGGTACAATCAGAGAAATGTATTACATCTAACACATCTAAGAATGAATGGAGACCACAGACAATCTATTCATAGGTTCAAACATGGAGAAGCCTTTTTCAAGTTTTACAAAAATGAAAAATGGTTTGGCCTAGACTTCTAATTATGTTTCCAGCTGCTGGGCACATCTATTTGAAACTCTAAATGTAAATGAATTTCTTAGAAGAAACTATTTAATTGGTAATGTTAAATAAGACAGATAAATGATTAGCACGGTCTTTGCAAGTTTACTACATTTAGACATGGCAATCAATACACAGAAATTGAGTTTCTCTACCTGAGACAGATTGGTCCTTTTACAGGCAAAAGGCTGCCACCGGAGGTAGAGAGAAAGCAAAGTAATCAATTAAGGAAAGGTTAAGGAACAGAGAAAGAGAGAGGAAAAAAAGAGACAGAAAACAACAAAAGAACATAAATGTGTTCCAAATCAACAAAAAAAGCAAAGGGAAACCGCTTCTAAGAGGTTAGATTGTTACTAAAGGACATTTTCCTTATTATTTAATACTAAGCAAAATGAACATATGTATATACACAGCAAAATACATTAAAGAGGCTGTAAACATATTCACGTGGATAAATGAAATAATGTTCAGTGCTTACTCTGACTCCTTGTGTCTCCACCTTCGTTTGATGGTACCAAGACGGGCGTTTGTCTAACAAAGGATCAGCGCCTAACTCTAGATGGTGTTTTTGTATTAACATTCCTATCTGACATCTTGCAGCACACAAACTACTACTTGTCTACGTTTTTTTTTTTTTATCATTTAGTATTTTCTGCCCTACCACTGATCTGCTCTACATTTTAAAATAAACCGTTCCTTTTTAACCCCATTTCTAAACCAAATTACACTAACAAAATGCACAACCCTTTCAGAGCAATGTGTCAAGGGCAGGAATAGAAACTTAATGACATTACTGCAAAATCTTCAATGTCTGGAGAGGAATCATAAGCTCAAAATCACAAACCTCTGACACATATTCACACTATAAAGGAGGAAAGGCAAACCCAGTAACCTTAATCCATTATACTATACACAAAATTGTTAGCATAAATAGAGCTCATTTACCTAGACCAGGTAGGGTTCATACTGGATAGTCGGGGATCAATACGAGAAAATTCACTGATTTAACATCTGCAGTCAACACTGACATAATTGTTCTAACAACATTGTTATACTCGTATCGTATCAATACAGGTTCCTTGATCAATTAATTAGAGCTATATCAGTTCTATACACCATGCTCACGGAGAAATTTCTGCTGGTTTCCATTCAGCATAACAATTGAGATAAAGCAGCACTCCTCTCCATCACTAGTGATATTTGCTTTCAAGACTTTAAGCATGTTGGAAGATTGGTAAAAGATGAGAGTAGGGCTGCAACAACTAATCGATAAAATCGATAATAATCGATAATGAAATTCGTTGCCAACGAATTTCATTATCGATTAGTTGAATCGATTATTATCGATTATAAAATGAGGGTTTTTTCAGAGCAAAGGCTCTGAAAAATCCCCCTCATTATATAATCCGTTTAGTCTGACTCACCGTCTCACAGCAGCAGCTCCTACTTACTCCCCCTCCCTGTAATCACCGTGACAACTGGCCCCGCCCCTTCCTTCTCCAGGCCAGAACCACATGGCTGTGACACTCATCTAACTGTAAGTATATGTGTGTGTGTGTATATATATATATATATATAATGTGTATGTATATATATATAATGT
>VKOC01000005.1:11457512-11476037 GCA_009364415.1 Spea multiplicata
ATATATAACTTATATGTTAAAATAGATTCCGTTACAAATAAAGGATGGTAAATTTGCACTCCTCCACCAAAGCATGCCATGGATTTAAGTCAATCATTACAGGTTCATTAGATAAAAATGATTAGAGCAGTTGCTGAAGGATTTATTATAACGTATACGTACCTCATATTTCAGCTTTCTTTGAATGGTTCCATTGAGTGATGTGCTGTAACCCTATGAATTACAGATGACACATATTATATAACACAGTTTGGTAACCAATTCACAGTGATAGGGGTACGCATAGGGGTATCATAAAGGGTGCACAAGAAAAAAAGAAACTTACATTAAAAAAAAAAAAAACAAAAAAAAAAAACCACAGATTTGGTCAAAATATTGTGGAGAGGATAAGAAGTACCCTTAATAGGCAATATGCAGATGTGGTAACCTTACGTAGACCATCACTAGTAAGATGAAAATAAACATTAGATCCAATAAAACAGGATTAAAGGTCAACTTTTGTACCTACATGCAGCACTAAAAACATATTTCCTAGTGCTGTTGCAAATCCAAACCCCTCCACAAAATGTAATTTTTTTAACTGTGATTAAGACTTTAGAGGAATTAATAAAATGACACATTTACTAAAAGTGACTTGTTAACAGAGGTCTAATTCCTGTTTAACCTAAGTGAAACAGCACTTTTACTAGGGTATAATAGGGTACAATTCCTTACACAGTATCTATTAGACTTCTCTATTTGGGTTCTTACGAATTGCAAATTTTACTTAATTTGCCAAATTTTGTCTATCTGTATAAACCTTTTGAAAGCGAGGAGGGACCCCCAATGAGGCAAACGAAAAGGAAGAAAAGAGCTCTGAATTTTCATTTCAATTTTCTTAGTGCTTCCGCGTTCCTGTCTCTGTGCTGCTCAGCCCCGCATATTCTTGTTCTTCTGTCCTCTTTTTTTTTTTGGTCCTCTGCTCCAAAAAGTCTTCTTTCTTCGTCCGCTTCTCCAGAGGCTCCACCCTTTTGCCGAAGTAACCTCACAGGAACCCACGCAAAAGGGTGGAGCATTGGGATACACCCGGATAAAGGTCACCGGAGGTCATGTCCCGCTGTTCAGGGAGAAGTTGGCGAAGATAGAACACATCTCGGAGCAGTGGACAAAGAAAGAAGACAGAAGAACAAGAAAATGCAAGATAGAAAGCTGGGCTGAGCAGTGCGGAGACAGAGACAGAGTAAGTAGGGAGGGATTCAGACTGAACGTGAATGAGATAATGTGAGAGCGTGAGGGAGAGTGCGAATGAGCATGAGAGAGTGAATGACAACGAAAGCTTAAGAAAAATAAATTATGTTGTACGAAAATGAATGGACCAAAACCGAAATGATTGTATTAAAACAACAATCATAATGTTAAGATGTATACGTAATTTATTGACTGAAGGATATAACTGGCGGCAACAGAAGTTTATCGGTGCCGGTGAGAAAATCTAGTTCTCACAAGTGAAAGGATACAGTTCCTTATAAATATTTACCTCGCCGGCTTCTGAAGAATAGGAAAAGCTGAGGCTGCTGAGGTCTTCACAGGGTAAATTAATATTTTGAAGCCGTCTCTGCACTTCCTCTTCAATATAAGCATGGATTCTGAATGCAGGTAAATACGTTAATCAGTCTTAACCGTAAATAGTTTTTTATACCGGGCCAAACAAGCCTTTTTTCCTCCCTGCACACTTAAAACTTGCAATTTATACTTGTACAGGATGTTTAAGAAATGTAAAATCAAAACTGATATTCGCTGGCAATATCCACTTACTTCTCGGTGCACTTGGCAATTTAGATATAATCACATAAATACTTTATAATATTTTATTTTAGTGTGTACCTTGGAATAACAATAGTCCTTGCTAAAACGATAAAAGCGATCAACCATGGCATGCAGTTATTACAGCTATACCCGTCTTTTACCTTGCTTACTTAGAAAAGGATTTAAATATGATTATATACCTGTCATCAGTCAACTGAAGCAAATGTGACTGAAATTTCCCCGGGCTTGCAGGAGAGTTGGCAAGAGAAGGCTTTTCTTCCATGGTACCTGAAAGACTTTTTGAAAGTGGATCAGCCACATGTATCTTCTGCTTCAGCTGCTGAATTTCATGAGATAATCTGTAAGTATTTTGGAATATAATTTTAGATGTATACAAACTATTATTTAAATGAAAACATCACAAAGTGACAAGTGTACTTTTCTTGCTTAAAAAAAAAGAGCAGGAACAGTTATAATCTGCCTTTAAATTCTTTTTTTTCCAATATTTTTAAGATCCAGAGAACCTGCTAGGTAGAAAAGAAAGGTCTGGAAGCTGCTTTAAAAAGGGTTGGATTTGGCTATCAAGAAATGAGTAAATAAAAAAGATTGAGTACGGAAAGCAAATGAATGTGTAATCCACAATTTCTGTAGCACCATCATTTAAAAAATGAATAATATAATATCTATTACCTCTCTCTGTCCTGCTCCAAAGCCTTCTGCTCTGCCTCCAAACTTGCTTGTAGACCGGCCTGCTCCTGACTGCTGTCCATAGCAGCAAGTTTACGTTTTTGCTCTTCGATTTCCACATCGATCGTTGATTGGCGCTGAAGGGCAGAATGTCTTCTTTCCAGTTTGGCAACTGCTTGTTCTAAAGCCTCTCTGTGTTGCTTTTCCCTCGATTCAAGAATTTCTTTCTCTTTCTTCCGAACTTTCTCCTCCTGGCGAGCAATGTTTGCTGTAAATTCAAAGGTTTCTCGAAGCTGTTGCAGCTGGTCACTACTTGCTCTAAACTGCGCAAGTTGATCTGCTTTCTCTTCAATCTCTTTCTCAATCTGATATAGGGTTTTATCTAATCCAAGCAAGCCACCATCGAGGATCTCAGATGTCCTTTGCTTTTCTTCCAACAACGCAGGTATGCATTTTAGTTTTATGTACTCAAGCTGTCTTTCTTTACAATGAAGTCTGTGCTCTGCTTGTTTAATTAATTCTCCTTCTTCTGCCATTTGGATTGAGTCTAACGAACATTCTTCATCTTTTCGGATAAGAGATAAGTGCTCTCCATTTGAAAGACTAAGTTTATGAAGAATATCACGATCAGAAACAATTTCCCTTTCTAAGCACTCACTTTGTTGGTTCAAATCAACCACTGAAGTTGAGAGTTTGTCAAGTTGCATCTTCTTAAACTCTGTGTACTTATTTGTGGCTTTTTCAACATCATCATCAGGATTTTCATCACTTTCTGACCTGGCTTCCTTTACCCGTAAAAGATCTTCTCTGACATCTTCCAGAACCTTGATTTCATCTTCTAACCTCATAAAGTCACCTCTTTTAAGCAGTTGGATCATTTCTTGCTTTTCTCTTAGCTGTTCTTCAAGACGAAGGACAAGCTTCAGCTGTTCCCGTTCTTGTTCTTCAAGCCGTTTCTTCTCCATTTCTAACTTGAAGTACTGTTCATCCTTCTCTTTTTTCAGTTTTTCCAGCTCTTTGAAGATTTCCATTTTCTCATTTTTTTCTGCATTGTGAAGTTCTCTGAGCCTTTTAAGTTCTTCTTGAACTTTAATGAAACACTCTTCTTCCTGCTTCTTTTTTTGCAATTCTAAGTCCTGTTGTTCCTTTAGTCTTTCTTCTTCAAATTTTTCTTTTTCAGCCATCAAGTCTTTGAGCCTTGTTTCAATGTCCATGCTCCTGCGTTTCAGACTTTCTTCTTGTTTGCGGATTTGTAGCTGGACAATCTCTGTTTCTTTACGTTGAGACTCCACTTCCTGTTGCATTTTCTCCAGTTCTGCCTTTTCATATTTTTGCTTTTCCTCCATTTCCTTAATAAGCTTTCTGTAAGTAGAATGTAAAAAAACCCCAGAATTTCACCTGAACTCTCCAACAAACTTAATTAATTTACTTCAAAAAAACCTACTAAACATGAGCAAATTAGAAAAACAGCAGACAAAGGATAACATTTTTAAAGAACCCTGAAATCTAGATTTAACTAAATATTTGCTTTAGATTGTATTTTGCAATATATTGTTTATGTACGTTGTAAAATCCTTTTACAAAGAATGAGACCAAGAAAGACTAAAAAAATAAAAAAGTTTTACTTTATATGTTTTATATGTAAGAAACATACTACTCTATATGTTGAGTGCTCATTTGGAGTCTACCTTTTATTTTCCAGTTTCTCAAGTTCTTCTCGTTGCTGCCTTTCAAATTCAAGTCTAGTGCCAAAAGACAAATGAACACAATTAGGTACAATCAGAGAAATGTATTACATCTAACACATCTAAGAATGAATGGAGACCACAGACAATCTATTCATAGGTTCAAACATGGAGAAGCCTTTTTCAAGTTTTACAAAAATGAAAAATGGTTTGGCCTAGACTTCTAATTATGTTTCCAGCTGCTGGGCACATCTATTTGAAACTCTAAATGTAAATGAATTTCTTAGAAGAAACTATTTAATTGGTAATGTTAAATAAGACAGATAAATGATTAGCACGGTCTTTGCAAGTTTACTACATTTAGACATGGCAATCAATACACAGAAATTGAGTTTCTCTACCTGAGACAGATTGGTCCTTTTACAGGCAAAAGGCTGCCACCGGAGGTAGAGAGAAAGCAAAGTAATCAATTAAGGAAAGGTTAAGGAACAGAGAAAGAGAGAGGAAAAAAAGAGACAGAAAACAACAAAAGAACATAAATGTGTTCCAAATCAACAAAAAAAGCAAAGGGAAACCGCTTCTAAGAGGTTAGATTGTTACTAAAGGACATTTTCCTTATTATTTAATACTAAGCAAAATGAACATATGTATATACACAGCAAAATACATTAAAGAGGCTGTAAACATATTCACGTGGATAAATGAAATAATGTTCAGTGCTTACTCTGACTCCTTTTGTCTCCACCTTAGTTTGATGGTACCAAGACGGGCGTTTGTCTAACAAAGGATCAGCACCTAACTCTAGATGGTGTTTTTGTATTAACATTCCTATCTGACATCTTGCAGCACACAAACTACTACTTGTCTACGTTTTTTTTATCATTTAGTATTTTCTGCCCTACCACTGATCTGCTCTACATTTTAAAATAAACCGTTCCTTTTTAACCCCTATTGGGATGAACCAGAAAGAAAAATAAGTAATTCACTTACAAGAAATAAAGTACCCCTGCCCAAGCCTTAGTTGCTCTGTCGTTATCTGCCATCAAGTACTACTATATTTCTATAAGTGTATGAGGTAACAACGTGCAAGGTCAAGGTATTTAAGTATTCACAAAATTACTAAACAACCAGGTAAGCCTGTTTTTTTTTTTTTTTTTACAAAACAACTCATTATTAAAAAGGCGATGGAATATCAAGCTGTGCTTATGTAGACATGATACAATATTTTTTAGGTGAGAAAAAAAATTCTATGAAACAATTAAAAATATACTGTAAATTGTTTGCTTATTAGGGTTTTATTCTATTACATTTAGTCTAATAAAAACCACAAACATGATTTACCAAACCTTGCGTTTTGGCTAAACATAAATCTATTATTTTCTTTGAATCTACTTTGCGCCAAGCCTGCATTTAAAAGGCACATTTAACCGGATATGTTCTTGCACAAAGAGCAAATATTAAACCAGATTTGTCATCTTTCATATACCCTAATTTTACAGTTCAGTATGCTTAATACATCTATGTAATGTGTATATATATATATTATATATATAAATATAATATATATATATAATACATATATCTCGCATTATGCAGTGTAAAATAACTGTTGCTTTAGGGGCCATTTGTTGGTGAGGAGTAAGGAATAGTGACAGGACATGCAGACTCACAGAGCTAAGCTTCCATTAGGTGCATTTCTAAACCAAATTACACTAACAAAATGCACAACCCTTTCAGAGCAATGTGTCAAGGGCAGGAATAGAAACTTAATGACATTACTGCAAAATCTTCAATGTCTGGAGAGGAATCATAAGCTCAAAATCACAAACCTCTGACACATATTCACACTATAAAGGAGGAAAGGCAAACCCAGTAACCTTAATCCATTATACTATACACAAAATTGTTAGCATAAATAGAGCTCATTTACCTAGACCAGGTAGGGTTCATACTGGATAGTCGGGGATCAATACGAGAAAATTCACTGATTTAACATCTGCAGTCAACACTGACATAATTATTCTAACAACATTGTTATACTCGTATCGTATCAATACAGGTTCCTTGATCAATTAATTAGAGCTATATCAGTTCTATACACCATGCTCACGGAGAAATTTCTGCTGGTTTCCATTCAGCATAACAATTGAGATAAAGCAGCACTCCTCTCCATCACTAGTGATATTTGCTTTCAAGACTTTAAGCATGTTGGAAGATTGGTAAAAGATGAGAGTTGGTACCGTGTTAGCCGTAGAATTACAGGAGACAAGTGGAGTTTGAATGATACCTTTATTGGCTAACTGAGTAAATATAGGTTCCTTCATCAGGCATGATTGGCACAGCCAAATACAAGCAATGCCTATTGGCTTTATGTACTTATGTCCTTCCATTTTATGTCAGGCACCCTAATGATTGGTGAATAGACACTTGCATTTATTTTCAGTTTTGGGCAAGTATTGTCATAGAGATAGGGAAGTCTGAAGCTAAATTTACGTATCCTTTTAAAACCATTCCACTTACAGCACCCAACGGGCATTTCTTAATAACATAATTTTTTGCAACCTAATCAATATCAGTGGCTTAAACCTGTCACTTAAGATTTTTTTTTTTTGCATGTTAATAATACATGCATGTAGGGCCATGTTTTCTCTCCCAGAAAAATGAATACAGCCCACGCATACACATACATACATATATTTCTAATGAAACAGCCCACTGCAGAAAAAAGCTCGGACGTCCCTGATATAGAGAAACGTAGGTATGCTGCTCACCTGGCAACAAATTATATTTCTAATCCCACTACGTGCTTGTGGCATTTGTATATCAAACATTTCCCCCCTAGTGGGAAGGGAGGAAATAAAAGACAATAGTAGATGATGCTGGTTTCTTGTTGTCTATAAACTGATACATTAAACTTTGGTTTTGTTTCTAACCAGAACCACAGATTTTTATTTTTTCATGTTATATTTTTGGCAGGCATGCTGTATATTATCTTTAGGAAACAGCCAGTGCGGTCCTGTCCCATTTTCTATGTTACTCTGAAGATGTCTATTTAATAATAAAAACAGTTAAAAAAGGTTTAGATGGATGAGTAATGCAGCAGTGTGATGTCATTTTATGAGAATATAACGTAATACAATTATAAGCAATAGGGATTTTTTGTTTTAAGATATTCTCTTTTTTCTGACATCTGTGATGGCTTGGATGACCCTGAAGGTTTGTTACAATAGACAACTATTTCTTTATTTATAACACCATTTCAGCATGTTCCAGTCCCTGATTGATTTGGAAAGACCCAAGACACAGTGTCTCGCCCTATGTACTGAAAGATGGACAAGTCTGCACCCTAAAGCTTAATACAGTACATGCAGTAAATTATTATTCAACAACAGTGCAAATTAGTCTATTAAACAAAATCAGCAAAAAATACTGCTGAAGGGGAGCTATCACAATTCAATCTATTTTTCTCAATAAGGCTCACCTACTCTAAAGCTTCTAGAACTAACCAAATGCAATAGAAAGTGAGAGACAATCATGCAGGTCACTTAAAAAGGAAAGAATCGCTGTTTCCATGGTATACTCATAAGATAAGCTAATACACATATGTTGTGTATTTTAACATAAAGTTTATGGAGTACACTACAGTGAACTTTAAAATGACACATATCTTTTTAAGTAACACATGCAACAGTATGTATCGTCCACTACTATAAGCATGTCACATCCCACCATTGTCTTCCAGACAGCACAGCCGTTCACCCAACAAACGTCGAGACAAGCATGTAAGAAGGGACCACAGTGTTCAGTGGTCCGGTGCGTGAAAGTGGGGAACTCTGCATCTCTGAAGGTTCTATACCAGTCTATGGTGGGAGAACGAAAAAGGCTTCGGGACCTTCCTGAACCTCTTAATTTTTTTTAAACCTTTCCTGTTTTATTTTGCCTATCTAAGCAACCCAATGATCTACCTGGTATATTGACGCTGGCCAAGTCACAAGTTAAACTTTACTTTAGCTCCACCAGAACGGAAAATCTGGAGAGCTGGTATAGATCTTATGATCTTCTCATCTTCGGCACAGTGTGTTATTTCACCCAATACACAAAAAGTTATATATAATTTAAAAAAAAAAAAAAAAAAAAGCAGTGATTTTCCTGCAAACAAGATGTTTTTTATTCTTTTTATAAAGCCGTAATATCAACGATACATGAAGGATTTTAAATCTTTACCTAAATTGTATAAACTGCTATACTTTATGGAGTGTAAACTCACTACAATTTAGGATGCATTTAGATAGTAAAAAGAATGCGCATATATGGTACACTGAGTAATTGTTAGCAATTGTAGACACAACATGTAATATAAGTTCAAGTTTAATGCATCAGTAAAGAATTTGTCCTGAAGAAGATGCTTTAACTCTAAATCAGCTGACTCCAATCACACCCAAGTGTAGCAGCATGGCACAAAATGTGACTGTCTTGCAAAGAAACTATTTTTTCCCAGTACTGTTGCATTAGCTTTCCTTCTGCAGGTCTTAGATTGATCTGTTTGTTCCCTGTAGCTGTCGTGACATATTACACACAGCCTGTAACTCACTCGAAAATATTTATTCATATGCTTTTGGAAGCTCTTGGCTTTTCGCTGGGATGTCTTCTGCTATAGATCTGCTTAGATTTATTCTTCTGCCAAAGTAAAGCCTGATAAAAGCAACTTATTTCTTAGCTTTAAAGGGGTTGGATCAAGAAAGTAGTTTGTTAAGGGTATGTTCAACTCTTACAGACACAGGCTGCACATTTGTAAATTAACAAATTTAAGAAAAAATATGATGAATGTCCCAGCACAAAGCAGGTTCAGACTAAAACCATTTGTCAAAAAGAAAAGCCTTGACAAAGATATTTTACTAGCTTTACTGAGGTTTATTAGCTTGAAGAGATCACATCTCTCCTCCTCTTTATTGCAAAAGAGGTGGATGGGCTAGTACACAATTAAGAATGATTCTTGAGATCTATTCAGCAAAAGTATTTAACTGTAGGTCTCAGTTTTCAATAAGGCTGATTTAATAAATATCTTGACAAATGCATATGGTCTAAAATGGACCACTGACTGCTTGACCACTGTTTATGGCATCAACAAATACGTAACATTCGAAAAGGTTTGAGAACAACTGCTTAATAGGCTGCCCTACAGTGCTTCCCTATACAGGAGCGTCTCAAGTTTTAGTTTACCTGTGCCACTAGAATAAAAGAAACATCTCCATCGACAGATCAGAACCGAAATGCGAGGCAAACTTCCTCTACATGAGAGAACCAACAATGGTTGAGTTGTTCTCAAACCTTTATGTATATTATCATTTTCTATTAACATTTGTCCACATAAGCAGGATTTGAGTTGGTTTTAATTCCAACCAATATCACAATTCATATGTAACCTGCGAACGTGTCTGTCCCCCAAAGGATTAGACACATCACACTTGCTCAGGGTCGGAAACAATGTTGGATGTTGCTATGATAATTTAATAAGATATTGGGAGCAAATGGCAATGTTACAAAGATAACTCCCACAACAGACCACCATCAACATTGGTCTTTATGAATTGTTCATTATCCCATGCTCCCCAATACACCTGCCATTGGCATGCAACATCTGTAACTTATTTCTCAACACCTTTTTTCCTTTAAATCAGTGTCCATGTGCTTACTGTAACTGGAGCTAATAGAGTTAGGGTGTGGAGTGGTGTGTTGTGGTCACCAGTGGCTGTTTCTCGTTGGTAAACAACTATTACAAAACAACTATTAAACACAGGTCTTACGAGCCACCTATTTGCTTCTTGCAAGAACTTGATTTTTATATTAATTATAAAATTATATAATTATATATATTTATATTAATACATATTTATATTTAATCTTTATCATGGCACTAAATACTATAGTTTGTTTCTTATTTTGTAAGTTTTTGCTACATGAGATGAAAGAACTACATTTACTCACCCAGGATTGTAGAGCATTACAGTTGAGAGATTTTCACAAGATTTTGAAAGATCTGTCATTGATAAGCTGAAAGTAGACAATAGGCCACTCTGCAAAATAAGCAGCATTAGCAGAACGTTAGCATAAGAGTCAATTTCTGTTGCAGTTAACACATATACTCATAAAGATATCATTTATATTAATCTAACTATAGATAAAGTTGTTTAACTTTAACATTCATTATGTTAAAAGGTTAGGTAAGCTCAATAAGATAACTTTTAAACAATAATAATGAAATGTTGGCAACTGCTACATATATCTGCAATACCGTCAACAAACTACCTATTGCTTTTTCCCTCCCTGACTCCATCCAGAGCTAGTGGCACAGAGTCTCTAGTATCTGGGTGACTTTGGAGCCCACTTCTTGCATTGACATATAAAAGAAGCTCATGGTGATGCTCTCCACTAGCTTGGCTTGCAATTACCTGCAGACCGGGACCTGTGGAGACTGAAGGAACTTTATAATGGAAAAGAGAAGCCCGCAGCAGAGGACCGTCCTGGGTCTGGACTCGGTACAATGCTGTTTTTGCTATTTGCTGATATAAAACAAAGTTCCTAAAGTTTGCATGTAATATCATGTAAAGGGACACTGCACCCAAATTTTGATGAATGACCATCTAGCTTTGGAACATGAATGGATTAGATACAAGGTGCAGTTGTGTACTTTTGCTACATTACAAGGCAGTGATTAAATACTAGTGATCCATAAGGATATTTTGTATTTAATGCAAGGAAAAACATCACTAAAAAAGACTACCTTTGTTTTGAAAATCTATCTTGTTTATGATGAAAAACATCGTTTTGCATTGGCAAAGCCATTACCTACTCATAGGCCTTGCTTTTTATAAATCAGTGAAAGCATTGTCTTTTTGTAGATAAAAAGCATCATTTTCACTATTAAAACATTAATGCATTAATTGCCCTTAGATACTAGGATACACCACACTTTAGTAATTTTGCTAATTTAATTGGCTACAATAACTCTCTTGTTTTATTTTATCTGTAATAGCCAGTGTATGAACCATTAAATCAGGTTTATTTGGAGTTTTGCTGAGATGCACACAGATCCATTAAATTGCTTTTGCTTTAGGTAAAAGAAGGAAAGAAGACATGGGTAATTACAGAGAGACGCTCAATCATTTAAAGGAATGTCTGTGATTTTCTATAGATTTAACTCTATCAACGGGTTGAAAGAAAGCACTTCCGAGAAATGCATTGTTAGGCTCTAAGGAAAAAACTAAAAAGAAGTATATCAGAGAACCTTTCTGTTGCTATATGAACTCTCCATATGGTGATGCCCTTAGATCAATAGATATACTGTACCCTTAACACATGAGCCTTAATGATGCACAGAGGTGACAATGTGACGGATTCAGCAAGGAATAACTTGGCTTTCATTCGGGAAACAGGCACAATACCATTCCTTTACTAATGCTATGAAAACATTGGGTAGGTGGCGAGTACATGCTATTTCAAGCTGCTTCTTCAAATAGAATAATACAAGGACAGAACAATTGTAATGCATGTTTCTAATTCTATGTGTTACATAGTTGGCAATTGGGCCAAGACAGCTGTCTCACCCAGGTGGTTGCACTCGGCCAGAGATCAGTGCATGGAACAGACACTGAAACATTAAAGGTGCCCACTCTCCCCTCATTAATTAAATCACACAAGATTATAGAAATGCATTTATTTTTAAATAAATGTGGCAGAAAAGTGGAGCTCTTGGAGACTACTTCTCCCATGATCTTCCAAATGACAAGTGTTGTTTCCTCATTAAAACGTATAGACCTTAACTCCATCATGTTGTGTATTTGTCTTGTTTTTTAGTAATATTATCCATACCTTTCTCTTCTCCCTCAATTTTGCAGCTTCCTTGGGATGATTGAAGCGAAACATATTAGTCCTTCCAAGTAAAATAACAGCACCTTAATAAATGGAAACAGGTACAAATTCACAGAACGCTTGTAATTGTAATTTTTTATAATAAAAAAAAAAACCAAAATTATTTTCTGTTTAATTTGCTTTCTTTGCTACTAATGCAACAGGCAAAATACAAAATAAAGATATTTGCTTGTATTATTTAAACAGAAAAAAAACTTCCTGGTTCGATCCCGCCGTACCATTGTTTTTTTTAGGTTGTTTTATTTATTATTTCTGGAAAGCATTGACAATAATTGATTCTACGGTTTATGAGGCTGAAACGAAAGAAAAAAAAATGAAGGGAAAAAAAACCACTTAGGGTTTACATTGATGACACCAAGTGATAAGGATATTGTTATTGTTACCTTGAAATACTTCTGACCTTGACAGCAAGAACATTTCAAATGTATAGTTATAAGAACCTCTAATATTTACCGTAAGTCTGAATTGAAAAATGAACTTCTTTGTCAGTCGTTTAAACACTTGATTTTGTCCGTTAGATATCTTACTTTTGCGTAATTAGATGGGAAAGCCCTTGAAAGGGACAGTTTCTCTTATCAATGGTGTCAATGTGGGCAACACATTTTAACACTGTTCTTTCGAAACTAATGTGTTAAGTTTCTTTTAGCTATTTAAGAGGTATGGAGCTCCTTTATATGTTTTTAGCTTAAAAGACATATTAACTGAGCTCATAATTGGATAGATTGTAGGTCATTTGTTATCTTATGCACCGTTCGGTATGTCATGTTCACCCAATGTGCGGCGCTGCGGAATGCGATGGCGCTATATAGACCAATAAATAATAATTACTTGAATGAGTTGTCAAGGTGGGTTCATTTAAAGCTCTTTTTATTTATAAAAAAGGCACAAAGACCAATTTTTCTTTTACATCTGTGGATGAACACCACATTCAAATCTAGTTAAACCTTAGTTGTTGAAGGCAATATGGAATTCCTGGTCCGTTTATGGACTATCCAGATATGAATCGAGCTTGCCAATCCCAATGTGCCTGTAATATGATTCTGCAGCTTCTCCCTAAGGTAAGTATATATATATATATATATATATATATATTTTATTTATTTATTTTTTTTAACATTGAATGATACATTTGAAAGTATTTACACACGCATTGTTTAAGGGTTTTCTTGTTTAAACATCCTGTAAAATTACAGTAAAATTGTCAGTCTCAAAACTTTTTTTCAATTTTGTGACATGCCCATGATATGCTGGTGGGTTGTTTTAAAAAAGTAACCAGATTAGCAGTTTCAAAACAGGATTCTCTATTTTTTGCATCAATACAATTTGATTCTGCATATAGACACAGTCCAGCAACTCTAGAAGGAAGTCTATGGATACACTTCTAACATTTAGGGTTTCCCTGCTGAGCCGTAAGAACATTTAATACTTCCTTTCCGTAAGCAGGAAAGTGTCAGAAAGTGTTTGGCCAGCAGGCAATTTTTAATCATGTTATGTTGCTGGGCTACGGAATTAATACCAAACGCAGACAACGATTTTATTGTGTACTTTATCACTGCAACAGAAACATCTGCATTCTTCCAATTTGAATAATCTTATTTAGACCGTTGTTTGCACACAGAAATAAACAAGAAAATTAGGTGCTAATTCTAGAGATAAATGCACTTTTGTATCTACTTATAAATACATTTTCCAGTTTGCATATATTTGTTATGCAGAACAACAAAAAACTTAAGTGTTGGATTATTGTGCATTGATTAATAGTCAAACCTTAAATTGGTGTGTGTAAACATTTAACTCTACTCAACATTCACAATAAATGGGTACAGGACTCTAATGATGAACCGATGAATGCCCTCTACTAACAGGGCATGTTACCCATAATTTCCCTGCATATACTGTATACAAAACAAAAAACAGAAACTACACTTCTGTATCCGCCAACGTCTTCTGTTTTGTGGGTCCTGCCCCGTTGGGAACTGAAGGAGGCAAAGTACTGAGGAGCTATATAATTTTATTACAATTTGGCCTTACATTTTTTATGTAGAAAGCTTATTTACTCCTCATGGGACTGTACAAGAATTAAATACATACTATTAAAAAAATGCACACTTGAGCAATGTTAAAACATGAAACACACAACCCATTTTGTTATAGAAATTGCAAACTGCACTTAATTCAGCCTGTCAAAGGCCTGCTGTTTAATACTGCACTAGAGTCTTGTCTTGTTTAATAATAAAACACTCACAGGGTTGAAGTCTGATCTGGGAAAATGTAAAGAACGTTGCTATTACTTGAAACCCTACATGGAAAAGCAATCAACACATAAGCGCCAAATATGCACAAATATGGAAATAAAGTACATGAACTTCAAGTGATTGAAATCTCTTACATAGGGCAGAACAAAGATCTAGAACTCTATTTATTTATTTATAGGAACATACACTCACTGGCCACTCTATTGGGTACACCTTGCTAGTACCGGGTTGGACCCCCTTTTGTCTTCAGAACTGGCTTCATTCTTTGTGGGATACTTTCAACAAGGTGCTGGAAACATTCCTCACAGATCTTGGTCTATACGGACATGATTGCATCACGCAGTTGCTGCAGATTTGTTGGTTGCACAAACATGATGTGCACTATTGGATTAAGATCTGATGACTGTGGAGGCCATTGGAGTACACTGAACTCATAGTCATGTTCAAGGAAACAGTTTGAGATGATGTCAGCTTTGTGACATTATCCTGCTGGAAGTAGCCATCAGATGATGGGTACAATGTGGTCATAAAGGGATGGACGTGGTCAGCAACAATACTCAGGTAGGCTGTCGCGTTTAAACAATGCTCAATTGGTGCTAAAGGGCCCAAGAAAATGTCCCCCACACCATTACATCACCACTACCAGCCTGAACCGTTGATACAAGGCATGATGGATCCATGCTGCCATGTCGTTTACAGCAAAGTCTGACCCTACCATCTGAATGTTGCAGCTGGAATCGAGACTCATCAGACCAGGCAACGTCTTCCATTGTCCAATTTTGGTGAGCCTGTGCGAATTGTAGCCTCAGTTTCTTGTTCTTAGCTGACAGTGTGGCACCCGATGGGGTCTTATGCTGCTGTAGCCCATCTGCTTCAAGGTTCAACGTGCTGTGCATTCAGAGATGGTATTCTGCATACCTTGGTTGTAGCGAGTGGTTTTTTTACTGTTGCCTTTCTGTTATCTCAAACCAGTCTGCCCATTCCCCTCTGACCTCAACAAGGCATTTTTGTCCACACAACTGCCGCTCACTGGATATTTTCACTTTTTCGGACCATTCCCTGTAAACCCTAGAGATGGTTGTGCGTGAAAATCCCAGTAGGTCAGGGGTTTCTGAAACCCCCGTCTGGCACCATCCATCCACGTTCAAAGTCACTTAAATCCCTTTTCTTCCCCATTCTGATGCTCGGTTTGAATTTCAGCGAGTTGTCTTGACCACCTCTACATGCCTAAATGCAGGGGCGTCCATCATGCGAGGTGCGTGAGATCGGCAGCCAGGGATCACAAGAGCAATGCTGCTTACCTGTGGGAGGGTCTTTTGTACAGCACAGAGGAAGCGGAACCCAGCAGAGTCACGTAAATGTATGTGACATCACATGACTCTGCTCCAGTCCTGCTTCATCTGTGCAGTGCAAGTGAACGCAGAGGGGGTCCGCGCCCATTGCTGAAGTCTGTGAGCAGCATCGAGAAAGCCGCAGTGCAGGTAAGGAGGTGGGGATGTTGTTTGAATGAGTATGCGTGATTGAAGGAATGAATCTGTGGATGAATGAGTGAGAGAGAGTGTGATAGCATTAATGTGTAAGTGCTGGAACCTAGGCATAATGGGACTGTGATTTCCGTTAGCAATCACACTCCTATCATTCCAAGTCAGCCAGTACATGCTGAAACCTGGCTAGCTGACCCTCTTGTGTATGTATGCTGCCAGCAGTATGGGGTCTGCACATCACTTACAGCCACCCTGTACCAGCATGTACTGGTTGACTTGGCATGATAGGAATGCGATTGGTAACAGCAATCACAGTCCCATCATGCCTAGGTTCCAGCATTTACTGGTTGCCTGGGTATGAGTGTGATTGCTAACAGCAAATGCCAAGTCATATTGCTGAATTTTTTGGTCCAATTGTGGTGTGTTACTTACTTTTAGTAAAAGTGTGGGTTTTTTTTAAAGGTTATTTATTTTTAAAGGTGGGGGGTCATTTTCGGTTTCGGCTAAGTGAATCCTGGATTTTCGGTTTTGGTCCAGAATTTTCATTTTGGTGCATCCCTATAATAATTTCATAGAACTATTTCATTTTTAATTATCCTGAATCCTGAATTTGCAGTCACAAAACTTTCTAGGCCCATAAATCAGTGAGAGGAAAAGTAAAGGTTTTGTGTCATTTACTTTATTTTAATCTGCATATCTTATTACAGGCCATATTTTCTCACAGTCAAAAATGAGTGCGGCCAGCGCACATATACAATTCTGATGAAGTGGCTCAATTCAGAAAAAACTTGGACACCCCTGCCTAAATGCATTGAGTTGCTGCCATGTGATTGGCTGATTAGCTATATGTGTTAACAAGCAATTGGACAAGTGTACCTAATAAAGTGGCCAGTGAATGTATAAATTATAGTTTTCTTCATGTCTGGTCAAGGAACATATGGAACTTTATGTTGTTCTAAAACAAACAACGCTCTGGGAAAGGCAGGTAATCTTTTAATGTCCTGGGTCATGATTTCTGACCATAGTCTGTCTTCCTACCACTACAGTAAGAGGAAAGACCAAATTCACAGATATCTTCGCTGGATAAACATTTTATCCCACATATTTCTAGATTATCCATAGTTAGTCCTAACAAGAGTCAAGCTCAATGTCGGGTGGAAATAAACCCAAAAACTTGTGGAATGGTATAAAAAAATGTAAACATTTCACTGGATGCTTCAATTATTAGTACAGTCATCATATCCGTATTAAATTCACCGAAAATGTCTATTAATCCTCCATAAATGCGCAAGGATTTGTAACAAAAGGTCACATTCTAATTAATATGTGCTTTTAATTATCTGGACATCAACTGAAGCAAAGAAATTAGCAGTACAGCAAAAGATTTCTGGCACAGCAAACAGGAATTATAAGACACCAATTAGAAAAGAACTTAATTAGAAAACTTTATTACAGCCTCTGATATTCAATAAATAAAGACCTTCTTCGATATTCAAGGGAAAACACATTTCAATTAACAATGTCCTCACGTATGTACAAATACCACAAAGTTAACATGATTTAATACCTGTAAACAAATATTTTCAATATCTTTATAATTCATAATATGATCACTACTGTTAAGTCCCAACTCATTTGCTAGACATGTCATCTCTAAAAACAAGATACACCATTTGCAGCTAAATGCATTAATTTATTTGAGTATACGTTAACTGTGTTAAGCAGAATTTTAACATATTATGGACACAGGTTCAGTAGGCCTTCACAGTAAAAG
This sequence comes from Spea multiplicata, assembly GCA_009364415.1. Classification (NCBI taxonomy): domain Eukaryota; kingdom Metazoa; phylum Chordata; class Amphibia; order Anura; family Pelobatidae; genus Spea; species Spea multiplicata. The sequence goes on from VKOC01000005.1 coordinate 11,475,112, forward strand.
GTAAAAGCCATAGGGATCTGTAGCTTGTCTACAAAAGTTTATTCACTGTGGGACAAATGAAAAATGAAATACAAGAGGCATGAACAGGAGCACAATCAACAGAACCCACCTTTGTAAGAGTTTAAAACAAAATTGTCTCATGTGAATTTAGTTGTGTTATTACCTATTTGATCTATCTTGGTTACTTGTTCTTGACTAGTGGGCACTGGTGATCTATGAGTGCTTAATTATAGCACGATTTAACAAGAATACAATTTCTATTGGTTGGCCATGCATGCATTTACCAAAGAGCTATCAATCTATTTTGAAGGATGTGGGTTTGTTTTGGTCACGAGTATTTAACCCCTTCGTGACAAAGGCTGGTTTTACTGTTTGTTACCCTGGTGACAATGGCCTTTTTAACATTTCTGCGCTGCTCGCGTTTAGCTGTAATTTTCTTCTTTCCCGTTTACTGAACCCACACACATTAGATATTGTTTTTTTCAGGACAAGAAGGGCTTTCTTTAGATGACATTGTTTTGATTGTATCATATTATTTACTATTAAAAAAATTATAAAATATGGTGAAAAATTTAGAAAAAATGACTGTTTCTAACTTTTAGTTGAAAAATCTTTTACTCATCTATAAAAGGTAATGAAAAAACCTGCTAAATAGATTCTACTATTTGTCCTGAGTTTAGAAATACCCAATGTTTTTATGTTTTTTTGCTTTTTTCTACCCATTATGGGGCAATAAGTACAGGTAGCGTTTTGCTATTTCAAAGCCATTTTTTCCAAATCTGGTAATTCTTCCCCCCATGTACCATTTCGGGTATCTTTGAACCCGGCCAATGCAATTTACCCCATCAAGTCATATATTTTTGAAAACTAGACAGCCTAGGGTATTCCAAATGCTAGTATTTTAACTCTTTCCATGCACCATATCT
>VKOC01000005.1:11495944-11514074 GCA_009364415.1 Spea multiplicata
AGGTACGCTACTGGCCAGGTACCTACTATCAGACAAAGCAGATACTCTTTTTAATATCTTCAAAATCAGGTGATTTAATGAGTGCTGTTCACTAGGATAGCAGTCAATAATTATCTAAATAATAAAAAATGACTTTTTAATAACAACAGCTAAATCTAGACATTTATAAATCACTTCCCACAATTCTGCAAAATAATTCACGGACTGGACCAAAAATACATAATTTTTAGACATGTGCATTCAGATTCAAATGTACAAATGCACCCAATTTTGGTGTTGTTTGGAGGAACCATGATGTGAAACTTAAGAAGGCAACCTATGGGTCTGCAAGGAGAGGGAGAGTTTTGTGGCCCTACAATGATACAACCACCCTTCTAATGAGGGAGGAGAAGGGGATGACATCGTATTGTTGTAGTATTTCAGCATAGTAAGATGTTGGTTAGTGTACTGCTTGGGCTGGTAGAAGAATTCCAAACTGATTTTCACAGAATGCATTATAGGAAATCAAAGAAAATAAGGATGATATCTCCTAGCCCATTCATCCTATGGCTAACATGCCCCTAGTGCAGCAAGCCCCGTCTATATATGTGGCTAGCCCTGTTCCCTAATGAAGTCGCTTCCTCAGTAACAGGCGTGCTTGGGTGGCCTGTCCTGGTAAGTTCCCTTATATGATAATGGTGCCTCCAGCATCCTAAATACAAAGCACTCATGCATCATTTATCACCCTCTGGCCTTAAAGTTCTAGGGCCAATTTAATTTCGGTTTGCAACAATCCAACTTACAACATTCCTTTCATGCAAATTCTTTAAAAATTGAGAGAAAAGCACTTAATAAATACATTATACCTGGGAATACAGTAACAATAATACAAGTGACAGGTGGTTTAAATGATTTAATTCAATTATGTTTAAACATTCAATCAGTTTTTAAAAGCAATAAAGGGGTATTGCAAGAATCCTTTCCATTTTTTTTGTCGCTGTATGTAGGTATTTTGCACTTCATAATCATACTTCAACATTTCAGGTGTTCAGATTTGGAGACCCATGTTGAAGGGCTATGGCAAGGGGCTAGGTGAGTGCCAGAAGTTCAGATTAGTTTGGTGCACCGAAACAGTTAAAATTATTAACAGAATTACCAAAACCTCTAGCTATGTATTAATCCTTTCTGGTTAATTATTTTAACTTAAAATATTGCATTATTTATAAATGTACTGATTTCTTTGGACATCATAAAAATGGATGTTTAAAGTATTTCAATATTTTGAAGGACTATTGTTGATTACTAACTTAGTATACAGACAGAACTTTCAAGTCTGTTGCAATAAGTACTCTGTATTTGACTTGATCTTGTAGTACGCTGCCTATGCTATAACCTGAACATACGGTAAGGCTACAGTCACTTAATTCTCTAATTACTTTAACCTTCATCATGACACACCAGGGCATATTTTTATTAGGTCATTAAAACACCTCTTTGGTAGTTAAGGGCATTCTGTCTTCAACCTTATGTCTCAGAAAAATCTGTGAAGTGTTTCACCACAAAACACCCCCTGATGTGTCTTCATTCCTAATTAGAACTAATCATGCAAGCCAAAGGAACATATCTCTCTAACCTGATTTTATTGGCTAAAAAGTGTTGCATTATGAACCATGATGCAATCTCTCTAGTAAATTGTGTTTACTGTTCATATCGCAATGATATACGGCTCACATTTGGAAATGTATTTCCCTTTGGACCTGCAGTTTTGAAGAAAGTTGAAATAATAAATGGAACAAAAAATGCCAATTTATAACATCATAAAGTATGTAATGGGGCCAGTTCAGATATGTTCAAATAAAAGAAATCCCAAGAATCTTCTGCTGAACTTCACTGCACACAATTGCTTTTCTTTTTTTAATTATACAACATTTTAACAGGACAGAGTATCATAATTTAATATTTCTTACAACAATTAGATGGGGTTTTTCATGAAGTTAACAAGGCATTCAGGATCTCCTGGGGCATTACTTGGTATCCACTAGTTCCTGCATTTGTGTTCTATTGTTTATATTATTTCACACCGGATATACCCGTATACATTTTGTTTTCAGTGTAATCATTATGAATAGTTAAAATGGTAACATTCTCCACAAAAAGCATTTTTATATTCTCAAGTTATGTGTTTCGTGCAAACCCTTTTCAGCCTGGGTGTTTGAGTTCATTGTACAAAAAAGTTCCGGTTCTGGTTTACAGTAGTGGGCACCTGGCAGCTATTATGTTTTCCTTTTGTTGAAGATATGGTAGCCCATTTTATTCCGATGATCTTGTATGTTTAGCCAATCTATCCTTGCCTAACCATTCAGGCAGACAATGAGAAGTGGGAGCAGAGGAAGTTAAAAGACAATGAAGTGAATTTGTATGGGTCACAAAAAAGCCTGCCTTCGTAGTCTGTAAACTTTGGATGTGGTATGTGAAACAATGTTCACAAATGAGCATCTACCAGACATACCTCCCAACAATCCCAATTTTGGGGAGATCCTATCCCCATTGCGGTTCCTGTTGTATAGATGTATAATTTGTTGAATAGATTAACAATAATCTAGGTACCTACAGATCACACGAGCATGCATGAAAACCAAAATGATGCTCACGGACAATATATTCGCTTTATAAAAAAGCTACAGTTTTCTGCATTGTCAGCTGCATTACATGGTCTTTCTTATTTTGTAACCATTCGTTGACCTTTTTTGTTCAGCATATTAATATAAAATGATAATAATGCTACAGGAATCTAAAGTACATGTGCCCTAAGCCCTTACCTTATAGTTATGTAGCGGTAGACGTTTGTCACCCTATCCACTTTAGGACTACAAAGCACCGTTTCTTGTTCATATGTATGAAATCTATGTCAGACATCTTTAAATTGCAAAAACTGAATGAAAGGGCTTAGATGGGACTAAGCTTCACAAAGACACTGGATGTAATTTTATGTTTCAGCTGTCATCATCTTACTTTGCTTGCAGCAGATATTAGTAATAATGAGAGTGAAGTTTTAGACAGGCGTTAAACATGAGCAGAATTATGCCTGCTGGGCTTCAATGCTCTCTTTGGCTCATGAATACTCCTGCATTCAATATGCAAATCATCGGTCTCCCAGAGCCTCTCTTTCAACACATAATTCTTGATTTGCATGAAAATGTGAGTTTTACTGTGCAATGCTGACAATGAGATCTCTTGCCTCATTAATTGGCCATAAAAGAGTGGACATCTTAAGTTAAGTTCAATAACTGCTAAATAACTAAAAATTGGCTACTGCTGTTCCAGAAGATGAATGTACATGTGGGGACCAGTGTCGGTTCTAGCAAATCTTGCCATTGGTTGGAAAACATTTGTATTATAAATGTACCTGATTTGTTTTAATGTTGCATTTTAACCTGGAATCCTTGATTTTAAGAACATACTCAAATGTTTTAACTTAGGATGGGGTAATTTAGAAGAATATCCTGGTGAGGCGCTCAATGCTGAAAATCATCACTAGGTTCATTTAGAGGATGGCTATAGCAATAGCAGTTGTTATACAATATAATATATAATATACAGAAACAATTTGATTTAAATAATTTTATTCTTATGATATGCATCAATTCAAATGACTCTAACTGATTCCCCACCTGGCCGCCTCTACCGGGGCGAGTCTTGAGGTTGGCCCTCTAATAATAAGTGTGGTCGCAGCCACCAATGAAAGTGCAAGAGCGAAATACATTGTGGCCACACTTATAATTACTTCTACTGCCCATCTGCCAATCAGTGTGGCACCGGATGATGTCATATCTGGTGCAGAACTGACAGTCAGACGTGCAAAGCAAAAACAGACTGGCTGCGTTCAAGCTTTTTATCAGGTCCAACTTACTTTCTCTGCCAACCACTTCCACTTCTGCCTACCACTTCCACATCTTCTTCTTATATCTTCATCCTCAGCTCCGTGGACATAACATGGTGGGAACTCCTGCCAAAATGGCGGCATTTCTGGTGACTTCCTCTCCCAGATCCTCCAACTTAGGGAAAAATGACGGCACTTCCGGTTCAAATTAATCAGCAGGGTAAAATTAGTCAGATATTTACCTGGTAATCATCATATTAGGTATATAAATCCAGAATCTGCAGGGTGCAAGAATACGGAAACTACAGATGCTTGCTTTATGCTCCTATTTAGTTCAGCTGCTGAAACATAAAATGTAACAGCCGATAAGAACCGTTCGGCCCATCTAGTCTGCCCATTTTTCCTGATGAAAGGACTCAACCCCCAATTAGTACTTGATCCTGTCCCAGAGTCTAGGTAGCTTTATGCCTATCCCATGAATGTTTAAACTACCTTAGTATATTAGCCTTCTCCACTTCTGCTGGGATGCTGTTCCATGTATCTACCACCCTTCTGGCATTTCTCTTGCTTTCAAACAAGCTTCCTTCCTGCACTGAAATCCCTTTAGGTGTTTAACTTTTCTCTTTTCCAAGCTATACATATTACAATCCCGTAGTCTTTCATTTCTGATCATTTCTATCCTGTCAAAAACACTTTTGTAGCCCTCCTCTCCAATGTATCAATCCTGATCCCTGAGGTACCCCACTAGTAACAAGTCCTTCCTCCGGGTATACACAATTAACTACAACCCTCTCACTCCTGTCACTCAATCATTGCGTAATAAATTCATCAATTTTGACATCCAAACCCAAAGACTGGAATTTATGTATTTTTATGGGAGGCAGTGTCAAACGTCTTACTGGAATCTAGCTAGACCAGGGAGGAGCAGTGGATATAGTAACTGGAATAAGTTAGTTTTAGTAGTAAACCTGTTCTGTGTGCGATTATGCAAATTTAACAAGCCTATCCTTTAGCATGGTGTCCATTCATTTCCTAACTACTGATGTGAGACTTTTTGGTCTGTAGTCAGAATCTGATCAGTCTTCTTTGCTCCTTTTTTTTGTGAAGTTGTACTACAACTCCAAGTCTTCTGAAAGTACTCCTGTCAATAGCCAGGACACTCCAAAGCTCTTTTAATAATTTGAGTTAATCCCATCGGGTCTCATGAATTTGTCTGTTTTTACTTCAAGTAGAACTTTTTCCTCTGTAAACACACCTGCTTTACATGTCTATTTCTCTTTGCTAACTGGGGTCCCTCACCTTCACCTTCCTCTACAAAAATTGAACTTTATTTAAGCAGTCGACTAGCCTTCACTTATATAGCTCCCTTCATTTAACTTTAGTTTAAGTATTCCTGGATAGTGTTTTTGTCTTTACACCTGGCTGACCCAGCTGTTTTTTTCCAGTCTAGTTGTTTCTAGGTTCTTCTTGTATAAGATCCTACTACAGGAGTGGATATGGTTTGTTGCAAGATGTGCACTGAGTTGCATTTCCCATTTATGCCTGTGGTGTTACAAAACAATTTAGTCAAGAGCTAAACTAAATTATTGGAGACACAACATAGTTAGCATATAACTAATTGAACCAAAGTTGGGTGAAACTCAATGCCTGCATTAACTCAAGCATGAAAAGTCTAAATCAAGCTGGGTCTTCACAACTATTCAGCGTTTGAATGGTCACACCAAGACCCATGAAATCAAGAGGTGAATGTAGGAACTGAGTCCCGACAATGTCAAAGTTGTATCATGTTTCATTGCCAGTTCTGCGATGCTGATTTTACTTGAAGCCTAGTCACAAGGGATAATATGTTACTATAAGATTGACTGGTTTTAAACAATTTCCCAGTGCTCTGTGGGTTAGTTTAGGTATCACCTTATATTGTCCACAAGGGATTGAATACCATATGTTATGGGTTATCCAGGTAGTTTAGTAGTAGTTTTATGTATCTTTGGTAAACAGTATATTGTGCCAGTTGACAAGGGTACTGCATGATGTATTTCATTTTTTTTTTTTTTAAATTGGTAATAACAATGGTAATGGAAGTAATAGAATAGTAATGGAAGTAATGGTATGTTCAATGAAAGTAATTTAGTGGTAGGATTTTTTGAAAGTCACATACAGTCCTTTCTATATTTAACATTCCCATACACTTAATAAAATAGGGCTTCCATTATGACAACATTGCTACCCTTATCCGAAGGTTTAATGGTAATGTCATCCTGACATTGTGAAAGATAAAGCATCTTTAACTAAAGAAACATTTCCATTTGCGACACAAAAAAACACATTACTAACAATGAAACATGATGGATTTGGTTACATTTTTTATAAATTGATGTAGTTAATTTTAAGCATTGGTTCTTACTTGTTTTGTCCATTTGGTTTACGAATACCTCTAAAGGATCCCATACTTGCATTTCTTGGGGTTTTATTGAAGTGCTGGTTTCAGAGTCCTGGAAAAACTAAAATGTACAGTTTAGGGTCCTGGATTTTTGTTTCTCCATCTAGTATTAACCATTTGGGGCCCTTCTGAATATATTAATAGTTTTAAAACCATTATTTTTAAAATCATTTAATCTCTCAAAAACAATTTGGCTTACATTAATTAATGTTTTAAACTTACTTGAATTTTAGAATAGGGGGTTGATTGTACATTCTACCAACATGTGCACACACCGATCACTGGAATGCTATCCTCCTGTGGTAGATCGATGTGTTTTGTGTTTTTATAGAGAAGGACTTCTAGTACTATAGAAAGTGAACCAAGGCATCCACGGAAAACACCAAAAAGCCTCTAATGCCAAGTTTTCATTAGTTAGGGAAAGGAACATTTCATAAATGTTCTAAACATTAATTATATAAGAAAACCAAGGATTTATGTTCAGACACAGTCATTCAAACCTCACGTACATTCTACCACAATGTTATAATCAGTATTCAGCTTTAGTCAGACTACAGGCCAGCATGTAAAAATGGATTTAAACCAGCCTGTAATTCATTTTGAGTATAATACTTTTCTTTCCTGATAACATTTATGAGGGTTGTACAATGAAAATATTAGCAAGAATGATTTCATTGTATACTGTAATGCAATAAGCAGCGCCATGTATAGGTGTGTTCAAGTATAGAGTAAGTGTTTAAGATCCACTAATTTCAAAACCCCTAAGATGAAAATTCACTGATCCAATTAAATTCTAGCAGCATTTTCGAAGAACAAAATCCTTATCGATTTATTTCATGAAAGTTCTAGCATTATTGAGAGTCTGAAAGGTATTATGAAATAACCAGCATAGACAAGATTTCGGATCAAGTGAAAAAATAAGCTGTCGTGCTTAAATTCATTACCTATATGTTGTGTAATCTTGTTCAAGTATTGATTTTTTGTTTCTATATGACTGTACATACGTAGAATATCTGACCTTTATTTTTTGCACATGGTCATATAGAACTCACATAAAGGAGAATTGATGGGATCAACCACAGGATTTGGATAATTCTTCAGAAACTTTGTCATTGCCTCTCTTTGTTTTCTTGTTTTTTGGGGGCTTTTTATGCAGTACTTGTAATAAAGAATTATACTTTTTTTATAAACTGCTAATGAAAAGTTCTCTTTTAATGGTGCTGTTCAAAAAATTATTGGTCCTTTTGTTAAGTTTTACGGAAACAAACCTTGGCAGATCAGTTATTTTGTTCTTTCCTCTAAAGGTGTAATCCCATAAAACATTTCTTTTAGATTCTGTGACAATAGCCTATCAGTGGCTGCTTTTGTATCACGTGACAAAAAATATCGAGCCAAAATTGTACTTGATTAAATTATTATCTGTGTGGTTCGGCAAAAGCAGATGGAACAGCACCTTTAGTCGTGGTAACATGTCATAGCTTGAATTGGAAAATAGAAAACAATATGTACAATTCAATTCTATTTTTAACCACATAAGTCATGTAGATGCTAGCTAATAGAATACTCTGGGTTAACACAATGATGAATATTACAAATTGCATTAAAATACAATGCTTGTCGTGCTTATAAGGACATATATCTTCAGTTCTGGTCCTTTGATCAACTCAAATGTAATATTCCTTAACAAAATAAATAATACAGAGAATATGTTTAACAGACTTTTTTATTAGCATTTTATTTGCTATGTAACAATATTTTCAACTACCGTATTTATTTGCCTTCCTACGTGCAGACAAACTGAGTTCCAAATGTAAAACCAATCAGAGATTTTCTTAAGTGGCAAAAATGAGTAAAGTAAAAGTAAGGGCTGCCGCTTTCATTTACCAATAAAATGTATATCATTCCAACAAGTGCAGAATATAATGCCTTTGAAAAGTAATTTCCTGTTGACTACTTCTAGAAGCAGTGGCTATTTTATTTTGAACTCTGGATTTTTAAGCCAGCAGAGGACACTAAATCAAACTGATGCCTGCAAAACCTATTTCTCATACAGTTTTTTTTTACATCTAGTAGCACAATCACTGGGGTACTTGAATTGCTTTGAGTACTTTGGCTGACTGCAGCAGATTTCCATTAACTACTTTTGTACTTTAAAGCACACAATATACGACCACTCATTCTTTATAGACTTATTCATGCACTTGTTACATTGTGAGGATCTTGTTTAAAGATTTAGTATTAAGGTTGTAATTTGTTCACTGCTGTATGTGGGAACTGGTTTAAAGTATCTGTTGAAAAAAGTACCACTTATGAAAGACATAAAGGCATTTACAAATGCCCACAAATCTGATACATAACCTGGTTATTTAGATCTATGCAAATGCAGTTTGCTAGCTAATACACCTGTGTATACCTAATGCACAGTTTACCATGCACCTATTACTCTGCAGAGACAGAATGGCCAATGGTAGGGTAAAATAGGATATCTGGGGCTCGATTCAATGGACCTGACCAAATGTAGTCTGCGTCAGAAAATACAGAACGGTTGTTTTGTACACATTGTGTACATAGCTGTTCAATGCCCCTGACGAAAAAGCAAATGAACCGCTGTTCTCAGCCAAAAACCATAAAAACAGAACGTGTCACCAGATCACACAATGATGTGCACCTTGAGAACGGCCAAACAACCATCAATTAGATAAAAGGAAAAGTATATATATATATTTTTTTTTGCAACGAAAAAAATTTATTTTGTCACGTTGGTTTACACATAATGTCACAGTGTGATAGATATAATCTTTGGTGTTACAAATCAAACAATACAAAATAACAACACAAAAATAATAAAACACAAATAAGCCTGTCATGGCAAGGCAAGTGATTATGGTGAAAGGATTGATCTCCTATATCCTACTTAATAGTATTGGTCAATATTTGAATGGTCACACCAAGACCCATGAAATCAAGAGGTGAATGTACGAATTGGGTCCCGGGCCATATAAAAGTTGTATCATGTCCCAGGGCCAAGGGTTAATATGTATATGTAAGATTGCCAGATTTTAAACAATTTCCCAGTGGTCTCTGGGTTGGTTCTTTGTACTGACAGATAAGTCATGTGAAATATAAAAAAATAGCTTTGACTGAAAGAGACCCATCATAGGCTCTGAAGGCTCAGTCTACTAAAGGTACCCCACTAGTAACAATTCCTTCTTCCGAATATATACCATTAACTAGAACCTTCTGTCTCCTGTCACTCAACTATTGCCTTATCCATTCAACTATTTTTACATTCAAACTCTCACACACACTCTGTGCTCCTCACTTTTTTAGTGCCGGAGTTCTATGGTTTCAAAGTAGCATTTTCTGTGCATTCAAATGTAGGGTTTCTTGTAATTTTTGAGGTTTAGTGAGGTCATTAAATCGACCCCAAAGACTTGGGTCCTGTCAATGGTGAAAGTGATTGCTTTATATTGATTATTAACTGAATTTGTAAATTTGTTTAAAAAAATATAAATATGTAATAATTCTATAGTGATGCTGAAATCCTGAAATGCAGGATTGAGGATAACTAACTTTTAAATGGTTGAATTAAACAGTTAAATCAGTAATTTGCCTTCATGGCCCTCATGGATCTAGCACCATGTGGCTAGGTTAGAATACCTCTCTGGTTACACATCTCCTTGGCAACAAAAAATCCCACTGACAGCCTTACTTACAGGATTTGTGTCCCCCTCTGGACAGGTATATTTATTTTATTAATGGCAGAAATCTGAGCGGAATTATCCATAGAGTTAATGCCATTTACTGTCCCTACTACTTTTTAAATTGGTCTACACCTGTTGCTAGTAGAATTAACCTTGTACAAAATAAATGTGGACCCCTTTCAAGCTACTAAGTCCCATTGAAGGCAGAAGTAGACAAAAGGAGGGAAAAACACGAGAATGCAAGGAGATCATGTGCTTTATTGTAAAAAGGGTTAATTTGCTACGTTATAGAATTATGTGTTTAATACTGTCTATCATGTTCTTATAAGATTTAAAAATAATTTTTGATGTGATAATAATAATAATTTGTTCTTTGACACAAGTGCAGCAAATTTGTTCTGCAAGATTTTTTGATAGAGTTTAAATGATGACAAGTGTCATATGACTGCAATGATACACAGTCAGAATGTATTATATCTGAGAGAAGTTCTGCTTGTAAAGAGTTTAAATGAGAAGTCTGAAGTAAGTATGGACTTGCAAAGGCAGAGTGACTATGATGTCACACAAAACGCAATGATAATAGAATCGAAGAAGCTATTTTAATTTATTTAATTTATATTGTACCATCAAATTATGCAGCAGTGTATACTGGGCAGACAGGACATAGGACATTTGGGTGGTTTGGACAGATGGTGAGCTAACTTGTCAGTTAATATCTGAAAAAGTTGATCTCAAGATAATCAACGACTGGAGATTAGGATAGAGACTAATAAAATGGTGTAGGACATTCTGTAGGATATTAGGTCTGTATTTATGCCAACGTCTTATACTGGCTCTTTGTCTACTTCAAAATGGTGTGAATATTTAAATATTTATTTGGTGTTAGTAATACTGGTTAACGTACATGTTAAAATACTGTTATGTCTGTTGGATTCTTATGGAATTTATATAACATTGACAATTTTTGGTGCTCCCCCCCCTCCTTTTTTTGTTTTTGTTTTCTCATCTTCTCTACCACTCCATATCCTTTTATTATTTTTCACTTTTGCTCTCTTTTTTTAATCTCTTGGACTAAACAGTATTCATATGCTTCCATATTTTTCATGGATTTAATATTGTATTATACTTTTTCTTTCTGTACCTATATAAAATATTTTTTTCTGAAAATCTCAATAAAAACTTATTGCATTAAGAGAGGCACTGGATAATTCTTGTATATGCGTATGACATGTGATAGGCAAAAGGTGTTCAGATGAGCATAAGGGCTGAGTAGTTGTGGCCTTGGAGGTAATTGAGGACACGTATTAAGGGGAGCTGCCTTGAAGAGCTTGTGGGAGTCAGGAAAGCAATTTAAAGAGAGCTTTATTCTTTATGACCCAGACTAGGCATTAGGCTACAGCACTTAAGTTTTTCACAGAGGTCCGCAGGTTAGAGGAAGGATATTGAGATGATAAGAGGGCAGAAAATCTGTACCGATGGTTAGGAACTTTTGGTAACCCACAAAAGAGGCTTGTCTATAGACCTATTAATCTTTAGAGATGGACCAGACTAGGCATGTGCCTTGTGCACTGCTTTTATGTTGTGGTTGTAGATGACAGAGGCGTGCGGTGTAATGGTATTCCCATAGACACTATACTACAGCTCATGCAGACTCTACTTAAGGTGAGAAAATTATTTACATATCACAGAAAAACATTACTGTAATTCTGATACATAACCGGCCTTCATAAGGGCAAAAATAATTTAAAGAAATATGAAAGCAGAGGAGCCAAACCGAAACTCTAAATTGGTGCAAATGTTGAACTTTTAGTTTAAAATTAAATTTAGTTTACTTGTCTCATATGTCACTTGGACAAATAAATTATCATAAACCCACACGACAAGCAATAGACTTAACATAACTATTATAATGGTGCTTAACAAGAACACTGGAAAAGACTTTAAGCAGTAAGCCTTTGAAATGCTATTTACTGTTGCATTATGTTGTTTACTCTAGAGCTTACTCAGCGGTTTATGTTTTATAACTGTATGATTTGTTTTTCTTTCTTGGAGCATAATTGGGCATGTTTATTACCAGTGAGGAAAATACTAACACTAAAAGAAGCAAGAGACAGATATCTTTGAGAAAGCTATCGCTAATGCCACATAAAATGATTGCACAAAACAATAATAAATAATGCTGCATAATGTGTGTTTTTAGCATATAATGATAAAACAAATGTATAGATTAACCCTCTGTAGGTAAAAAATGACGTAAGATAGTTTACAGTCCTGTAGAAGGTGCAAAATGTTTTTGGAACAGTAGAGTAAGAAAGGCATTGGTGAGTCCAGAGTTCGAAAGGCTCTCAATCCGGTACTGTTTGTAGCTAAAGGGAATACTAAAAGCATCAAATGCGCCTTGTATTATGTGAAATGACACAGTCTATCCTTCACTAGAATTTTAGAAGCTTCAGCACACTTGCTTTAGAAGAATTACTAGTAGTAGCTTTTATATCTTCTGTACAAAACTCTTTGTCTATATTCAAATATACATTAAATTACTATTTGATACACACTTACGAGATAATGTGAGTTGTGACCAGGTGTTCTGTATCTGATAAGGTGTTGGCTGTGTAACTTGCTCTGCTGTTTGTGGCCAAGCAAATGTGAGCCCTGTGCTACCCCACATAACCTGAATCACCAGGTTACACAAAAAAAGTATTCAGTTGATGCAAATGTGTCATAGTACATCATAGTGTTATGTGCCTACAAAAATGCCACATTGTTACTTTATCTTTTAACTCTATCTTTTAAGTTGGTGATTTGCAAGAATAAAACATCTCACATTTTGTGTTAATATGTGTCTTTTCCAGCAGTTTATCCTCCTTCAAAATCATAATCCTCTACTGTCATAAATCTGAGAAAAGAGATATGAGCTGGAGGGTACATTAAATTATTTATTGATTCCCTTTACATAACACTAGTCTTCCAGCATGGATCCTAATCAACAGGAAGGTGAAGGAAAGGAAATCTCCAGAGTAATATATTTCATAAATTGTTCTCTCATCATTCTGTTTAAAGTTTCTAAGTTGCTCAGTTTGTTTGACTCTAACTTTCTGTTCCTTGAGTTCTCTTTTTGGCCTTCTGCACTTTACTTGAGGTTTTTAAAGAAATTAGGAAAAAGATGTCAATTGTGGCAGCCCACGACGGGAATGAAAGTAACATGAAGGATGAAACCTTTTGTTTTGATTGAATGGGAGAATTTCAAATGGATTTTCTTTTTTATTTTTAAACTGCCATATTCTGTCTACAACTTTTTATTCAATATTCCCTTTGTCTCAAATTGTTAGAAATGTATGTGGTATTTTTTTATTTATTAGTGCATTCGGATTCTTACCAATTTTAAAACACAATTTGACAATTTTGTTAATTTGTACAAATGTCCGAAAACGAGGAGGAACCTTCAACAAAACAAATGAAAACAAAGCAGAGAGCTCTGAATTTTGCTCCACTATGCACTCTTCCACTCTTAATGAGCCTGACCAAGCCAGCCAATGGGCTAAAGCTTAGCGTGGGTCCATGGCACTTCCACCAGCTATTCCATGCCAGTTCCACCAGATCTCAGCTGTCAGGAGATGTGATTAGTTTTATGGTACCAATCAAAGTATCTGAAAAAAGATGGTAATCCTTTTAATTGCCAAGCAGGAATACTGTAAGAAACTGATGCCCTAAGGGCCAGCTCTATTATTAGTTTATTTATACAGGAAACAACAGCACTGACATTATAAACATGCATAGCAGGGCATCAGTTTCGATAGAACGGTCAAAAAGATCATTCAATTAAGATCTAAGACTGTGGGGTCTCTTAGAAATTCCATGGAAACTATGTTGACACCCCACGTAGCTCATACCTTGAGTTGTCACAAAAGCAGAATGTCTGCCCCACAACACATTCATGATGTTGGTGATCTGACACAGAATTGTAATGTGCTTTGGTATTTTAATGATTTTATATTCAGTTTACATATATACAGTAGATATAACAGAATGTTTATTTTGTACAGGGAATACATTGATAAAAGAAAGCATTTTGTAAAACAGGAGAATTATGCAGTGATGATATCCTGATTTATTCTTTATTAATTTAGTAGGCCACATGATCTTTGTTGATGAATAATACATCTTTTTAAGAATAAATAGTTATACTTAGTCTGTAATCATTTAGCCTCCAGGATTGCTTTCAGCAGGTTCTCTCAAACCTATATCTAATTACACTTTACATGCATCATGCATCTTGGTCATCAAGAAAAATAAACTAAGGCAACTTTCCAGTCCACAAGATCTATTTCCTTATCCCATTGTAGTGGCATGGCCAGGTGCTCTTACGTATTATTCTCAGCAAGAAGAAACTCAAAAGATGTTTGTCAGGACATTGGAGACCCAGATCCCTTACACAGACTAGATCATACCTGAAAAACAAATGTATATTAAAAACTATCATTTCTAAGGAGTGGGATTGTAAATATGATAAATATGAGGAAACATTGAAAAAGTACAAATTCTGAGAAAAAGCTGAGAAAAAGAGTGGAAAAGGGTTAAGGGTAATAAAATGACTAGATGAACATTAAGAAATAGATGGAAAAGTATTGAGATAGAAAGCGAACAAACGGCAAGAGTGTGAAAAAAGAAAACAGTAAGAGACAGGAAGATGAGGGGAGGTGGGTAAAGGTAAGAAGTAGATGCCATCTTGCATATAAAGTTCTGAGCTACAAAACATTGTGTATTAAATTGGAACTTCAAATTCTGGTGCAGTTGTATCTATGGACAGGGGATACCAAGTGAGATGGTCCTATCCATGGAAAGTTAACATGTTTTTCTCCTTCTGGGACTAGAAAATGTCTGTTTTGCCAACAGAAAAGGTCTCAACAGAGACTTCATTCAGTGTCTGGCTGTTTGGTGTGTTTTAAATCAGTTTCATGAGCCAAAAACTTGACTGCTACGTTTACAATACTTTTACTACATGCTACTATATGTATACTTTCAGGTTCTAGTTGTCAATTACACTTGGATCCAGTCACCTCAGTAGCCACATTTTCTGCTGACAAATCATTTTGGGTCCCAAAACTGATGAATGGCCACTTGTTTTATTGTACCTTGTTTTTTTGCTCACTTAAGAACTGCAATGTTTGTTGTCTGTGTGTTATCTACTAATGTGGCAATATTTGTCCCTTTTCTGTTAATGATTAGCAGTGGAGATTTCAGTGACCGCATTCCTATGTCTTCACTTGCACTAGCTGAGATGTTCTCTACAAAGGGCTAAGGCATAACATTATATGTCATGTGTATCCCTGGACTCAATGCTACACTTTGTTTCACTTTATACACTGGAAGTCCATGTCTAATTTGAATATCCACTCCAAGGCACATGAAGCCAGCAATAGGTACAAATGATGGGCATTTTAACTCTCTTAGACCTCAGAATCAACAAGGTTGTTGAAGGGAGATAAAGTTTTCCTGTGCTCTCAAGACACCTGAACCAATTCAGAAACATGTGGTTGTATGGTGCAATGTTGTAACCAAATAAAATAAATAAATGACAACTGAAACCATTTTGGATGAAAAGGCCGTGGTCTTTTATTTAGCTTATAAACCATAATAACCATTTAAACCAATTGTAACCACACGTATCAACCAAACAGAAAAGCTCTTGGCCTAAACCACAGAGCTAACCAATACTTTAATCAAGGCCAACTGCCACAAAGCCTGTTAGCCTAACAGTTACAAAACCCACATTTGTTCACTCCCTTTGCAGAGAGCAACTTTACCCCAATTAAAAGCCACGACAAATAAAACAATTTTTTATTATATATATATATTTTTTAATATTTATTTTTTTAATTTACATAATACATCTACAAAATTAGAGAGAGAGGGGGACAAATTCAGCAGCTATCTTCCATGCTGCTCCCCGTGGCTCTTGCTGAAAACCGCTGCTCACCAGACTCTACGGTCAGTGCAGTCGGTTAACGCAGCCAGGGTAAGTGAAATAAACGCCTCAGGAGCCTTCCTTTTATAGGTGAAAATCCTGCCCGAACCCAGCGCGAGCTAACTATTTCCCCAACAACCACATGTAACCCTGTGCTAGTTTCACAGTGTTTTTTCAATCTGTCTAGACCTGTGTGCTCCATCTGAATGTTTTTCATAGTCGTCATTTGTTTATCAGGGGGGCTTAAACTAGTGGATTTTTAGGCTGGTCAATCTAGGCCAGCAAGGTAGAAACAAGAACTAGACTTTACCTGTTTTGTTGTGAAGTTCTCTTGTAACTAAAATAGAGCCTAGAAATATTGTATCCCTGAGCCTTATTGTCGTAGATGTCGTAAAATTAGTTTAATCTGTATTTTTGCAAAGCATAAAAAATGTGATGTATATTATTATTTTTCGTTGTAAGCATCATACCAATATAGTATATTATAAGCCATTGTGATATTTAAGACATTTCCATGGATATATGCTTTTTCATTTTGTTTCAATGAATGGCTGAATGTAAATTTGCAGTTTTATTGATTGTGGGTCGGTTGATTAAATAGCGGTTGATTATGTATAAATCCTTAGTGGAATCAGACTTTTAATTTCCTTCTCCCCAATATATCTGTATGTGTAGTAATAATCCACTAAGTATGGCATTATCTCATGTTCTGAACACTTAATTATGAAAACCCTTCTATTTAAATGGATATCACCATTCACTTAGAAACATTGTGTCTGTTCCTTTTTCTCTTGAGAAACCAATGTAATCAAACTAATCTTCTATAAATGTGTACATAATTGCATAGTTGAAGTTCTTATATTTAGTTTTAGTTGTATGTATATCCAATGGCATGTCACAGGCATTTCATTTTGAAGTCTCCACACCGTGTTGTAAATATAGCATGATAAAATATTGGGTAATACAATTTATTTTCAATTTCAAGTTTTTTTTAACAGGGAAATTATATGTAACATAAAATGAATGTGCAGCTTTGCCATTAAAAGATGCTGATGACAAGTGAAAATGTTAGGGATACTGAGTAATGAATATACTTGTTTTACCAGTAAAATAAATGTTTAGGTATTACCCTAATATACTGACTTAAGTCGGGGGCCTAAAGTTCGCCGGGAGGTTACATCCGCAGGGATGCAGACAAAGAAAGAAGAGAGAAAGGAGAAGATAACAAGAACAAGACGATACCAGGCACAAAAGCAGTGCTGCGAGACATGGAAGCGGAAATGGTCTGCAGAGGAGATAGGGAGACATTCTGAGAGTGTGAGTGAAAGAGGCTGCAAATGCCGTAGGTGTCTGGCCTTGTTTTTGAGTTGCTCAGCAATGTGAGTAAATCAGTACAGTTCCCAGGACCCGTATGGAAATAAAACTGCACTGATTTACTCACATTGCTGAGCACCTTGTGATTCTTTACGTTCAGGGTGTTGGGTGGAACCCTGCTCGTCCAGTTAAGGCGCTGTCTGACCGTCTTCTAAGTGCGGCCTTGTTTTAGGAGATTGTAATAATAGTTGCAGATTTTCATGAATTTGTACCATTTGCAATGTGTACAAATCTGAATGCACAAGACCACTGTAAACCTAGATCAAAACTACTACACCACTGAAAATTCTGAGCATTAATAAAAGTTCTATCATACTTCATAACCAGGGCATGTCTGTAAGGAGGCAAAACAGCAAAATGCGTTTCTTACCATTAGGCAACAACGCCTTTAAACAGTATACGCATCATTTCATTTCTAACTTTCTTTTATGAGTTTATGAGTTCCTTCTAGTGTGTTGGACAATGACGGTCAGTGTGTACTGAGCATTTTACATAGTTACATGGTTACAAAGGCTGAAAAAAGGCATGCGTCCATCAAGTTCAGCCTTTCCCATATCTGTTAATCACTGTTGCTGTTTTGTCTAAAGGCTGTCTTGTACAGCAGGCTATTACTTTGAAGGGATCAATGTATAACCAAGTGGATATAGAGGCATCGGTTATAATTGTTAACCTTATTTGCATGTGCCTACCCAGAATCCCTTGTGGTTGTGGCAGCACCATGAGATTTCTGAGGGAAAGACAAGTCTTCTGGCTTGTCTGGTGTCTGTAGATGAGTGTTTAATAATACT
>VKOC01000005.1:11514174-11555672 GCA_009364415.1 Spea multiplicata
CCAACTCCTAGTGAGCTTTGTTACATATGATGGATAAATCCATTGATTCTTTCCTCACTCAAGACAAGAAGATCAGTTATGTTTCACTAATGAGGCCTGGGGTGGACCTAGGCTTTCAGTTTTACCATGTCCTAAGAGGAAGCCATCTGCTCAGCAACAGGGTCTTCAGCTTTTTGCCTATATTTAGTTTGCCTATAATCAAAGATATATTCTTTTAACTGAGCTTCTGACCTAGAAGGATTTTGAAAACCTAAGCAAATTTAAGTCATTGATACTCCAGACGTTGCAGGGTTTCATCTCCCACAAGAAATTTAGTTGTCCAATTCCCCTGCTCAACTGCTACAAGAATTCATGTTTTGAGTATCTTTATGTAAGCCAAGACAGTTTTTCAGGCTTTGCTTCTGGCCCATAATTAAAAAGCAGCCTTTGCATGTCTTAAGATATTCCATGAAAACCTGTACTATCTGGCGTTCTTGAAGACTACAGTTGGGAACCACTGATCTAAAGTGAGATATCAACTTGGATTTCTGCCTTCCTTACTATACAATACTATATTATTCAATCAATTTCAAGAGTTACACATCTAGATATGCTTCACTATCAACCTATACTCATTTATTTATGCTTTATGACATTTTACAGCTTAAAAAGTGGCGTAAAAAGCTATTGTATTTATTTTCCAGCACTATCTTTCTTATAAAAATAAAATCTTTCTTTCTTGATCTGTCATAAATACAATCTGCTTTTGTTTTTCTAGGAAGGCTACATGTATTTTCCATTGAACAGTTTGCTCAGTCACCTTCTGCCCCACTTTTGCATAAAACAACTTGTCTAATTTACATATTCATGAAGCTGAATGCACTATACAGATCCTGCTTTGTATTATGATGAGACAATTAAATCAGTTGTGTTTATAACTTGACTGCACAAGAATATTTTATACGGTACCATTTTTTAACCTTAACTCTATCTGGAACTATTGACCTTTTTAAGCAGTAGATATAACACACATAAACATTCAGACCCAGATAATTAATGGAAATTTCATCGCAATTGTGTTAATTTGTTACTATAAATAATGATAACATGGTGGGTGGCAAAAATTACAAATTTCTTCTCCAATGTGTGCTTGCATGAAGCTTAAGAAATAAAGGTTATTTTGAGAGCCAATGTCCATCAATATAATCCAAAATAAATATTATTGATTTTATTAAAGACATTAGTGACCTATTTTTTTCCTAGACGATACACAACTACTTACCAGTGTGTGATAAGGTTATAAGCCATACACTTTCTTTATTTGTTTATTCTGTACTCACAGGGTCTGTCAGGGATAACTGACAACTCATCATATTGCCAATGTTTCACTCATTTCTGTTGCGCATTACAAAGTGACGCTTAGAATCAAAGATACTGTATTTGTAGGTTCATAGCATGCTAGGATGGGTATGTATGGAGTGATTTTCTTTTACTTTTGTGTTTTGCTTGTATTTTTTAACCGTCCTTCTCTTGGAATAGGGGACATCATGTAGAGGAAAGAATTGAGTTTGGAAATATAAGATGTTTGCTAAGATTCTAGCTTTTGAATCTTGTATTACTGAACTGTAGAGTTTGGTATTCTATACTACCCTTTGTGCCCTTCTCCAATGTTGTTTTATATAGCCTTATATCATTAAGGCTTTTATGGACATTCGGACCTCACTTTAAGATGATAATAACAATAATAGCATTAATAATAATACAAATAATGTAATATTACATGTAAAATGGAAGTTCAAAAATATTTGCAAGGGAATATGCTATAATTGATTTAACTTTATGATGTTTATTCACTAAAGAGGGAGTTTTCAGGAGAGTTGTGTTTCAGCAACTTGACTTCTGTATTTAGAGTTTAAGGTATATGTTCTAGATTCTTCCTTATAATCACCGCTCCATGATCCTCAATACACCTTGACATTCATCTTCAACCTTTGATATTATTGCCCCAGAAACCACATGAATTATCTTATCTACCTTTACAGGATCTGACAGGCTTATTGTTACCTTGCACCGCAAAACATTTTATTTCTCCAGCCCATGATATATTGTAGATCTGAGATTTACTATATATGACAGAATGCTTAGAACAGCTCTTATTTTACTGTTTGTTTGGAAAATGTTTGTTATCAGCATTTTTTTGCTTTTTATCTTTAGAAGGTTGTATGTCATATATGAGTAGTGAAGCTTTGTATACATTTTATTGGTGTTTTAAATGCTCACAAGTGGATTCTGCTATGGATTATTGGTTATGTATGTTCTTTTGAATTAGTAGAAAAATGATAAAGCCACATAATGTTATGGCAATAGAATGTTTATGAAAACCACAAAACATACTCTTGCATCAGGGAAGTTCCATTTCATTTTTACACTACACTGTGCTGATTCTATATGTTAATAACCGCTAAAGTCCTATTTGTACAATGCAATCCTCTCCTTTACTTACTTTATTCAGTGTCCATCTTAGTGATTAAGACATAATTCTATTGTTGAACACAAAACAATATGCAGTTTGGAGTAGACTAGACCAAGAGCTAGAACACATTCTGTACAAATGGCTAATATGCAGCAGAAAACATATAATTCAAAAACAAAGAAATTGTTTTAAAAAGAGAAAACAGCACATTATTTTATTCTGAAAATGGTAACAAAAATACTCCTCGTTAAATACTCCGCACCCATGTACCGAAGCTAACTCTTCAGTTGTTTGGGGTTAGCGATGAATATCTGCCTGGTATGACAAGTCTGAACTTCTTGTAGGTTCTTGACTAAAATGTAACATCAGGATATAATAACGTTATAGTCAGGGTTTATTGTCTTTCGCTACTTAATTAATATTCCATGTTGTATGGTAGCTTTTATCGTGTTTATATTGTTGGATAAAATGTTCCTGTTAAACTTCTAATAATTCATTATGCATTTTGTAAAGCTTGACTAACAACTCTTTCCTATGTATTGAAAAAATACATTTTATTCCTCATCCAAATAGCTTGTAATTATTTTTTCTAACACCTCCATATTCAGGAACATTTTGAAAGGCTTGGCAAGTTCTGTAAGGATCTCATGTTATAAAGAATGTCTTTCCATTTCACAAACCAATAGGCTCTAGAGCTGGTTAGTTAAGTTTTTGTTCTAACCTTCAGAATTTAAATTAAAGAATGCTTCTTGCACAAAACTGCCCTTTCGTTTCCCTGTGAGTCATGCAATGTATAAAGTATTTGTATGTGAAAGGGAGAAGATATCTTTTTATAATGCTCTGTCAGAGCACTGGCTTCCTAGGAGGACCCACATTTTATGTGATCATCCAAGCTATGCAGTCAGAACAGAGAATTTGCCTTCCTTTTGTGAAAGTTCTTTCCGAAAACCTGACAAGGTTAATCTCTAGAAAACTTGCTTTTTCATATGATGTCCTTCATTTCCGAATGCATTTTTGGGGGTCATGGTATCTATTTATTTGTTGATTACATATTACTTTCAAGCTACTGCAAATTGTACTTCCAAACCTAATAGTCCTTGGGTAGTTTGATTAATTGTAACTTTTTTCATTAAAAAACCTAGACTTGTTAACAGATTTAGCAAATAATGTGTTTGGGATTTATATTCTTTAACCCTGGACGCAGCTAGTTTTAGGAAGTGTGACTTTGAGGCAAGGGTTTAAGCGACCTTTTTTGACCTACCAATACTACAGTATTTGCATAGCTACTGAGCTTCACAGAGTAGGCTCCAAGTACATTGACTGCACATTAAATCCTCATTTTCTTATTTTTATTAAGGAGCTATGTCCACTGATTCCAGTATGCATATATTTACCAAGCCACCTGAACTCCTAATACCTTGGGTAGGGAGGGTATTGTTTTTTGGATTAGTGGTTAGGTAAATCCTTACTTTAGTGGGTCATCACATCTGATGCTTGCCTGGGCAGGGGGCTGAAAAAAAGATATTCAGGGGTGATTTCAAAAAAGGTATTGCTTCTATGTTTTGCTCTGACTGCCAAGGCTGAGCCAAAGCCCAATATAGCTATGTTTCTGGAATCCCACAAGTGGGATTCTGGTTGTGTGATGGATAAAACAACTACATTTCTGGAAGCAATCCATTTGAGACTGCATCGATACAAGTATTCATCTTGCAGCCTGTATCTGTTGTTGTTTTGCAACGTACAGATTGTTCTTGGTGCCATATCCCATACCAGCTGACTCTCCGCTGTCTTCACTGTGCTTGTAAGATCTTCACCACAAATAAACCTCAAGCATTATCTTCTCATTATTCTCTAACGTGCTCCAAGTAGCTCCGGTAGTTTTCCTGGAAACATCATGTTTGCTTTTAGGCGTGAAATATTTGTGGAGGATATAGAAGCACATGTTCTTTCGCTGACCACCTGTTATTTGAACATTTTAACAACAGTGAAACACAGTTGTGGATTTTTTAAACACCGCCTAGCAGATAATAAACAATGTCGGTCGGCCTTCTGTTTGTCTATGAGACTTTGTTGCCTCCAGCCACAGTGTTAATTGATATGATTGTGCTGGCACATTCTAAATAAGAGAGTAACTACCCACTCAATCTTTTCCAAGATGTTAAATACCTCTGGAGATCACACAAAATGACAGAGAGAAAAGCAGTAACTTTGTATAAGTGCAGATATGTATAGTAAATAAGTAATGAGGTGTACAAATTCAGATCTAGCAGAGCAAAGAGATCAGACTTTCTAAAGCATTTCATCGGTTGTTTGGGTAAGCAGAAGACTCTAGCTTTTTAGAGCCATTCATACTACAATGTTCATGAATAACACATTTATTAAAAGCAAACCTCTGATTAAATATTTATTTCCAAAATAAAACAAGCAGGCCAGTGTTCTTGCCAAAGTAATATGAGTTGTGCATTAACAGTAAATGTGAAAGTTTTAGGACAGCTATGGTAGAAAGAATTCTGTTTTTTAATAAAACATTTTTTTTTAGTGTTACTGTTGATTTATGTGCGTATTTTGTTGTTCGGCAGTCATTGAAATTACTTTTGTGCAGACCTTAAAACAGAGCATTATTTTTGCTTAGCACCTACGATTCCGCGTCCTTGTTTAATGGCCGTCATATTTATTATTTAGATGTCAATTTTATAACATTTGCTGTGTTGATCCTTGCTAGGGATTTTATTTTAATGTACCCGCAGTTTATTCCAGTGTGTGAGAGAGAGATACAAGTCAAACACATGCCAGTACTTATTGAATGTATCCTGTAGAGAATAAAAGGACATTTTTATCAGATGGGAAATTAACTCTTTGCAGGCCTCCATCACTTAATACCACAATCATTTCTAATTTAAAGACTATATAACCATAGTCCAGTAAAACTTGTCGCCTCACATCACTAATCAAGTGATATAATGTTGTGATATACAATATTTAATATACACATGTGCCTGTGCTGTCAAAAAAGGGTTTAAAGATGAGCTTATATAAAAATAAATAATACTGAGCTCTACCAATATTTGGGGGCAAATTCTAGTCATCTGGAGACCATGCAGTGCTTGTCTTATTGGTCTTATAGTCTTCTTGGTGCAAAAGAGGGCCTATGAAGATGACTTTAGCTGCTAATGACTTTATCTGTAATGATTTATTAGCAACACAGTGAAGGTTTTTTATTGTCTGTCTTATTTTTCTGCTACATTGTCATCACATTGTTTTTGGCTCCCTAATAAAACCCCACATAGTAATACATCATGGACAACTAGTAGAGATTTTACACAATTTTTGTTTGATTTATGTGTTTACTGTTTTGTAGATGGATCAAAGGACATGATAGAAGAAGAAGGAGAAGAAGGTCTAGCAGGTCAAGAAATGCCTGATAAGAAAATCACCGAAGGTATAGCAGGTATGATGCAAAAAAGCCACTTTGTACTTTTTTGGTATGTATTATATACAATGCATATCATGCCTGCGATAAGTTCATAAACATATGTAGAATGTGAGTTGGAACATAGCTCCCGCTTCCTATCTCATTAATATTTTTAATACAGTGCCATAATTTCCTATTCTACAGTAAGTGTGTAATAGATCGAATGAAATTCAGACTGATACCAATAGCAATGGGCGATCTTCTTGCTTATTCATATGTATGTGTACCTAGTGCTCTGGACTGTATATACAGGAAACGCATTAGGAGGCAGTTCAAGACAATATAAGTAGGCTTCATATGAACTGAGCTAGTTGGTTGAAACCCAGAACCCTGGAAGAAAGATTGATTATAGCTTTAATAATTCAAATTATTATTACATTTGTTATTGTAATGCCACTGTAGAGTTTGCCCTAGAAATAAAACTATTTTTGTAAATGGAAATGGAAATGGATATGTTTCTTCTATTTTACTAGAGCAAGATTATTCACAAGAGACTAAAGTTGATAATCCAACTGATATCACAATGGACTCACAAGGTATTGTATGGTCAGAATAATAATTAAAGAGTAATTAATTTTATCTCATCATGGGGTAAAGTGCTAGGTCCAGTGGTATCTCCCATGTTGCTATTTATTAATATGTTTGGGAAATATATACATTTGCTGGCTCTGGGTCTCCTTACATGTTAACCCATTAATAGTACATCCCAAAAATTCCTTTGTAGTGATTTGCTGATAGTTTGAACATTTTTATTTGCCTCGGGGTAAAGATATTCCAAATTAAGTCACCTGTAATCAAACTTGATATACCAGCCAAAAAAGCACCAGTTAGAATTCTCCCATATAATTAAATCCAAGTAAAATATCAGCTCTGCTATGTGTGACCCTGTGAAATGGCCTATTCTCACGAGACTCTGGAGAAAAATAATTTTGAGTTTCTACAGGTATTAATTAAGACTGGTTTTCTTCAGCTGTTACATTGTGATGTGATTTGTTTTTTAAAATTTATCATACAAGAGAGAGCGTTTTGTCACCTAAATGTTAATCAACATATACACTTGTCAATTTACTAAGAATTGAAACATGTTATCTAACATTCTCTAAAACATAATTAGCTTACATATGCTATAAATTAGTTAGACAACAAGACCTAACTTTCCTCGACAAAGTACATGGTACTTACATTTCCCACAACACTAAATAATACTTTGTAGTGTCCTGCACTGCATCAGCTTTTTATGCTTCGTTTCTTAAGTCCAATTCATTATTACCATTTTAGCCGACAGTCAAGAAGATGAAGCAAATGCAGATTCAACCTCATGCCCCCCAGGAGACATAGTGAACGGTAATGTACAAAAACCTTATTATATTATTGGAATATTTGGGGTGCAATCTATTTTACAAAATAAGGTGCATAACTATGGCCAACAGATAACATTAACCCACTGAACTTTATAATTAGCCTAGACATTCGTTCTAGAAGCCAAATATGATTTTAAAAAAGTTTCAAAACAACTTTGTGCAGCACAGCATTTCTGTTCCTGCTGCCTCTTTGCCGGTGGCTTGAGATGACAATTAGCGGATGCCAGCATTGGAAAGAACAAATGGGCACCTTGTCCATTCCATCTTAATAAATGGAATAGCTTAATCGTTTATGGATCTTAGAGTAAAACAATTTACAAGTTTAGTCTTTTCATAGTATGTTTAATAGAAAGACTACACTGAGGCACAAGCTAACCTATTTGGTACTTCAATGAAATGTTACAAAGGACTTGGATGAGTAGTCTTTTAACTACAGCTATAACATACTATAACTTTAATGTATATTTATAACATTTTAAGAAAATAGATATTGAAGTTGATACCTATTGTTTTGGGCCAATATGGAAAACGATGCGCAGGTAAAGAAGCGTTCCCTCCCTTATTCAGATCTATAAAGGTATGAACTATGGCCAAAGATTCCATTTTCCGATAATACCCTTAATTTCCATTTCTTTTTCATTCTGTTCATAAATATCAATCCATATTTTATTAGCCCTGTACATATAGACTGTACAAATGACAAACCCCTTTGTTGCAGCAGATGTGAAAAAGATCCGCTGTCTCCAGTTTTACAAACAACCACACATTAATTACTTTTTCATACTAAAAGCCCAGATGGCTTTTCTATTAATCTGGCGGAGCATAAATGTCTTGACCTCATAATAAAACCATTTTGTCAAAGTCATTGACATATACTTAATTACTACACTATGCTGAATATATATATATACCTAAGTAGGACACACACGTCAGATTGACAATTCCCTATAAATATTTTTCTTTTTTTTTTTTTCAAATCTAGAATACATTGCAGTTGGTCCTTATAATTATTCCATTTTGTGTATTTCGCCCTAATTGTGACTTTGTTTTGTTTAAATTCATGTATTAAATGTAGATAATTGTCTTTAATATTCTCTGATCACAAATTCTGTTATGCTCTAATTGCGTGTTTCGATGTTTCCTCTTTTATTGTCCTATTAACAAAGAATAAACATTTAGCTTTTTGCTGTAAAATTACTTTGCTGCCTAATATACTCTGCAGACTTTCAGCCCCAACTAATTGGGGCTGAATTGGTTCGTATAATTTATGAAAATTATATTTCATTACCACAATTATGAAATACAGTTAACCCCTTAAGGACCGGGCTTATTTTTTATTTTTGTACCTTGTGGGACCGAAGCTGTTTTAACACTTTTGCGGTGCTTGTGTTCAGCTGTAATTTTCTCCTCTCCCATTTAGTGCACCCACACAAGTTATATATTGTTTTTTTTCAGGACAATATGGGCTTTCTTCAGATAGCATATGTTTTGATCATATCATCTTATTTACTATAAAATAAATTACTACTATTCTGAGTTTAGAAATACCCAATGTTTTTTATGTTTTTTTGCTGCTTTTTGTAAGTTGGGCAATCAGTACAAGTTAGCGTTTTATGATTTCCAAACCATTTTTTTCCAAATCTGGTCATTCTGCCTCCATCTCCTCTTTGCAACATCTTTGAAGCCGGTTAACTCAATTTAACCCATTCAAACCATATATTTTTGAAAGCTAGACACCACAAGGTATTTCAAATGGTGGTATTTTAACCCTTTTATGCATGAGATTCTACCATCTCCCTTTGCCAAAATTTAATTTTGTATTTTTTCCACACAAATTGTACTTCAGGAATGAATGCATAGCTCCTGGTATACATCACTATCAAACAACACCCCAATGTGTGTTCAGCATCTCCCGAGTGCAATGATACCCCACATGCATGGGTGTCGTGTTGTTTGAGATTTAAAACGCCACATTTGGGAAGTGCGCTTTTTTTCTCCATTTTGGTTGTTAAGTGACCGTTTTTGCGTGACGGTCCTGAACCGGCAAAGGTCGTTAAGGGGTTAAAGATTTATTTTGCATGTTTAAATTTCCTTACTGATGGGAGGCTGTTTCATTTATCGATAACCCTCTGGGTATAAGTAAAACTTCCTTGCATTGCATCTAAACCCCATCTAAATAGACATATTCCTCAGAATCCTCTTTATGCACTTTTCCCCTGCCACCCATCCAGATACTGTCCCTTGCAAGAGGTGGGTTTCACATCTCCTGCCCAGAACTGCACAAGTTCAAAGGCACCTTCCACCAGAAAGCTCCGGCCCAAGACCTAATGAGACCCCTAGGCTCATTCCCATTTCAAATCTATGGGATCACTTTTCTGCACAATCATTGGCTTCCCAAACTAGTGGACATTACAGAGAATGTGTTTCAATGCACATTGACCGTTTTAAAGAAAAAATGCATATTAACTAAATGAGTGAACTTTAATGAAAGGGAAGTAAACTTGAGCAGAATTTTATATAAGTGTAAGAATTAGGATAACCTAGACTTTTTGTCTAGTTTCTTTCTTCTTCAACCTGAAACAGTTTTTCTATCCATTAGCATAAAGGACCGCTTATTTCTTGTCTCAGCTCTGGTCATAAGCATTGGAGCACGGAGAATGCACTCACCATATTTTCTTTCAAATAAGAAGTTTCTAAAAGGCATCTCAAACACAAGGCTCGCCGATTTGTTTTTTTACCCTGCTATCCCTGGGAAGTTTTCTAAATAATAGCTTTATTGACTAAATAATTAAAAGCAATAATGCACCTTTCCTCTTCTTTGCTGATCTTCCATGAATTTTGTCACAAAGACAGGGTCAGATATTTTTCACCCTTTCAAAAGTTTCTTTTTATTCTCAACAAGTAAGTTTGCTGCCAATTCTAATTAGCTAGCGGCTTTTAGACCTTTTTTAGACTTTTTTTAAATCCTTACTGAGCTCAATCAAGAGTTTAAAGATGCAATGTTGAATATTTATTGTTTAAATAAGACGTATTTACCAAAACATTTGTTCCTCTTTGTATTCCCGTTTGATAATGTCACCAGACACTCCTGAAACCCAAGTTGTTGTTTTTTTCTTGCGTTTTTTTGTGTTTTCACAATACGTCTTGTAGTGGATAATTTTCACGAAGGGCTCTTACTTTAAGACTCAGTCAGTCCCCTTCTGTTTGTAATTAATTTCAGATTGTAATGCGTTGCTTCAACATTCCTGATTAGCATCTTCCGAGTGTTACCTAACGTGGAACACGGGAGCTTTTGTTTTTGATGCTGTTAGTCTAAAAGCAGCTTTGGCTTTTTTTAAAAAATATACATAAAAATCGTTCAGAAGTATTTCAATAAGAGCAAAAATTCACGCTAACAAAAAAATGGCATCTTATTTTCAATTTGCATCTTATCAGAGCAGAGAGTCTATTATTAAGAAGGGTATTAAGCTAAGAATACAGCTTGATTGTTTCTTTCTTAAGAATCAAGAGATAATAGCAAATGATTATTCTAGTAAACATTTGGAAACAACTGAGATTTGCAAAAATGGAAGCAAGATATGGGTTATGTTATGAGGTTTTGATTTTTAATAGCTAACAAAGTTGAGCGATAGAACATCTACCAATTGAAACTTTTTTTTGCAAATGTGTTTAACCCAGCCTACGTTATGCACTAATTAAAGGCTACAGTGAAGTTTGATTGATTAAAAGTCATTGTCACTTAATAATAAATACAGATCTAGTGGCTGCTTCACCTAGGAAGCACAATGTTTTAGTTTGCTACAAATTACTACACAAGAACGATTCAATTACCTGATACACACCTGGGAACATCCTTTGGGACATTTTCCATGAATTCTATTACCGTTAAGTAACATTGGTCATGTGGCAGGCTATCCTACAACATAAGTTAATTTAACCTTTTAATATTTTATTTTTAAAGATATGTTTTTATTAACCCCTTAATGACAAAGCCCGTACATGTATGGGCTCAAAATGCATTGTTTTCAATGGGTTTAGGGACTGCCCATTGTCCCTGCCATTGTAAGGGGTTAAATATATATATCAATCTTCATTTTCTTTTGTCTAATTAAAAATATATCCCATAATTATCGGCGAATGCTGGTCGGCATCCAAAGACTTCGTTGAAACTTTTTTTCTTTGCCTTTTCTTTTTACATACCATGGTAAACTGACGTTTCTATAGAAGATCGTCAAATTAAAAAAGATCTGTTCATTTTATCAAAAGGAATTACTGTATTGATGTGATGGTGGGCAAATCTTAATATATGTTTCAGCTGTCAAGGTAAGCCCACTTTCTTGAAATTCTTTCAACTTTCCGACTTTAAAATCTTCTTTTGATGAAGTGTAGGCATTTCTCACTTAACAGCTTGGATGGTATTATTAATTCATAATGATTACCTAGCGCATAAAAATGGTAAAAATATGCTTTTTATTTAAAACATACGCCAGAGGAAGACTATAGAACTAGGGTTTTATGATATGGCTTCTCCTACAGTGTATACACTATATTAAGGGTCCCAGCACAGTGTGTGTATTCTGTGAAAAGGAAAATACACATTTTTAAAATATTTAAAATCAGATTTTTAAATTTTTGTGTATAATGCACAACCATTGAGTCTAAAAAGATATTTTACTTTGTCATCTACCAGGGCTGATTGTAATTTTCAGTACTTTCTAGAATGCTTCAGTGCATGCAAGATGGAATTAAGCACTATGGAGAGTCCATAATTTTCTTGTCAACATCAATTGTCACAGTAAGTCTCTGAGCTCGCTACATGATGATCTCATAGTGATCAGGAAACAGGGCACTGCAGCCCTGCTTACCTGACCCCACTATGTATAATGAGTTACAGGCGCATTGTTTTATCAGTTTACTGGTAATCATTCATGTGATTGTCTCTAATGTTGATTACATGGGCAGAAGTAATCGGCGTGGGGTGTTGCTGGTCTGGCCAGATCTCTATTAAAGATAGCACCTGTTTTGGCGAATGACAAGCATACTTATCTTTCAGCCTTAAACGCTTGCTTTTTATAACCTGTATACTCATTATTTCTCCCCATTGGGTTAAAGGTCAGTTCAGGACTTTGGCCTTGTCCATGTGTTAGGTACAGAAGGTTCCTGTAGAGTTTAGGTCCCCTGTTGCCTCAACCTTATTATGCTTAATAGTAACATGATTTCCCATGATAAATAACACCACTGAGGGATTTGTAAAATCCTTAGACTAGAGTTTAGTTGTGGCTTTTAAAACTGGATGCCTGATTTAATAAAATAGAATAAAAAGGTGCATCTCACTTTCATAACCTGAAAAACAATCCAAAGCCTGAAATGGTTTGATAAAGACTTCCATTGCATTTCTAAAGCTCTTGTACAAAAGCTTTGTAAACACAAGAAAAAAACATTGACCCCAAACTTCTTTAAGTACTTACGGACTGTTATAGTAAAAGAAAGACCATAATTTCTCATAAAAAATCATTCCTCATGCTTTCTTTAAATCCTGCTGTGAGCTCTGATTTAGACACTCTTTAGCTAGAAAAAATGTCAAAAAACTACCCAGTAGCACGCTGGCAGATTTTCAGACACCCAATTTATTTTATACAGTTGGAGATTTTAAAGATCAAATGTAGGCAGTGGCTAATTGTATTTCTTTTTTTTTAAAGTATTGTTGGTGTTGTTTTGTTTCTATACTTTGCTTCTTTCATGATGATTGATTATATACATGGAGTTACTGAAAAGAGGGCAATTAGGTCCTTTGAAAGGAAAATAAATGAGCAATGCAGAATCATATATAAAATAATAACAGCTTGTACTTTTCCAGGATTTAATTTTGCTGTATGTAATGCAGATTCCATTTTTTTCACGTGCAGTGAAACAGATACTTATTAATTTACAGTCGGTGTTAAATGACAAATAAAAATGAGGCTTAACCAGAACAAGTTTTTAGTGGGGGTAGCCATACATGCAGTACAAAAAGAAATCATGTAAATTGTTTCTCCTTGTAACCCAATGTTGATCACTGAGATGTTTTATTACCATGTGTTGCATTTTTTTTTCTTTTTTTGGTTAAGAAACCTGTTATTTCCCTGATAAAGTAAAACATACTCTACTCTGGCTGAGATGTTCTTTTCAAGCGTGGATATGAACGCTTGGCATTGTGTACTTTTAATATACCGTAGTTTAATTAAACAAGCAAAACTTTGCTACCTTTGTGTACAACATAGCAGAGAGAACACTTAGACTACAGCAGTTGCGGCAGCATCTAATACTTCATGTGTGATCTATAAATGTGGGAAAGGACCTGTCCCCCAGAGCCCGCATTGGCATGCTACCAATTCCCCAGCAAAATGCAGTTCTATCAGAAGACCTCTCAGTTACTTATAATGTTTTTATTGCTAAGGAAGACCTTGGCAACTCTAACTTTTTTTTAGCTTTTGTAGTAGTGAAATTTCTGTCACTGCAATCTGCCAAAGCATGTTACCCAACAGAGCACTGATACAAAGGATGCACCATAGAGGCAATCATAGGCAAAATGTGCTTAACCCTGAGTTAAAACAGATGAACCTGGACATGTTCTATTGTCTTAAGGATATCTAAGCGCAAAAACCAACAATATCCAGGTTTAAAAAGGTTAAACTGGTGCATGCTTATTTAAATACCAAAACATAAAAAAAGATTTATTAATTACAATTTAGCTTCATTTGGTTCCCTTTCTGCCAGGGACACATTGAAACAAGGGAGTGTAATGTCCCCACCATTGTTCTTTTGATTCCAGTCCCCTTGCTCCAAGTAGCAAGTCTTCTTCTATTTTTCTACATACATACTTAGGATTCCACTTGAAGAAAAGATCAATTATGTCCGGAAAGCTTTTGTAACTTTACATAATTTTCTTTTGTTGACCCAATAGCAAAGGTCTCAGAACCCAGGTATGAGATATGCGAAGCACTTAGTACATCATTGCCTGCATACCTGGGAACATTCCAGGGCATGTTATCAAAAGCTTCTCACTCATCTGGGGGGACTGGCTTAATGAATGGTTGGGGCTAGTTGCACACAGGGATGGAAGTAGCCCCAGTGATCCTTTATGGGTGGTGAATGTGATGGAGTATGTAAAGACTGGGCATGACAAAACCTTGCTCCCCTGTCTGGAGAAAAACGAACAAACTGACATAGAAGTCAGGGAAAGCAAGGAGACACACTCAGACACTCTGGGTCAAACCAGGAGGGTCCCCAGGTATAATTACTTGGCGCTACCTTTGTCTCAACCAACATGCAGAAAGCAGAAAATAGAACTGTGCCAATGATTTTCCAGACTGAACTGAATGGAGGACAAGTTCCAAAATAGGTGTTACCTGTTATCTACTTCTGGACTATCGCACAACATGACTCACTAATTTCCCATGATTATTAAGATGCATGGTTATATCTACGCGCTTGGGCTTCATGGGAAGAGGATGTCTTTCACATGCAATCCTTGTCACCTTGTCACTAACAAGAAATGAGACGTCACCTTAGGGTGACCCTTCTGAAAGTCCCTTCTGTGCATAGCTGTGCACATATTAAAAGAAAAAAGACTTCATCTATGGCTTTAATGTGCAGAGTGAAATATCATAACTTGAAATGCATAAGGTATAATATTATTTTAAAATATTATTTCTCATTTCTACCATTAACTAACATTCCAGAAAGAATTATGTCTAAAACAAAGTTTAGGCACTGCTTTAATTGCCTTTTATATTCACAAAGTTACCCAACATCTTCTTTGTCATAAAAATTTCCAATTAACAGATGTGATTTTATTGCTAATTAATCCTGTCTCCTGTGTAATATCCATATTTTACAGGTGACCCAAATTATTATTAAAAATATGGAATTTGTACGTATGAAGAATTCTAAAATATTTGCATCCTTTTGATAGCGAAGTATGATTATTTCTCAATACATTAGAAGTGAGACTGAAAACATATAGATTTAATTGGAACACAACATATACTTTCTCAGTCTTACCAAATCTCTGGCGTCCAAATGTGTTGGAGAATGCGGCTTGAGGCATGAAAGGGTGTGATCAGCCCTCCGAGGAGTTGTGGGTGTTATGAACCTAATTACACATCATCCCAAGGTGGCTGTGTGAGAGTTGTAATGCTGGTTTCCCTAACTGGCCAATGGCTAAAGAGTTACAGTGCCTGAAAATCAGGACTGTCTTGAAGAAACAGGGCACACAGGAGTTATGTATTACTGCAAATAGTCAATCCATATGGTTTCTGAGGGATGCATAAAGCTTGCATTGAAGATTGAACAATAGCTTTTGTATGCAAATCCCAAAAAGTAAAAAAAAGGAACATGTTGGGGTTGACCTCATATCACATGTGACACTTTCTGAAATATTGTCGGTATCATTGTGTCAGATAAGATCACAACATATATGTCACAATGCTTTTGGTATATATGGTGCCAGGAGCTCAAATGTAGGAAGAAGATTTTTATTCAGCTGTAGCAATTATGCTTCAATGAATACTATTTTGGAATTCTTCTTGTTTTTGTGTAATATATATATATATATATATACATATACATTATATATTTAAACTACTTACATTTTCAAAATTGAATAAATAAAAGCAGTTTCCACAGTACAAAAGGGGAGGCTTGTATACAATGTTCAAATAATATTTGATGAAAGGGATTTTCCCTTTAAGTATACCTTTTTTTATTATGTAAATGATTCTTGTTTTTTTTATTTTGTTAATGTCTATTATTGCTGAATTTTATTTTTTTTTTATATTTTGCAATTGAATAAAAGAAAGGTCTGAAAGGTCTAATTGACTTTTTGTCAATGTGACCTAGTGTTCTTAATTTATTCTATTGTTTGTTTCTTCTGTTGAAAGAATCACTTAAATACTTGTTTCAATTTTAGACAAACTTTTTATATTACAAATGTATGTATGAAAAAAGGTCACAAATTGAACCACTGAGGCTGTACTTGTTTGGATTATATATTTTAGTACTAGGTATGATGAGGTCTCATCCTCTTCTGTTCCTTAGTGCTATTACTCAGCGGGAAAGACATGCCACTTGAGACAATAGCAGTTCCTCATGCATGTCAATATAATGAATTATGCCACTTTTCTCTTGATTCAAATTAATAATAATACAATGGTGCATGAAAGAATTATGTAAATTCGGTAAAAATGCCTTAATATAATTTGCTGTGGTTTTTCTCCCTGTCTGGAAGGGTTAATTCACTGGATAGAAAAGAGTGTATAGTTAGCAACAAGGATTGTGAGTTTTATTGTCCACTACATTGGGTCTATTCACTGAAGAGAACGTTGACAGGAAGGTTTGCAGGAGGGCTTCAATGAGAATCTGCTACAGGAAAAGCTTTTTTTGGTTTTGGGGATGAAAAATATGAACTTTCACATACAGTTCCAATCAAAATTATTAAACCCCCCATCCCAAATCAGGTTTATTCAAGAATAAAACAAAAATAAACAGATACTGCTGCTGTCCTGGTTTTCTTAAACCTACAAAGTCTATTTTGTCGGGAGGCCGCTTAGGAAAACTTCCCAGCGTTTGTTTAAAAAGTTTACATTTATGAATATATTTTCTGTTCTAAAGTGTTTTTATTTTTTTTATTTTACTTTGTCACCAATAGATCCGGTAAACACCATCAGCGTGAAAGAAGATAACTATGATCTATGTCAAGAAACACCAACTGTGGGTTCCGATATTGATGGTATGTTAATTTAAGTCATATCTTTCTCATAACATTGGGTCTTCATGTAAGACATTACGTGAGTAACAAAAAAAAAATATTTATATATTATATGTGCCGTAGTTTGTTCTGTTTGGTGTATTTTCGGAGATGTTATACATTATGGTACCCAGCAGGACTGGACATGAGCTGCGTGGTTACTGGGTCATGCGAATTACATCAGCTTCATAGTTGAGCTTGTCAATAACTCGAAACAAATAACTTTGCTGGAGAAAACAGCAGCAGCGTAACAGCAATGTTTTTATATTTTCTTACAGTTGAAATGTCTAGCCAAAACGTAGCTGATCCAAATGGAGGTACTGAAGAGAAGCAGATGAGTAAGCGTTTTAATATTTTTTATTTCAGATACTTTGATCAGAAAAATCATTTCTTGTTTTCAGGAAAAAACGTTTGTGGGTGTTCAGAGGCTAAAACATCTAAGAGCCTGTAAAAATCACTTTGGCTTATTATTGTGTATCCGACATCTTTTTGAACAGGCTTTTCATAATTGGATCGAGAGGTTTTGATCTGATAGTTTGTGTGGAAGCCCCTGCTGAAGTATGGTTGCCCTTCCCTGCCGTGTCTGTTCGAGAGACAAATAAGCTCCAAATTTGATCTAAACGTCATTCTTTTAAACAGAAAACAGAGTACCTATGAGCTCCGGATATCATATAAAAGCTGTGCTCTAGAATTTATAGACTAGTAATTGAAGGGTTTGGGTTCAAACAAGCAGGAAAAATAACGTATTCAAAACATATATTTATGCTCCGTGGCAGCTCAAGGGGCCCTAGGTTAAAAAAAAATATTTAGGCGTCTCATCTTTACTCTAAACATTTAAGCAGTGCATAAATAAAAACACATTTATTTTATAAATATTTGTATTTACTAAATACATAATAACATTACATCATAACATTATGACAATTTCATTCACACTTATGTAGGCCACTACATTTGGGGCCATAGGCAGCTGCCTAATCTGTTTATATAGTAGAGTTTATGCATTCATTAAGCGCATCTGGCTTACAACGGTTAGTGATAAAGCTGTATATTTACTATTTCACTCTGCACATTTAAAGCCAAGCGGTCAGTTGTTGAAATTTATTAGTCCCCTTTTAATACTTGTGAGTTTGTACACCCAGTGCCCTGCTTGTCACATACACAATAGTATTCTACCTCATATTAAAAAGGGGAAATCATTTAAAAACAGAGCCACTTTTAGAAAATAACTACCTAGGACTTCCGTTGGTACTGAGTTTTCAGTTGATTGCGTAAAACTAAATTTTCATGCTGTGAAACAGATAAATCTATTTTCTCACTTTCCTGGTATCATTCTTTCACATTGTAATCATCATTTTTATTTCCTTTTTAACACTTGAGATGAAGGCTCGTTAAAAAGGTGTTTCGTAATATGACACTTTTGACTAGTATGTAGTGCAAGGAATATTCATGTCAACCAATGATAAACGTAAACATTAACTGGTGTAAATTTCCTGCGGAAAGGGTTATGTAGGGACTGGAGAATCAATTCCGTACGTGGAGAAAATGTTATGTATAATTTACATGACAACAAAAATCAACCAATTTATAGTATCTCAAGTTCTATTCTCTGCATTATTATTCCATGAATGATTAAGCTCTCAATCTTTACATCAGGAAAAAATGGACAGACTTCATAGGCGAAATGGTTCTTATCTGCCTTCAGGTTCTTTGTTTCTATGCTTTACGAGCGCCCAGGGAGAAATAAAATAAAAAAATGTATAAAAGTATTTGTTGCAAGTTATTATTCTATCTTCTTTTTTTCTGAGTGACATTAAATGATAATGTTGTCATAGACAACTGACAATGACTGATATTACTCCGCAGGATACTGTAAAATAATTACGCTTATTGATGAAAAGCTGATAAAGAGAACTAACACCCTCTAACAGCTACACGTTTTGTTATCACGTTAGAAATGTGTATTCTGATAACAATCAAATAATTGCTGTCTTGAGAAATTATACAGTTCTTTTTTTTTTAGTAGAACAGTGATATTACAATGAAATGGGCAAAGTCCCTCCAATTTATCACACTTCAGGTCTATGTGGACCACAACCTTTGCGAAAAGCAATGAGTAGGTCTTTTATGAAGGCAACATTGGGGAATTTGTGGGACAACATCCAACCTCAGCGCAATCAGCAGACACAATGCTTTGGTTACTGTAGAGGCCGCTATTCTAAATTTGGTGAGAAATCAGCACTTTGCGTGCTGTGAAAATAACAAATGGCCAAGTGCAGTGTTCATTAACCCCTTCAAGACCGGGACTTACCTGGTACTTCCGGGTCAAAGGTAACCGGCAGACCGGGACGTACCAGGTACGTCATCGATGATACGCAATCCAGCGTCGCTTTGAACGCTGGGATCCCCAGCGATCCGTAGCAGCCACTCCCACTCAATTCCGTGCACGTGATCGCTTTGCAGCGAATCACGAGCACGGAATTTAAATATTTAAAAAAAAAACAAGGGAAGACCCAGTTTTCCAATGCCGGTCCGGAAGGGGTTAAATCTACAACGATATGCACACGATACAGCTGGAGAAAGGGACCAACAGCTGTCCTAGATGTTTGATGCTAACGGCGTTTAGTCAGAGGAATCAATATTTTCACTGCAAGTAGAGGGCAAGATTTCAGCAGAAACTGATAATTTGACCATGTGAATAATAAGCACTTGTCAATTGGAAGTGCACAAGAGTGTCCAACAAACATATAAATCTATGTGTTGGCATGAAGCTGTAATGGCTAAAATATACACACAATACAGCAGGGGAATTCATGCTGCAAATCATATTGTTTATATAAAAACATCTCAGTTATAAATATAAAACATAATTCATTCACACTATAGCCAAATATTGTTTGCCCAACACTAGGTCAGGCTCCCTAGATTTAGGTGGACCTATATAATCTTAACATGGCTGTGTTGCCCATCATAGAGCTGATCCAGTGATACTAAGTTACTACCCATTGCGACCCCCTGCAAGTTATAGCCCTCTTTGGACTTCGGTTACAAGGCACTTGTGTCGTCGAAGGAGTGCTAGCCTGGTCAGAACCTCTAAACATGGATGCAAATGCAAAAAAGGGAAATCATATTAATAGGATCTGCAATATGTATTTCTGTGCTGATTCCATACGTATGTTATGCTAATGGGAAGTGTTGTGTAAAGACAATGAGAAAAAAAGAATGTTATGTTTATTTTAATTTTTTTTTAAAAATCCTTGAGAAAATAGGAAAAAAATAATTAAATTCATCACTTTAATTTTGAATATAAAGCAAGCAAAAACAACCCCCCCAAAAAAATATTGCTTAATTTTTTCCCCCAACCAAAGTACAGTAGCCAGTATGTATATTTTGTTATTATCATACATGTTTCTAATATGTTTTTTTTCTTTCAACAGAGGAAGATTGAATGAATTGCTGAAAATGAACAACTACTGGATGGCATGATTTCAATTTGGGCCGAGGATGTTTAGAGTGTGTTCTTCACAGGGTTTAATAGGGCATAAGGACTAGAAATTATTATTTTTTCCATGTAATTATCAGTTGCAGGTTTTTACCAGTTCCAAATTATCTCCATTTGAAACATAATATGCAAGTTATTGTAACGCTTCATAAAGTTAGCTGTTTTTCATTTAAAATTCGAACCTCATTACTCATTCCAATGATTTTTTTTTCTGCTTGTGATCTGTTACAATATATCTGATCAAAACTTACTCTGATGAATAATTTGGGGGAACTGTTTAGTTGCATTACATTCTCTACTAGTGATTTGGTTTCTAAGAATTAGTAAGCAACCTGGCATAAGTCAGCTATTTAACCCCCCCAAAAAAAATAAAATAAAATTCATTAAGCTCATATGTATTTTGTATGACAGCTTATGGGTAATGGAATTTAAATACTGTTTAAAGAATGACAATAACTATTTGGAAAGCTTGTGATTTTTCTTTTCTTGCTTTACTTTTGAATGTAATGTTTAGCATTTTCTTTTTTATATTTAAAAGGAATACTAAATATAGCAAAAAATGTGTTTGGTTTGTCACTTTTCGTTACAAAGTCTTGTGTTGGAAGCCAACTATAGGATAAAAGGTGTCATATTGATAAGATTAAACAGAACGACTACATTATGAAACCATGTAAAATTAATTCCGCACTACTGAGACAGGAAAAAAGGAACATGCACTCTGGCGTCTATATGAGAGGTTTAATGATATCGACACCTCTGTAAGTGATATAGGTCTATGATTATAGCAAGTTTTGGAGAAGAGTGTCAACACTTGATCTATTTTCTACTTCGCATGCATTTTCTGAATGCAGAACATCATTTTTTATTTAATTCTGTAAAATATCACCATATGGCGATTGTTATACTAGCAAATGTGTTCACACAAAAATAAAAGGGTTCTTGTATATTTTCCAAAAAAAGGGGACATATTGGTTACATTTGAACCAAATACATGACTTTGAGAGATGGCACAGCATGTATCTAGGATTGATGTTGTGCAAAACACGTTCCAATTAAAGTAGAAAATGAATACCGTTTTTTTCTTGAATGTTTTGTTTCTCTTGAATATTCAAACACTTCCTATCCCACTGTTAAAGAATAATTTATCTTTGGCATGCTACAACTCTAATATGATGTTATCAGTTCTTGAATACTCCCAGCATTACTGGAAGTGGATTTGAAAAATAAAACACACATTAATATACTTCCTCCACGCTTGTAATGCTACTGAATTATGTAAGTTTTTCTATTGATCAGCCTCCGCTTTGAAATGAATTCAGTTTAGAAATACTACAGTCCACCACGTGTAAGAATATTAAAAAAAAAAAAAAACACTTTTCCACGTTTTAGGCTCAAAATAAAGAGGATGTGTAAAACAAATTTACACATTTTACACATTTTACACAATTTTTATTTTAATGCTTCTTTATGCTCATTTCAAATGTGATGCCGCAAATGGGTACTGAGTGGACAGTCCTTCCACAATGCAGGAGAGCTTCTGATTGATTTTGATCAAATAGAAGTATTTAAAGGTCCTTTTTTTATGATAATCACATTAACTGAAATGTGCTAATAATGTACAGCTGGATTAGAAAAAAAAGCATTTGCACATGATTTTACTCCTCTGTAAAGTAGCTCTTTAATAGTAATTTAGGCACAAATATATAACCTGTGTTCTATCTTCAGCTTTTCTCTTTCCAGCTTCCTTTCTCGGGAGTAATTAATTGCAATAATTGTTAGGTGAATAACATTTATTATTATCAAAAATATGATTTAGATAGCTACCACCACGATAACTTTTTGTCGCT
Source organism: Spea multiplicata (assembly GCA_009364415.1). Classification (NCBI taxonomy): domain Eukaryota; kingdom Metazoa; phylum Chordata; class Amphibia; order Anura; family Pelobatidae; genus Spea; species Spea multiplicata. Next base: position 11,536,596 of record VKOC01000005.1, read on the forward strand.
GCCACTTGACAATAGGTTTTGTAAATCAATTAAATAATTTAATCATTAAAACTGAGTTTTCGTCTTTATTATAAATGGTAGTTTGAAGCAATAATTTAAAAAAAAAAAAAAAAAAACAGCTGTGGATCCACAAAATAGATTGAAATTAGAACAAATAAAATCCCTCAAAGTCATGTGTCTTCATTACTTTCCTGTGTATTTTGGCAGGTTTCAGAAAAATCTACATGAATTTGTAATATGTTTGGAAAAGTTTGTTGCTTGTTTAATTTCCTTCCAGAAGTGAATTTCTTTAAAATGATTTTGTAACCAGTAGATCATTTCCATATTAATCTGATATCTTCCATAAGTCTGAATTCCACACATATAATGCCTTTATACTATATTTGTTTAAGCAAACTATTAATAAAGTTGTTCAAGAAGGTTAACTGTTTTGTGTTTATTTGTTACAGATGCTGTTTATATTCATTCATTTATTGTACATTTATAACATGGAGACATTTTCTCTCCAAATGTTCTTATGGCTTCCTCTAGTTCCTTGTCTTTTCGTCTCTCTTCTTTTCACCCTTTTACCAATTCATCCTATGTTTACCATGATTATGCATATCATTCCAACACATATTAGTTTATTTTTGATACTGTGGACTTCTGTTCGTATAGCATACCTCCCAAGTATGAAGGGGCAGTTACTCTTCATGGCCCAAAACCTTCACCCTTTTTCTCCTTTGATGCCTGCGTTTTGTGCTGAGAATATTTAGTGAGTATGAGTGAGTGTATGACAGTATTGCACAACGTTAGAAGTTCAGCTGTGAAACCGTGGTGAGCTCCTGTATGCAGAAAAAGTAAACAAAGTACAAGATGGCAATTCCATAACCAAAGTGCAGAAAAACAAGCAAAGATCAGGAAACATAGAAATCTAATCTAAAGAAATGATCTTCCAAAGGCACCATAAAAACAAGGCACCACATATGACAGTTTGGTACCATCATGTCGCGTATTTGGTGTACATCTTTAACATTCGTCAGTCATTATGTTGGCTCCTGTGCAACTGGGTACACACTTGTTAGAAGGGTGCAATTACGTGTTGTCCCATAATATGGCTACTCATGCACACACGAAATACCCAGGGAACACAACATGTTTGTGTTTTTGAATTCTGACATCACCATTCAACACTATATGGTACTCGGATATGTAAACAGTGACCAATGTGAAATCAGAAGATGCCCTCTTATCACCAGTGCAGGAGAGCAGAAGAACATTCACAGCAATACAAGTTGCTGTGAATGTTATGTTTTCCTTTCAATCAGAAAAATACCACCGCTCTGCCTCAAATGGATGCACAGAGCCAGGTAAGGTTACTATGGAGGCTGTGAAACAAAGCACAGCCCTCCAAAGTGCAATTGGGCTGATTCCTTATCTCCCTAACTGCAGTGCAACAGGGAGCTGCTGCTTCCAACCGACCTGCTGCCCAAGGCATAGTTGACCTTGGCCAGAATACCCCGCAGTGGGTAAAACTGCAAATCAAGGAACAAACATTTAGTAACACTGGGGTCTAAGTATTCACAGTGCTATCTACAGAGGTGCCCATTGGATCATAGATGTGTTCAATATATTGCAACTCTGAAGATATATTTTTCATTTTCTTACTTTGGTGTATAGGAATACATAATAAATATTTGGAATACAAAATACTTCTACATTTGGGAACACATACATATTCAGAGTATTTTTTATTTTACTAGTACAGATTAGTTGCATATTACCTTTTTTAAAACATGTTAAAGATGAAGGTGTTCTTAATGGCATTAAAATATTTCATAATTCTATTTAATGTAGGAGATTTTACAATATGAAGAATACAGCCCCATGTATTTATTTAAATAGTTGATGGCAAAATTCATTTTAATTACCAGATAATGAATGTATTCTGTAACTTTTTATTCTTCCTTCTTCTATGAGTGATTATTTGCTTCTGCAATAAATAACTAGTGTTGTTTCAACTTTGGAAGCATCGTATATATTGCATCCAATCTATTATTTAACGCCATCTGTACTAAAAGTTACGTGCAGCTGAAAACTTTAAAACTTAGAAATACAGCCGTAATACACTGTTCAAGAATTTTAGAATAATAGAATTATTTGTCAGTATTATTTACCATTCTATATATTTTAAATGCAACTTATTTTGTAAGCACCAATCAGTGCTTCTACATTTCTAATTTATTTAAAACGGGTAAAATGTCTGCTTTATGTATAAGAAAAAAAAAATAAAATCCAAAAACACACAAGGCTAAAAGATAAATAAATATAGTACATAAACATGTAAATTCTAAAGGTCTAGCATTGATGAACATTAATGAACACCTTCCGATAGAATCCCACCCATATTAATTAAACTTCATGAACTCGTTTTGATGTTATATAAAGCGTTTATGCAATTACATCAAAATACTCATGCTCTGTATATTAGTATTGAAAATCCTTTACATTAAATATATATTTCTGTTTCAACAATAATTGGTGGGTGGTGAAAAGTCTATTAACTTTTAATGTTTGTTGTAAAAAAAAATCGTCTGATTTGTTGAAGTGATATCTTTCCATGGGTACATTATGGAATATTTAGATAAATGGATTACCAATTGTACTTTATTTTTAATAAAATAATTAGTGTTTACTCTTGATACTCTGATAAGTTATCCTTATAAAAATATTAAAATATCCCATACATCTGAGTGATTGCTTTTCATTATCTCACATAAAGTGCTTATTCATAATATATATATATATAATAATATATATTATATATATATATATATATATATAAAGGTAGTAATGCTATATTTCTAAATATTTTGAGATTTAATGAATTTGGAACAAGATGCTCCATAGAGGTGGATAATAATTTCATTTAGCAAGAAAGAATATACAAAGAAGTAAAAGATGCTTATGTTCTTCAAAATATAACAGTGCATTAGGGATCAAAAAGTGATATATCGAGTGACCTTTTCTTGTAAAACCAGATTACAATTATTTTTGCCAACCTGTCAAAAGTTTATTTTATTTCGAAAACATTTATCACAGATCATATAACCTAATACATAGAAATGTTTAATTTTATAGCAGATGATAAAAACTATTTGGTCCATCTAGTCCATCTGTACTAAAAACCTTTAATTGTAACGTGATTTATGTTCTCACTTTCTAGAGCTGTGGTCTATGGATAAACCACTATTACTCCAGTAAAACAGATTTCCATTCAATGGATTTAAGATTCTCATATTATTCATAGAAATCTAAAACTTTCTATCTCTTAGATTATGATAAGGCTTTTGAAGATTTAAGACAATGCTGTTTTTTTCTTCGGCTTATGTTCACTTATTTCTACAATGATCCAGCACATAAAGTAATATTGTGTGATACAACAGAATCAGTCTATCAGATTAATGTTCTATTAATTTCTATTATTACTTGTTAAAACACCCAGCTGAAAATCTCAAAATGTTTATAGCCTTGGATATAATGAAACAACAAGTAAGACATCCTTCTTTCCTTTTTGAAAACAATATTCATAGATTTAGGGGATTTTTTTCTTACACTACTGGGAAACAATGGATTTACTAAAACCCAGTAGACTTGAAAGTTATATTAAATAATGATACAAACCAAATATGTGAACACCAGTAGCTTTAGCCCATGTTTGTCTTACTGAAAATGTTATTGTTTTTATTATAACAGAACAAACATTTTTATTTAGTGTCTTTTTGATGTCCAAGATATTTCACTTTATAGGGCCGTGTTGCTTGTGTCATGTGTTAAACTTTAATAACCTTCATTTTTTCCTCCTGCACGAATATACAATATGAATGTATTCTTCTTGTTCTTGCATTTAATAGGAAGATTCCATTGCCCGTGTGGAGCCCTTTTAAAAAATAATGCACATTAAAGTACTTTGTGTATACTTTCATTTGCATTATTTCACTACCAAACCAAAAAAACAGGTCTTTGTATTGTCATTGGGTATACTTGAATATACTCATATATATATTTATCATATTCCATCATAGTTGTCTTTATTTCAAAGTACACAAGTCCAATTTAGAAAGTTAATTTAATCAGTTTTGTTGTCTGTCTATGAAGCCTTTTCTATTCCATGATGTCTTTTTTATGAGCTGATACTCAAACTGGGATTGGATACTTAGTTTGGTCTTGCCAGTGACACATAATGATGTCATATTACATTCTCACTTTGTACACTCACTGTAATTTGAATAAACTCTCAGATCCTTCTCCATAATATTATCTTGTCATGTTGATCCCCTTAAATTTGTGCAGTGTAGTGCTCGTGTTTTATGTACATAAAATGCAGAATAGTATTTATCTTTGGAACAATAAACATTCATAAAAGTGAAGAATTAATATTTCAGAACAAAGTTAATTAGGATTTTTCATCAACTAATCAACCGCACAGCATAACTGAAATGTATAGATAATAATAAATCCTCATATACATACTGTAGATACACAACTTTTGGAATTACATATACAGTGATGTACACTACTATGATTAATAACATAACCATACAATTCAATAACTAGATGCCCCCTTGTTAGGTGATAATGATGGGTGATTTTATCCATGTTGCTTTAAATGCCCTATAAGATACGTGACACATGATATATGACAGGGGCCATTTTATTTTTTTAAATCCACACATAAAGACTGTATTCGTAATAATGAGCATGAACAAAAATCCACCTTCTAGTTACATGTATATCTGCATAAAACACATGGGTTTTCATCAGTGCGCTATTAATTTTCTGTACTGTCCTAGTCCTAAGCCAGGGCAGCGCCACACTGCCAATGTTGTAATCCTTTCCGAGGACTAGTATAAGACATCATATGGATCTGTGATGCCAGACGAAACAAAACTACAGAGGCTGTCCTGTTGGGTGCCAGTTGAGAAGATGAATGCCCTTTTAACCACTCCAATGAGCAGTGGCACTTTAGGGAGACTGATTGGCTCCCCATTATGCAAGAGGGGCTGTCTAGACCATTGTGGATTTCATTAAAAAGTAATTTTTGTGGTATGAAATATATATTATACATTTTGTTCACATCTATAGATGTTCAGAGAAAGAGCCGGATAAAAACAGGCAGGAAACTGGAAGCCCACTGGCAGGGCACATGGCTTGGAAGCAGCTGGGCGGATCATAAAAAGAGGTAAAAAAAAAAAGGCTGCGCTTAAAATAACAGATATAAGATGACCGATAATAGTTAATAAGCTGCTATGGTGAGAAGCTCTTAAAAGTGCATATAAAAACTCCCCCAACTAAATATGAAATAGTACAAATGTAAAACAATAAAAAAAAGTATTTCTCTAACCAAGCGCTTATAAAATATTAAATCTATAGATTATAAAGTAACCTTAAAATACTTAAATTCAAGCGTGCATAGGTCAGCGGTTTTCAATCGATGTCTCTCAAATGCAGATATCGTATGAAATATAAAAGGCAAAGAGAGACATCATAGTGCAAAAATCACTGTATAACATGAAAATGTTAAAACCTATACACAGTATGCTCACCGTATTCAGAGCCAAATTAAAAACTTAGGCTTGTAAAAGACACATATGGACACTTAAGGCAGTGTCCTAGCCCCTTTCTGAGAATAATCACTCAAGATGTTTTGTATTAATTTAAAAGGTTTTTAAACAATTGATTGATACTTCAACACTTAAAATAAAGGTAGGTATGAATGGAACACGCCGGGGTCTGGTAAGCAAAACTGGATCATTGATGTAGCCAAGAGTCATACACGATAGACCGATCAGATGCAGCCAAGAAGTAGCTCTAGCAATGAGACTAGGCTGATGCCTGGTTTATATTGAGCCTTAATTGAGCAAATGAGGGGCATTTCAAGAGCATTAGGGAACAGTATGGTCCAAGGAGAGGCAGAATTACTCTGCAATCCAAGATCCCCCTGGTGGAGCAGTGGATAGGTGATTTACCAAGATTCCACTAGGTTGCTGGTTTGAATCCCAGTGGTGCCTGATGTAACCCCTCCCTTAAAAGCTGACCTCTGGGCAGCCTCTTGCTTCAGAATTGTTTCTTTTTGTGGCCTTGTGTCTGGGCACAAAGGGCCTGCTCAAAAATAGCCTGGTCTTTCCTCTGTATAATTAGAGGCCACCCTGAGATCAGGTGACAATTGAAGAGCCTATGCATAAGCTGAGGTCACAGGAGTGGATGGTTCTTGCTGTATAGCTTTGCTGGGTTTACTGTGGGTTGCAATGAGGACGCCATTTTGTAGAGGTGAAGTCAGAACGGTACCAGTTTGTAGACCATGCTTGGCACAGAGTGCATCCTCTACTGGGGATGTATAGGACCCAAGGTCCTGATGAACAGAGGATGAATGGACACAGTCCATACTTGAAGTCGGCTTGGTAATGCGGGTACCTGAGGAGTCGTTCTGGCTGGGGACTGAGAGTGTTCTCTGTGGATCTGATTCCTGTGGAGATGTATTCCTCCTTTCAGGGTTAGGATGAGCTCTTAGGAGCTGAATAGGACAAAAGCTAATATAATGATTCTGCTCCCCACAATAAAAACAAAGATTTTGGTCCCGCCTTCAGGTCCATTTGTCACCAGACAGTGGTGCTCTGGGCCAAGAAATACGGGTCCTTGTAGAGACTAATGCCAAAGCGGGCACGGGACAAACTTGTAGCTTAGAGATCATGGTTGCCATCACAGAGGGCTTAGTGGCCTTAATAGTGGTATAACACTTTGGAGCTGAAATCACCAGGTAGGAGTCTCAATGCAGGGGCAGGTTCAGTTCAGGGCTGTGCTCTACTTTATCTTTAGATTTTCTGTTGTGCGCCATCCATAGGTGTTCAGAGAATGAGCAGGATAAAAACAGGCAGGAAACTGGAAGCCCACTGGCAGGGCAGACGGCTTGGAAGATGCCGGGGTCTGGTACACAAAACTGGATCGTTGACGTAGCCAAGAGTCATAGATGGGAGACAGATCAGATGCAGCAAAGAAGTAGCTCAGTATACAGGACCAGGAACACAATTCTCTAGCAATGAGGCTAGGCTGATGCCTGGTTTATATTGAGCCTTAATTGACCAAACGAGGGGCAGGTTTTTCAAGAGCATTAGGGAACAGCATGGTCCAAGGAGAGGCAGAAGCACCCCACCTACCAAGATCCACCTAGTGGAGTAGCGGGTAGGTGATTTGCCTAGATTCCACAGGGTTGCTGGTTTGAATCCCTGTGGTACGAGACCTCAGTTAACAAACTCTGTGAGTTATTGTATTTATTAAATTATGACGAAAGGAAAATATTTCATGTTGATGAATAACCATTTTGACATGATAAGCTGCAATCCACAAGGCATCAAAAATTAATGAAGCTCAGAACTAAGCAGCTTATAATTTGGACAAATGGATCAGTTTCCTCAGCATTAAGCTAATAAACTTCATATGAACTTCAATTCATCTATTCACTAAATTCCAAGTAAGATATCAAACGCTAGATGATACGTTTACTAGCCACCAAGCAGTTCAGCGCTAGAGGTGGGTCTTTAACTAGAACTATATTTTATTTGATTTCAGATTTACATCATTACATATTAAGCTCAAATATATCAGAAAATACTACAACATATGTTATCAGGTACATATGTTTATTTTTTACAATGCATTTTATTTATAGAGATTCAACAGTTTCCATAGCGCAATTACAATGAGTGAACATGAACAGGGTAGAGGGCGGCTAGACAAAGATTTTGAAATAAGAACAGAGATTCAAGGGGTACGTTGCTATTAAGGGCTCTATGGGTCAGGAGTCACTGGAGGAACCGATACATAAGGGCAGAAGATGAATGTAATGGTAAGCCAGAAAGTTGGCCAGGAAGAGATGTTCAGAATTGATGTCACTGGTGAAAAGTTGGAGTGAGGGAAGCCAGTTAGTATAGATTTGCAATAATCTAGATGGGATGCCATACGCAGACACATGCTAACATACCCAGACACTTCCATAATCACACCTAGGAACATTAACACCCACTGACACGCAACTGAACACACACTAACACACACCCAAATACCAAGACAAATACACTTACACTACACTTACCTGGCCAAAACGGAATATGACCCCCCACCATAAAAAAAAAGCTTACACTAAAGTAAGTAACACACCAAAATAGGACAAAACAATGAAATAACTATATTAATATTATATAGTAGTATAGTATATATATATACTTAGTATATGTATGATTGTTAGACTATCGCAATCACATTCCTATCATGCCCCAGGCATACCCAGATTCCAGGAATGTACTACGCAGATCTTGGCATGATAGGAGTATGATTGTCCCTATCTAACCCCTTCTCACTCCCTTCTGCCCTATCTACCACGTCTCACTCCCTTCTCCCTATCTACCCACTACTAACTATCTAACCTCTCCCTCTTTGAAGTTCACTTACCTTTCAGGAGTCCTGCGGTGGGGGTGCAAGGCCTCTGGATCCCAGCTCTGCCACTGTATGGAACAGTATAGAGTGATGGTAGTTATGATGTACTTTAGAGCATAATTATATAATGAAAAATACATTGGGAATGGTACAGCATAACACCGGTGTCTGTGCGGACTACTCTGGTGCCCCCTTCTCATTACCCCTCTCTGCTTCTTCTCACTATCCCCCCTCTGCCCCTTCTCACTACCCCCCCTGCCCCTTCTAACTATCTACTCCCTCTCCCTACTTCTCATTATCCTCACTTACCTTGTTGCCGGAGTCCTGCGGTGGGAGCTGGAGACATCCGTACAGGTCGCACACCCCTAAGGCTGGCCCTGCACACACACACATAGGCAGACAAACACACATTAGCAAACACACACTAACATGTCCAGAAAATCACAGACACACACACTAACAAACACCCAAACTAAAATACCCAGCCACACACCAACATACCTTGGCAAGCTCACACATCCACACATACCCAGACACACACTTACATACACAAAAACACACAGTCACCACATTAGTTACTCAGATACACACAGTCAACACACAAACATTCCCAGACACATACAGCCACCACACTAACTTACCCAGACACACAGTCAGCACACTAACATATCCAGACACACACAGTCAGCACACTAACATACCCAGACACACACAGTCAGCACACTAACATACCCAGACACACACACACAGCCACCACACTTACATACCCATAAATACACAGTCACAACACCAATATTCCCAGAAACACACACAGCCACCACACTTACATACCCATAAATACACAGTCACCACACTAGCATGCTTACCATTGTGAAGCCTCTTAATGGTGCCAGAAAGCATTTGCTGCCTCAGTCAAAGGGACCCATGTAAGGCTGCAACAAAGTCATACACCTTTACCAAGAATGCTTCATTTAAACTGCATACCAGTATTCTGGCCCAATACACAAAAGTAACTAAATCCCCCTGACCAAAACTTTTGATAGAAAGTACAAACTATCACCTAAAACAAAACTGTCCTTTAACCATTTTAAATGTTGGAAGGTATGCTACAGTTTGAGCTCCTAATTAGAATAATTAGTCGTAAGCTGTTCTTTATTTATCTTGCTTGTTTGTTCCATTATTATTATTATTACTTTTTATTATCTTTGTTTACTTAATGTGAAATTACATCATTGCTTATTTAAATAGATATAATTCTGTTTAAAAACAAAATTATGTGTTGGGTAGCAGTCTTTTTAATTGCTGCTAAACTAAACTTCCCATGGTTTTGAGTCTTTAGATTTTACACTGTCAAAGGCCATTGGCATTTAGAAAGCTCTTAGAGTTAGTTATTTTATGTGAACCTGTATATGCTTGCATTGTGCACTTGTTATCCATTATACTACAATACATTTTATTGTTCATAATCATAACAGTTCTATAACTAATATGTGTTTCATGTTCTGTTAAAAGTTTCACTGGGATTTAATCTCAGTTTCTAGTCCTTTACTATATAATCAAAGAGTTTAGTACATGGAGTTAAAGTACCATAAAAATATTTCAAAGTTCGGCTATAGAGCAAGAACCCTTTATAACTAGCTGTTTTGAGCTCTGAGTCATTCGATGAATAAGAGACAGAAGCTCATCATTACCAGTGACAGTATGAAATGTTTTTTGTTTTTTTTAGAAAAGCATGAAATATAAGGAAAAATGCTCAATACAGAAACTATGGTATCAAGAAAAAAAGCAAGAATACCGCATTATTAAAACAAACTTTACATAATCCTGTGGTAGTAGTACTAATGAGTAGTAGGGCAGCAGCATGGCAGCTAACATAAAGAGTGTGAGTGGTAGTGAAGATAGAACTCAATGAGAGGTAAGAGAGAGAGTATTTTTTTTATCTGCAGCGATAAAGAAACCCTGGAGTCATAGGCGTAAGGGGAACATGACCCTGCCAGCACTACAGGACGGTGCACATGGTATTAGGGCAGGAAAGGGTTAACTCAGCAAGGGTTAGCACGAGGTGAGAATGCACAGGGAACGAGGGGGAAGTCACAAGGAACGTGACTGTAGGGGGAAGGGGACAGGGCTATAAAGCCCCTCTAAGCACACGTGCAAGGGGCAATTACTGAACACCACAGGAGCAGTTTCCCGCCCGCCCTTCCTCTTTTTGTCTTTTGCTTTGTGTTTTTGTGTTGGCTTTGTGTGTTTTTTCTTTCCCCCTTTCCCTCTTTCTTTTTGCAGGATCCGTTTTCTTTGCTGTGGCGGAGGAGTTCCCTGGAGAAGTTTGAATGATAATGGGAGTGGCAAGTTGATGGTTTGGTTAGAGGTTAGAGTTAATGCCCTCCCTGTACAGGATTAACCAAAGCGTTAAGGTGGAGCTCCCCTATCCGACCCGCGGTCGCTTGGGCGATTGTGGTATCCGGCGGAAGGGGTAGTGTGAAGCCATTGTTTTGTGTTTAGGTTGGGAACACTCAGCTGTTTGTACACAGGTGTACAGAAGACTGTATAGTATTTATACAGAAGTTATTATTAAAGTGTTTTTACAATAATTTATAAGATGTTAAATAAAGTTATGTCGAGACATTTGTTAAATAAATGTCTCGGCCTTTTCTAAATCCAATCCTGCTGGTGTCTGTCTCTTATTTCGGGTTTGAGAAATGGGGAACCTCCTGGGTATGGGCAGTGCAAGGGTCATGGATAAGGATGTGTGTGTGTATGATGTGGGTATGTAAGTGTATACTTTACACTGCACCCATGCATCTCTAACCCTAGGCTTACCTCTGATAACAAATTGTTACAAAATAACGTTTAATCAGTACAGCATGTGAATACCTATTGCACCTCTTACCCGAGTCTTGTACAGCGGGCAATTACTTTCAAGGGATATATGTATAGAGTGGATATAGAGGCAAAGGTGATAATTGTTAGCCTTATTTGCATGCGCCTACCCAGAATCCCTTGTAGTTGTGGCAGCACCATGAGATTTCTGAGGGAAAACAAGCCTTCTGGCTTGTCTGGTGTCTGTAGATGAGTGTTTAATAAATGCTTCTACTACCCCATAAATTTAAATTGAATGGTTTCCATCACCTTTACTCTCACCATGACAGACATAGAAACTAGAATCTATATATATATATTATATATATATATATATATATAAATATATATATATATAAAATTCTATGTTCTGTTGTCCTTCTTTCATTATTTCCGTATAAACAGTTTTTAAACAGTTGTTGAATAAGAAGAATGCGTGCGTTCGTATGCACACACTTATAGTGATCTGTCAGAATGCCTTCTACAAAATAGCGTTGGTAACCCAAGCAAGCCTTCTTCTTATTCAACAACTGTTTCAAAACTGTTATAGGAAATAATGAAAGAAGGACACAGAACATAGAATAATTAGAAAAATCCCACTAAACACTTAACGTACATAATAGACATGGCTGTTAATAGGTTGAATGGGTCCAGCTTTTCAATTTTAGCATCAATTTCTTGGTAAATTCTTGGGAGAGTTGTAATATAATCAGTGCTACACAAAAGTTGCATTGTCAGAGTAATTGGTTGAGAGACATTTGCAGTTGCTATGTAAGGTGTATGAATTTTCCACTTTTTTACTTTTAGAAAGCTGTCATTCTGCAATAAAAAATGTCAGCTTTGTAAAAGACTGAATAGATTTGTGGGGCAATTCATAGTACATGTATATATGTGTCCATACGTTGTACTCCAGGATTATTCAACATTTAATTTTTACAGTCCTTACGATACTGTGCTGTCAAAATAAATTATAAAATTATAAATAAACCACTGTTATTGAAGTAATCGTAAATTTATACAATTTTAATATACATATTTTTTGCAATAAGTGTTAACTGTTATGACATATGTACTGATGTTTAAGAGTCAAAATAAGCAATACATGTGTGTTCAACCCATCTTATGGACAGCCATCTGAACTTCCTTCTCTCAATATCTTAATGGTTTTTTCTCTCCATTAAGCTCTCTGTCCTCTTTTGTAATGAAGTTGCTCATTGGTGTTGATTGGTTCAGTCAGCGGGTGAGCATTAAGGAGAGAAGGTCAGAACAGGAAGTCAATCGATAGGTAATGTTGGCTCTGTAACATTAAGATACAGATCTTAGGTTACAATTTCATCTCATGGAAACTAAGTATCTCCAAAATAATTTAAATGATTGAAATAAAAATGACAATCTGAAAGTACTTTTGATAAATTAATTTTGTTATGATAAAGGCTGTGATAACACTAATTTTGCATTACTATATACACTGATCAGGCATATATTATATTTTTATATTATATTTTGATCACAATATGTGCATTTTATTTCAACATTATACATATTTCAACATTATGTATATTGGGACCATGAGCCAACACATGTACTACCATATTCTCACACTGTATGTTATGTTATAGTTATAATAAAAATAGAAATTCTAATTGTAATTTGTGGAAAATGCCTTTAAACTTATAACGATAAATACTATCCTCAGCTATAATCACGTTGTTCAATAAATATAAAATGGCGGTTTGGGACTGATCAATAGGATAAAGATTACATTTAGAAATTCCCGCTATTCTTTAACTTTACTGAGATCTTATCAAGGATTTCTTTATGTGGAGTTACAGCTCTTGTCCTGCCCAAGGACAGAGCCCAAAATCTTCTCCCAGATGTAGCATGGGTAGGTTTATGTTATAACCCTATCTACTTGTCAGCACATTTTTGTGAAAAAAACAAAACCTTCGTATTCCACAAATATTCGCCCATTCCCGTGTTCTTTTCGGGCAAATATTTGTGTAATTTTTTTTGGGTTTTTTTGTTTTTTTTTAGCAGGTGTTTTTATGAGGTTAACGCGGTAACACTACGCAGAAGATTTGGTGCCAGGATTGTAAAGGTCCGTAAGAGTGACTCTATTGGTCGCCAGCAGGCATTAACCAATGAGGGGCAGGGAACATTTGCACATGTCTGCAATTTGTCTTATCCAATAGCTTATAAAACATAACACAATTTTTATATTAGTTCAGATGATCAATACACATGTAGGTTATATTTTTCAGTATTCATGGTTTTCAAATTATAGACAATGTAAGAAATATTCCATTGTATACAAACATTACTCCATCATCTGTATTTTACTTGGTTGCTTAATGTGTCAAATTAATTAAACTTTATCATTTTTATACACAAATTATTGTTCCTAACAAGAAACACCAGGACGCCTATCAGAATTGTATCTCCTGTACAAATATTTGTATCTGCATATTGGGTATCACAGCACCGCGGCTACAAGATAAATTATATACTGTTGATTGTAATTAATATAAATCACCATTTTTTTGAAGCATCCTAATACCTTGATGATTGTTATAATAACACGCTGCACATCTGTCTATATTCTTGGTAGGAGTTAGGTATTAGAAGAAGAAATCATTTTTGAGAATATAATAATCCATCAGTAATTTGCTTTTTTTGTTTACATTTTTTAATTTAGGGTGCAGTAATGCTTGAGATTAAGGGTAGTTTTCACTGCACATATACATGTGTGTGTGTGTGTAATAGTTGGTTTATGAAACTGAAGTGTAAATTCATTTTTCCTGGGTCACAGTAATATTTTACTCACAAAACAAAGCAATAATTCAGCGAATATCATTTAAAAAAAATACCTATGTAAGGAATACATATTAGGGATTCTGTCATACTGTATGGCGAAATTTTGCTTAGCCAACCACTACATCAAAGTACCCCAAGTTTGTTGAATCCTATCTAATTTTTCATGGCTATATTGCTTACCAAGCAGCTGAATCAATGGGACTGCTTTGTATTTTTAACCCAATGAGACTCTCCTGCAGTTTATTACTGTATATATAAATGGGAAATAGGTGTATTATGAAAATTAGGTTCAGCAGTTATAAAATCATCCCTTGTAATTTGGTTTGCACTGAAGTAGAAATCCACTTTTCTTGGGTCACATTTATATTTTAATAGCACGATATTGAACAAAGATTGAATATTTTCTGTAGAAATAGACTGACACTGCTTTTCCATGGATAGAGATTGTGCGTTCTATAATTTTCTCAGACGTTTGCAACATAGGGGGTTCCAGGATAGGGAGCAGAGAGTCTTATGAATAGAGATGGAAGAAATATAGACGTTCTCGTCCTAGAGAATTATTGTGACAGACTTTTTCACCTGCCTACACTATAACTCCCACAAAAGCTTTTAAACTGGGCAGACATGCTAAATGTAACACTTGAAACATGCCATACATCAAAAATTCACATTATATGTGATGTCACAATAACTGTGATGTCTACATTGGAAGAAGTTCAGATGGGGAACAAGGTTTTCCAATATTTGAAGGTGGTTTAGTTGTAAGGGGCCCCAGAAGAAATATAGGTTGTCCTAAAATGGTTGATAGACTTGAATCACATATTCCTGGCTGCTGCAACACTATCGTGTAATTGGTATTACTGGAGTACTCTAGGCAGATCAATGTGTAACAATCTGCTGTGTAACTTGTACAGGCCAATTTAAAAATATAGAAACAAGGCACATATTTATATATGTTCTGAGTTATACTCTCCATCCAGTAAACACTTTTTTAAAACATAAATATTGGGTATTCCATCACACTTTATGGCCATATTTTACTAAGCCTGCCATTACGCCTATTTTGGTGAGTCATATGTAATAATAACATCAACGTATTACTTACTATGGAGCTGAATTAGTCGATCTGCACAGCCTTTTAACCCATTTAGAATCTTCTGCGATTTATATTCCTGTCCGTTATTGAGGTACCAGTGCGGTTGGAGGGACGCTTAACCTATAGGCCTCAAAATATACACAGAAAAATACAAATATCAAAGCACATAAAAAAAGAATACTCTTAAAATACAGATTCCAGGGCTTCCTGAAATGACCAATAAGTACTTCTATCTGAGACATACATATTCAGGATTCTGTTACACTACATTCTATTCATATTCCATTCAGGATACAGGATTTCCACATTCAAGAAAGGACTATGGGAATTGAGGAAGCACAGAATATATGTTATAAAAGTATACTATTTTATTATTTATTATGGTTAATATCTATATATATTTTAATAAAATTGTTGCACATGATCTTCCAATCAAAGAATATTTACTTTTTTAATTTAAAATGGAACTAAGCACAGTAAATTATATTGAAATAGCTGATGTCTCAGTAAACAAATATTTCAGTAAAATGTTTGACCCGGATATTGTCGGGTGACGCACCGCTTCTCTGGTTCTCTGGCTCAACCCAAATCAGCAGAAACCCCCCTCTACATCAGCAGGACCGCTCCCACCGATGTTATTGGACCACCCGCTGACGTCGATGGGGAGTACTGGCCACGTCCCGCAAGGCAAGGCTCTGGGTACCCAGAGCTTAGAAGTTCCCAGGTATACATAGCTCTGTATAGTTTTGGATAACTGGCCCACACAGAGCCTTGACCTCAACCCCATTAAACACCTTTGGGAAAAACTGGAATGGAGATTGCGAGCCAGGCCTCCTTGTCTAACGTCTTTGCCTGACCTCAAAAATGCTTTACTGGATGAATGGGCATATAATCCCACAGAAGCGCTCCAAAATCTTGTGGAAAGCCTTCCCAGAAGACCGGAAGCTGTCATAGCTGCAGAGAGGGGACCAACTACATATTAATGTCTATGTATCCAGAATGCAATGTCATAAAAGTCCCTGTGGGTGTAAAGGTCAGGTTCCCAATACTTTTCTCCATATAGTGTAGCTCTCAGTCGTTGTGTTACGACCACAGAAATTACAATCCTGTTTTCTCAGGAGGGCTAACTATGTAATAACCTTTCAAATATCTGCATAATTGGTGCTACACCTTAGATAGCCCTTCAGATGTGAATGGGCAAATATGAAATTTAAAAGCTCGTGTGACCATTTGAATTTAATTTGAAACAGTAGAAAACATAAGACTAGATCATATTGAATTTAGAGTAAAAAAATAATATTGTGCTAGAAAATATCATGTTGGAATTAACAGTTTCTACGTAGATATTTGAATCAATACACTGAAACTATCTTTGAGACATCTTTCAAAAGCAATTCATATACATGAATTGTACCAAGAATCAACTGTTTGCAGGATAAATTACACATTTGACTTGTATTCTTGCTGATATCTATGTTGTATATGAGACATGAAACTTTATGGTAAAGTCTCAGGATCCACTTTATTATTTAACATTCAGTGCCATATTCAATATCAAATTTCTGGTTGTGGCTTGCCATGTATTTTATCTTGCACACCAAGCTTAATAAAGTAGGTGGCTATTGGCTTGTGGCTATATCATTTGTCTGATTATTTGTCTCTTCTATTTTCACATTTTTAAGTAAAAGAAAAATTCTGGGCAATATCATAGAATAAGATAATACAGAAACAATGCCCTCCAGAATTTTGCTTTATGATACTCACGACTGTAAGCTTGCGAGCAGGGCTCTCTACACCTAGTCTGTCAATTCTCGTCTTGTCTTGTCTACCCCTTGAATATATGTATTGTATTAAGCGCTGTGTAAATTGTTGGTGCTATATAAATAAAAGATAATAATAATAACAATGATACCATCATGTAATGTAAGGTAGTAATAACACTATGATGATCTGGACGACAATTGGATATTAGTGTATTTTTTTGTTGAAATACAGGATTCTTGCAAATAATATCTTTTTTAAGCCACTCCCCCCCAAAAAAAACAACACACAGCATAGGAAAGAGAGAGGAAAGCAATCATGTGAAAGCAAAGCCTCCCACAGCTCTATTTCTCATGGTCGGTAATTAGCAACATCAACAATACATAATATCAATTGATATGTGAATTGGATATTAATTTACCCATTAAGACCAGAGGACGTAATATTACGTCACTGAAAAACCCAGCACTTAAGGCAGTGTGTAATATTATGACCTCCACTACTGCCACTGATCACAGCTAATTGGAGCTGTAATCGGAGACAGGACTGTTGCTGGCGGGAGATCATCAGTCAATAAGAGCTACTTATGTGACTGTGATGGCCCGAACAGCAATGTCTATCAAGGATTAAAATAAATGAGAGAGGGGTAAAGTATGCTTGAATACAAGATAGGTAATAAAGGGTGTTTAGCACTTTTCCTAAGTGTAAACTAGCGGCATATCTCCATGCCATGCACTGTGAAAAAAAATGTTTAAAGAGCAGTGGGTGGTGGAAGAGTACTTGTGGCATTCAATAAAGAAACTACAACAGCCAGTCTACCAAAGGAAATTATGAAGGCATAGCATTGGCTGAGATGGATAATGCTGGAAATGGATGTATTAATGTGACCCAGCATGCAATGAGATGTGTGTTGAGGGCTGAAAATCATGTAAAAAAATAGGTTGAACTAATTGGCTTTGGATCCCTGATAAGCGTTGTATTTGCAAATATTAGCAAATATTTCATATTTGAGGATCAATAATAATTTTCAACTGGTGTAATTGTTATGAAACTAATAATTATAAGCATGACATGAAATACCTGGTAACATCACTTGTAAGCGATTTGAGTTATGGTTCTTGGAAGGGTAAAGTCCATACTAACCTAGTATTTTTTTTCCTTCTCGAACCAGAACCAAATGAAGTCCCAATTGAGATATCCCTTAACTTCATCTTATGCAAAATTCCCTGGACCTGAGGTCAAGGTTTTATTCATTTACTGTGGTAGGGTTTAAAATGCAGAAATATCCTGAGATTGGCTCACGAAAAAGGTGGAATCAAAAATCTCTTGATTCTACCAGAGAATTATTGATATCAGGTATTCAAAGGGCCAACTTGTAGGTCAATGAATAACCCCCAAAAAGACACTAATGCAAAATAATAGAGGGATGTGATCACACAAATGACACCTATATTTTCTTTTATACATGATTTTATAAAAGAAAACATAGGTGTACTTTGTATGATGACATTATATTATTTTATAAAGTATTTAATTAAAATATAAAATAAATGTATAGTTAGGAAACCTTCTTTTTTTATTTTTGAGCCACTAAAACAGATCTGTAATAAATCATAATAATGTTCCATGTACCATTTTAGCAAGATGTGAAAAGAATCCCTGCTGTGTCCCCATTCTCACCTAGGTGATGACAGAAAATTGAGCCTAGTTTATATTATTTCAGGAAATAAACTATATGCTGGCATCATTACAATGGACATCAATACAGTATACAGTATCTGTACAACATAATAGAAAATGCATTATTCTATGTATCATATAGGATTGTAAATACTTTTATAATGATGCCAGGTACAGGGGCGTACCTAGAGTATTTGGCACCTGGGGCAGATCCTGTATGTGGCACCCCCCCCCACACACACACACACATACACTTTAAAACTGCATAGCTTCTACCGTTATATACCGGCGCAGTCACTGAAGGTGGTACAGCATTACCGATATCATTATATACTGAGGCAGACATTGACGGTGGTACAGCATAACACCTATCACTATATACTGAGGCACACATTGAC
>VKOC01000005.1:11555772-11566408 GCA_009364415.1 Spea multiplicata
TGAAAGGCGCTTTATCAAATGTGCAAATATTTCAATAAATGCGTGCTTAAGTATTTTCCTTGGCACGCTTGTTGCTTTGCATTATAAGGAAATTCTCTTTTGGAACTGGAAGTCTTGCTACCATCATTCAGGATGTTTTCTGCCTCAGTGATCACTGTGAACATAAGTGACAGTTTTATTATTATTTTTTACATAGATAGAGCACGAGGTGTCTCAGGCCATTTGACAGTCACTGTCATGGCTGCTGTCAAATTGCTTATTATGCTTCGTTGTGATATAAAGTACTCGTGTTCTTTTGTGCCTTTAGACTGATAGAATATCAGAGATCAGAGCATTAAAGCCTTTGCTACACTTAGAATTAATTGTCTGCAGCTTTGTTCATCCTGGAGTTTGAAAGCCTGTTGTTCTCTTGGATTTACATTGATTTTGGATTTGCTAGATTCTTGGTAACGCAGCTGAAAGTGCTGTGAACAGTTTTCAAAGCCTTTGCCCGTAAAATTAGTTTTTTGGTTTTTTTTAGTGTTATAAGAACCTTAAAAGGTTCTTCTGAATACCATAAAAATAAATTCCCTTACCTGATTATATCAGAAAATCATGAGTGTGCTCGCATGTATAACATGCACACGTGCGAACACATACACATCGTTTTAAACATATAAATGGTGTTGAAACACGAACAAAGGTTTTTGTTAACGACTTTCTTTTCAACGAACATGAACAGATGTTTACGTTTATGTTAATGAGTTTCTTTTTCAACGACTATACCTCTGGAATAGTCTGTCAAGGCAGCAGGTTCTGTGGAGCCTTTTCAAGAACAAACCAGATTCATTTTTTCAAGGAAGAACTATGTTGCAATGCTAGTACCGGTAACCCCTTTCCTAGCATCCTTTGTTTTATCTTTACAATAATACATAACTACAAAGTTAAATGAAATATGATCATTTTGTCACATTTGAACTCTGTTGAACATTATGTTGCATTAATCAAAATCCCCAAGTAATGATAATGTAACTTTATCCAATGTATATTTAATCTCAAACTGATGAGGAGGATCATAAAATGACATAGTACTAAGTTTCTCATGATATTTAGTAGAGGTTGTTTAGAAAAATATGTCTTTTAAATTTCATAAAAAACTATAACATGGTTAACAAAAAAATCACAATTTTTATTACCAAGTTTCTGAGATGCTATTGCGCCACCTAGTGGAAATAGGCGGAGAAGTTCCATACCCTTGTTTATCTCATTTTCTGCAGAAAAGGAACATCTGCCTACCTGTTAGCTAGCTGTGAAGTGAAATTACCATTAGCATGTATAACTCTCAAAATATATTACTCTTGGGGCAGAGAAAATGAAATTGGTAAAATAAATAAAATATCTTAACATACGGAAGGAAAGAATCATTCGCAAAGGATCATGCAAATAGTTGAGAGTGGACAAGAGCTTAGTGGTATGTGAAAGCATATGTTTAATATGGCTTTTTGGTTTCGGGCAATAAATTTCCTTTTTGCTCTATTCAAGCAGTGCCATTCACTCCATTTAATAGATCTATGTCAGCATACTGAATTGAGTCACAAAGGACTGCTTGATGATTACTGAATCAGCATGTTGCACCGCTGAACCTTGGATTGTGAGTCTAGAATAAAGCTCTGTACTGGTTGAAGCACATATTGTGATGATCGTTTCAATCACAAGGGTGGAGATAACAGAAGTATGATTGTCTTACGCATACAGACTCCCTCTGATGCTTCCAGTCTCATGTAAATGTTGCTCCCTGACTCTAATGTACATCAGTGCCATGAAAAATGCCTTTAACCTGGAAAAGAATGGAAGAGGAAATATGAATGGAAAAAAGTCTTTAGGTTAATTGCCCTAACCGGTTTCCGCTTTTTTGTTTGTTTTTGTCGGTTTTCATATTGTTCACATTTTTTACGTCTGACAATCGGAAATAAATACATATAAATAGGCAAAGAAAATATTTCACTTCATTTCCTTGTGAATTGTTTCCTGGCCTTAAGTTGTATAAGATAAATAGCACACTCCAATCATGGACTCCATATGTTCCTTCTTATAGGGCAAATGTAAAATATGACTGAATTTTCTGTACAAGAGCCGGGAGATAATCCACCAGTTTTATTACTATTATTACTGTTGTTGTAATAAATGCATGAATATAGAATTTGGCAGCACATAAGAGCCGTTTTGTCCATCTAGCTTTCCCGCTGTAAAATCCTCAAACATTATCTGGTCCTTGGTCTTATGTTCAGGGTAGCCGTATGCCTATACCAAGCATGTTTAAATTCCCTCACTGTATTAACATCTACCACTTCAGCTGGGAGGCTGCTTCACTTATGTACCACCCTCTCATTACATTACTAAGCCTCTGACCCTCGTAGTTTTGAACTATGACCTTTTGTCATTTTATTTCTTCTTTTTCGAAATATACTTTTTGTGCTTTGATGTATATTTCATTATTTCATATCCTCACTCCGCCAAACTATGCAAAATGAGATATTTAAGTATTTCCAGATTTTTTATCCTTGCCACTGTAGCACCCCTGCTCCAGCTATACAACCGTGCCAGGATCATCACAGGGTAGGCTACCCAGCAGTGCCCCTGTTCAGACGCAGTGGCTTATTGAGGGTTTGGGACAAGACGCGCTAGGAGGCAGGAATTTTTTAATGAATGGAGGCAGGACTAACCTTGCATGGGAGGGACAAGCTGCCTGTGGAGGCGGAGCTAACATTGGATGGGGTGGGGCTAGTCCCTGACAGCTATATGTGAGTGGGGAGTAGGAAGGGAAGTAAGCAGTGGGCGTGGCCAAAAGCCACCCTACTGTGCAGAAAAAGAGGAGACTGACTCGGGAGAGCGACATTTCACCCGGAGACTCTGGGTCAACCCTCAAGAGTTCCCAGTTATCTTGCAACTCGGCTCCCTTTTTTAATTGCCTGTCTTTAAGGCCTCAGAAATAATTACTCCCAACTCTCTCTCCTCTGCTGTCACCGGCAGCACAGTACCTGCCATACTAGAGTTTGCCTTTGAACTTTTATGTCCCAAGTGCATTGCTTTACATTTTTCAAAATTGGACTGCAGCTGCCACATGACTATTCTTCTAATTTAGATTTCAATTTTGAGAGTAAACTGTACAAATATAACTATATATAACATACACTGGAGACTCATTTAGGTAGAAAGGTACCAAAAAGAATCTATGCACTTTAACATATTTATTATTTTCACATAGATAATCAAGAAGAGAAAGACAGCGCGACTTCTGAAGAGATGAAAGAAGAGATCCAGGAAGCAGGTTGGTAACCTTTTTCTGAATCTGCATTGGTTTACCTCTCCTTAAATCAGTTCAATATACATAAAGATATATAAACCTACCCAGCTTGCATGCATCATCCCTACTATTGGATGTCCAAACCATTCATTAACCATATAAAACCTGACCTCTTTCATCATTTTTCAGGCAGTGGTCTGTGTTTTATATGCTTAAACATTCAGAAGTAACAATAGAATCAGAGATCTGCTAAGGTTTATTTGCTTGACATACTGGAGAGAGAAATTAATGTTTTATCCATCGGACAGCACCATTAACAAATCCAGTTTTTATTTGTTCTCAATGTACAAGTCCACATTTACAAACATGGGTAATTTTTTAGACTGCTTATAGGAAGTCCTTTTTTGTTTTACGACTAGTTTAATTGGTTGAAACGAAGGCACAACTTTGTTGGTGGCAAAATGTGGCATAACAGTTTCCTGTCTTCTTACTTCACATTCTCGATGTATGCCAGACCCAGTTACTTTCAACCAAAAGGACTTATCAAAACATGTATCAGTTGTGTAGTTTGTTCTAAAGGGCTACAAGTCTCATACTGGCAGCATCACAGATGATAATCTGTTATCCTTGTGCCTGATGTATCATCAAATACCCAAGGGGTGTCTAATTTTAAAAAAATAAATGGTTTCATGGGGTAAATTGGAGTGGCCGGGTTCCAAGATAGGGCATAGGCAGTGACATGTACAGTGACATGTACCAGGAGCTGTAAATTCATACCTGAAGTACAATTTGTGTGATAAAAAAAAATACTACCACAAACTTTGGCAAAGGCTGGTGGTAAATTGGGTGCATGAAAAGGGTTAAAATACCACCATTTGAAATACCCTGGGGTGTCTAGTTTGATGGGGTAAATTGAACTAGCCAAGTTGAAAAATGTCCACTTCCCAAATGTGCCATTTTAAATCCCAAACAACAAGAAAAACCCATGCATGGGGTATTACTGTACTCAGGATATGTTGCTGAACAAATATTGGGGTGTTGTTTGATGTATACCAGGAGGTATGAATTTATTCCTGAAGTATAATTTGTGTGAAAAAAATACCAAATCAAATTACTACCGAAAATTTGGCAAAGGGTGGTAAAATCTCATGCATGGAAAGGGTTAAAATACTAGCATTTGAAATACCTTGGGGTGTCTAGTATTAAAAAATATATGGTTTGATAAGGTAAATTGCATTGGTCGGCTTTAAAGATACCTGAAATAGCACAAAGGGCAGAATGACCAGATTTGAAAAAAATGGTTTTGAAATAGCAAAACTCTACTTGTACTTATTGCCCAGAAAACAGCAAAAAAACCCATAAAAATATTGGGTATTTCTAAACTCAAGACAAATAGAAGAATCTATAGCAGGTTTTTTCATTAGATTTTTTGGATGAATAAAAGATTTTTCAAATAAAAGTGAGAAAATTAGGAAATTAGATGATATTAATGAATATGATCATGGATCTGAATAATCCTGAAAAAAAAAACTTTGTGTGCGGTTACACCTAAATGAGTGAGCAGAAATTACCGAGTCGTAAACCGATACCTCAAAGTGTTAAAACAGCCTCGGTCCCAAAGGGTACAAACAATAAAAAAACCACCTAGGTTAATATTATAAATTGGCCAGGTGGTATTAGCAATGCAATAATAACTGGGAGATCACCACGTTTCCTATTAAAAAAAACCCACAAAAATAAACCCAACAAGAGTTACCAGTAAAACACAAACTGTCACTAGGTTGTTAAAGATGGCTCAGTGAAGAAGTAATGCAATCAATGTCAAAAGACTATTTGAGAGCTGAATTCAGATTTGCGCACATACTTTTGCTTTATAACTGCATTTTGATATTAAAATGAATGTTTCTGTCTAAAAATGGTCTGATAATCATTTGTGCAAATGAGACAAACAGAGACTTGATAACACTTTGTGACCGCGATTTATGAAAGCCGAGCTGCATCACACATTCACACATTTAGGGTTTGGAGAAGAAAAAAAAAACATATTGTTTGTCAGAAGAAGACAAAAATATACAGCAGCAGGCATTAACCCACTGCGTGCCAGGGCAGGGCATTTTTATGGGTTATTCATTAGCCATTAGAAGGATTTTACAAAAGATTTTGGCACTTAAGAAGTAGAAATAAGCAGAATCAGGACTACGGAACACAGAAGGTTTGCAGATTTGGAAAAAAGCAAATGTTGTGATTATCTGTTTGACGTTTGGGGAAACATGCCTTTCATTTTCATATTCCTCTTAGTTTATCAGACTCATGTTTTCTTGTTCAGTGTTCATATATTGTCCAGTATGTTTTTTAAACTTCCACATGGCTTATGTATACCATTAAAAAGTACCATTTAAATCCGCTAAGTGAAGATTTGAAACTGGTCAATGTTTCCACGGTTATTTCTTAGTGGACCATGTTTTTATATGCATTTAATCTTGAAATACATCCCAAGGTAAGAAAGCACAGAATTTTGCTGACTACATAAATCCCACTTTGAAATTCATTGGTATTCATATAGAACATGTTCCTCTTCCTAAACTGTCAATTGCAGTGCCTGATTGTATCTGTTCAGTAGTCTTGATTGAAATTTAAAGGACACCAGGATATAAGTAATAAAAATGAATAGAAATGTCATAGCCCTAAGGTGGCTTTTTAAATGGTGTGCTATAATGGGTTAGAACCTGAAGTAATTACCATGCTCTCCATATTGGCCATTTAGCAAGGACATGATAGATTGTAAAAAAACATTCTACCTGTTTTTAACCATATAGCAATTTTACATAAAGATTTAGAGTTTGATGGCAGATAAAACAACGTGGTTACCCCTCGGGTTTGGGTCAGTCTCTGGGTGAAGCAATGCTTTTCTCAGTTCTTTGGGTCAGTTTCTACTGTCTCACCTGGGGTAGTGGCTTTTGGCCATGCATCATGCTCAGCGGGCTGTCTAGGGTTGGCTCCACCTCTTATCATTAGCGTACCCTCCCCCTTCACAAGGCCACTCCCCTAAAAGAGGGAGAGCTCTCCAGGTAGCCTACCCTGGGAAGCTCACATGTATGTATGTATATATGTATGTGAGTCAAAAAGAGGTTCACAGGCTTTGAACTTGGATAAAATCTTTCAATAGAGGTTTTTAAAACCTACTTTAACCATGGAACTAGTGAACTTACTTTTCTGGTCTCGGGTTTTTCTGAATTGCCCTCCCATTACGTTGTTTCTGACCATCAAGTTGCCCCTTCCTTTTTTGCTAAGTTTGTCATCCTCCTTTTTTTTTACGTTTCTGCCCTTTTGGTGAAAGCGGATTCTGACGGACGTTAAAAAGTGGGGCGAGAAGGGGGAGAGCTCATAAATGATATGTCATGCTACCTTTTGCCACTGACAAAATTGTCCATTCATTTATACCAAATAATATGCAAAATAACAGATTACAAAAATCAAGTTGACATTAATTAGCAGGACTTACAAATACCATAATGTTAAAAATGAAATAATATTTTTAGTACATTTTAATATTTATTATTATTATTTGAAGAAACTAGAGTTTTTTTAAGTGTCTAAATGAGGTGTTTTATGTAAACTGCGTTTCTAGGTTTTTTTGTTACTGGCAAAAAAGAACAAGATTGGGCTGTTGATAACATGCAATCCAGAAAGTATTGACTTCCAAATACCACACATATAAATGTATTACAAAACTAACTTAAAAATTAATTTTAAAAAAATATTGGCAACATATAAACATGATTTTGACTATTTTGTGTATTTTGCTTTACAGATGAAAAGAACCAGAGTTTTCCTCCCATTACCCCAGAAAAAGAAATTGGGTTACCCCCAGAAAAAAGCACAGGTACTGAATTTAAGTTTAATTAAAATGTAAACAATTGATTTTGTGTAGTCTTTGAAGCTAGACTTCTTTTAAGTATTGATAAGATAGGGGAAACCTAACAAAAACCTTTTGTTTTATTTTCTCAATTTTAATTAATTTCTGATGTTATTATTATTCCATTAAAGACTTCACAGTTTAGTTTGTTAGTTGCTCCTTGATAACAAGGAAGTGCTAATAACCCCATCTATCAAAGATAAACAGTAGACAAAATCTGCATAACAAAAGAGGAAACGTGGCAGTAGTGTGAAATGGAAACAAATATTCCTGGATTCAAAGACATTGTAATTCTCAAACTTAAATAAATTACACTCCACTAAGAGAAAAACATTACATTAGAAAATTTAAAATAGGAATTACAGATTTTCTTAAAATCATTTGGGTCGGATCAGCACTCCCCAAATTATGTAGATTTCTGGTTTATATTTAGCATGGCTTAAAAACCCACTCAAATGATTAATTTATTGGGAGAGAAGTGGCTAAAAATGTTCATGTATGCACACAGAATTCTGCTCGTTGTTGACCAATGTGCTACCAAACTTATCACTTCTGCCGTCACTGCCGAACACATCTACCGTATACATATTATTCACCTCCAGAGCGCTGGCTCTCTGAGGGTTCCAGTAGGGGGAGTCCAATGAGATCAATGTGCAGAAAGTGCCCTTATTTAATTCAATGGGAGCATTTTTCTGCTACTTATTGACTGCTTTAAACTAGATGACTTCAATGTAAGTTGACTTTATATTTGTAGTTTATATATATAGAATGACAGTTTTTTAAGCTATTATAACTATAACTACTTGGATGGAAAGTAGGTATAAAGTGGTGTTCAGATCACACGCAAATATAAATGTACAAAGATTAAAGATTGTAGGTTTCTTTTTTCGTAGGACAAGACAGTGGTTATAGTTTATAGCAATTGCTTTAGAGAATGCATGGCTCAAGGGCAAGACTATCACGTAATGTGTGATATCTGAACATGGAGATGGCACAGTTAGTTACTCCCGGACGTTACTAATACATTCACAGACTGACACCTCGATGATGGACATTATAACTTTATAAAAGTTATGTAAATACCGGTAATTCCAGTACACTACTTATAAGTTAGAACTCCACTATCAATATGCTGTGTGCTTTATTCACAATATGTAGGCAATTTGTATAGAAATCTGACTATTGTGTTTCAGTTTTGTCATTGAGACTTCAAGTATTTTTTTTTAGCCGATATAATCTTTGGTTACGTGGTCAATTTGAGCTATACGTAAATACACATATAAAGAATCTGGCTCAGCAGTTACCACAAGCTAGGTTTCGTGTTCTGCACTGCCTGTCCATTTGTTGGTTCGTGGTCATGTGTGTTATCGTACAAAACATGTGGAACTTTTTGTTTGCTGTTTTTTTGATCCACACATCTATGTTTTATTTTTATAACCAGCAAAATGTAATTATTATTTTTTTTAATTTATGAGCGTCCCATAATACTACCTAGATCTTGTAAGTATTGTTTAAATCACAATATTCAGTCAAATTATCCATAATGATTTCAATGTGTCATATAATGGGTTTATATTATTTAAATATTATATGTGGACCGGTTTTTCACATGTGCATTTGCTTTCTTCAACACATGGAGAGCATGTGTGAAAATATTCCTTCTTTTTATTTGAAAAACTCCATATACCAGTGCTTTGTTTTCAATAATATAGCTAATGCTTTAGTTTTATAGTCCCTTATTTTGGCAAGTCTGCAGCTAGCCATTGTAAAAATATATTAAACTAAATTTTCACACATTGTTATACTCTATTATATTCATTCTATAAGGTAATTTTTTTCAACTTATGTAAAACATTTAATTTGTTAGTGGCATTGCATGCCAATTATAAAGCTTTAAACAGATTTCACCTAAATATAGAAAAAAATATATTTTTAAAGCATTGTGTAACACATACAACACCATATATTCATACACCCTGACACTACACTCTTACACACATGCATGCACACAACATACACTAACACACCTGGGCAGCCAATAGTAATGTCTGTTCCCGTCCCCAGCCTGTCCCTTGTATCCTGTTGTCTGGCCTGCAGCCTGACCCTTCTGATACTATCTCCTGGCTTGAGCCCAGCTTGTCTCCTGACCTTGTTTTCTTTTTTGTCTGTCTTGATTGCTACTGCTAGCACCCAACCGTCTGGCTGCACCCAGCACCCGCTTTATACGTGGTCCTCCGGCAGCCTGGCAGCATTCTGCACCCGGCTGTCTACCCACTTACTGTTCCCTTGTTGTTCACTAGATGTGTTTCCAACTAACGACTGACCTGAACATTATACTTATTCCTATACAGACACTAGGTAACCCTATACATATTAACTGGCATTAATCCTGCCCCTACATACCTAACCCCGCTTTTATTGCAGCCAAACCCCCATCCCCAAGAGAGTGAAGCTCTGGACAGCCACAAGATACAGTTATGGATATGCACAGTGCAAGTTTTGTCGCTATGTAGGTACTTAGCATGAAATCTTGAAACTTTGAAAATGCTAATACCAGTGACAGCTGACCAGCAGTATTTTCTGCCCTTATGCCTAAATTCCGAATTATCCACCTCTGTTCAGTGGGTTCGGGCAGCTTGATACATCCTGGTATCTAATACTGTGCACAGCTGTACTCTTTTTGTTCTTTCTCAATTCAACGTTCTCTCATGCCCCAGGATTCTAATTAAACTTGTCTATCATTGTTCCATAAAACAATCTGTACCGTCTGTCACTGTAGGGTGTTAATTCTCCCCACATCCTCATTTGTTGAATAAAAGATAGACGGCAGCATTTGGCATCAAAACTTTTCTTTGGGCCTTATGGTCACACATCTTAAAAAAACATATAATTAGAGTTCCTTTCAATGTATACAACGTATGCGAGATGTCTTCTGTTATCTCATGTGGTGGTTTCAGTGAAGCAGATGTGTGTTCATTGTATGAGAGGGTGTGCCCGGAAGCTCCGTTTTGGAAGCTCCTATTTTGTGGAAGTTCACTGGGAGATTAGTTCAGACAAAAGGGCAGAGCCTCAACACGCTATCCCCGGATGTGCCCGGAAACTCCGCCATTTTACAGATGTTCACCAGAGGTCATGTCCCTGTCCCCATTGTCTATGGAGACGCAGACGAAGAACGAAGACTTTTGGAGCAGCGGCCATTTTTGGCCCATTTGCATATGTGTCTTTTTGCTGTGCTCAGTCTTGCCATGGTGTATGATTTTTTATATTAACCCCTTCAATCCCAGGGGTTTTTGGTACCTCAAAGCCCGGAGCAATTTTGCCATTTTTGCGGTATGTCGGTTTAGCGATTATTCTCCTTTCCTGTGAACAGTGTACCCATGTAAACTTTATATTGTTTTTTTCAAGGAGAGATAGAGCTTTCGTTTGATACCATAGTT
>VKOC01000005.1:11567737-11610635 GCA_009364415.1 Spea multiplicata
ATTCATGAATACAGTTATTGAGTCTTCTCTTTCCAATACAATATTAGATATTATTGAAAAGTAATAAATACAGCTACATATATATACACAGAGGATCGTATAAATTTTATAAGAATCAAGTTGAATAAGGAAGAAAAATACTTTGTACTTATAGCAAATAAACCACTGTTGGTGTTTCATCTTTATTTCTAAAACAAAAACAAAAACCACTTGAAGCTTTTATTTAAAATGCAGCTAGCTTTAGATGAGACATGTTAGCTCTTTTTCAAGATATATTAAATTGTGTAGACATCCAGTAAGTAAGAAATTATTGATGATCTTTTGTTTTCAACAGAGTACTATATTCCTATAAATCTCCTTAGGTCCCTCAGGCATGAAGCTAAGCTATGACCTCAACTGTTCTGATTACGTTTAAAGGGCAAAAAAATAATATCAGATGAAGGTGGCTGACCTGAAATATCCTATCACGGGATTATTTTCTACAATTCTTTGATTTGAAATGAAAACACACAAAGGGGAAAACAAAACACAAACAAAACAAATTAAAATAAGCAGGTTTATATATCTTAAGGTTACCAGATGCCCTTATTTTCAGGAGACAAACTACTGTGCCTTGTTCCAGTTTATCATTGGATGTGTCTGATGATGCCCTCTAAGGTCTAACACTAAATTATTTTTCAAAAATATATTTTTTTGCATTAAATGCCAATAAAAGTAGTCAGCAACACTATAAAATCCCCAAAATCCAATTTAATGATAACATCACTGATATTAAATGTGATACAACTATATAAGTAAAACTTTTATGTCCGATGAGACAAGTTCAGTTCTGATTACACTTCATTTAATTCTTTCTACTAAAGATTTGTATAATTTGTATTTGAATGATTATTTTTCCAGTATGTGGACACTTGACTATCACACCTATACAAGCTTGTTGGACATCCCATACCAACACCATGGGCATTAATATGGAGCTCCCCCACTTATAACAGCCTCCATTCTTCTCCCCATTCATCCAGTAGAGCCTTTGTGAGGTCAGGCACGGATGTTGGATGAGAAGGCCTGGCTCGCAATCAGCATTATAATTCATCCCAAAGGTGTTGAGGGTTGAGGTCAGGGCTCTGTGCTGGCCACTCAAGTTCCTAAACACCAAACATCATCTTTATGGACCTTGCTTTGTACACAGAAGCACAGTCATGCTGGAACATGCTTTGATGCCACCACCAAACAGGTGGCAGGAAGCATTCTCCTGGTATCTGCTAAACCCAGATAATCAGCAGCTGATTAGCTATGGAAGCCTATTTCATGAAGCTTCCAACGTGCTGCTTCCAGAGGCAGTTTGGAACTCTGTAGTGTGTGATGCTAGACACGTCTAAGGTTGCTGAGCTATTCAGCATGACCGCAGGTAAAGCGCGACTGCTTGGACACAAAGAAAGAAGCTTCCAGGAAGGTAAGGGGTGAGGGGCAGGAGAGAGTGATAAGGGAGTAAGAGTGGGAGTTAGTACATGTATGTTACAGTTAATGTACATGTGTGTTAGAGGTAGTGTGCATGACTGTATGTGTAAGAATGTTTGCCTGAGATTGTAGGTTTGTGTATTGACATGAGTGTATATGTAATTGTGTGTATGTGGGTGTTAGTATGTTCCTCTGTGTGTTAGCGTGAGTGTGTAAATTAGTGTTTAAATGTGTTTTAGTCCCTTTGTAGCATTGTGTTTATGTGCTTGTGTGTAAAATATGTGCTAATGTTTATGTTACGGGTGGGGGGTCACTTAGCGTTAAACCAAAAGGTATCAGCCCTACCCTGCATGTTAGAGATGAGTCTGACTGAAACACCTAGACTCAATAATTTGGGTGTCCACATACTTTTGGTCATATAGTGTATATGTATGTGTAGCATAACAATTTGACTTACAGAAACACACACAATGCACCAATGTCATAGGCTGAATGTTGCCAACCATTTCACTTATTTTCTCTAAAAAGTCATTGTTAATTTCCAAGCATTTAGCTTTTAATGACCAAATCACAAATGATCTGGCATTAATATGAAAGAGCATATTAACGCTAAGGCACAGGGAATTAAAATGATAAATGACAATATTCTTCTCACCCGTCCTATGTTTATCACATTCTTTTATGCTGTGCCATGGGTAAAAGTCATAGGGGGGGGAATTATGGTTTCTGAAATGCAACATGATAAACTGATAACAAATAACTATTATTAATGAGGACTGAAGGTTTGCCCTAGAGCGAGATAATATTTTCCTTTTTTATTGGGTGCATGAGTTATTTCATAGCTGAACTTGGATGTTCATCTTAGAACCAATAGCAAAGCATAAACTTGATCATGTGATGTCTATAAGTAGGGGAGTTTAAAGCAACCTGGCCAGATTACAGTTGAACATGCTTAAATAACATGCTTAAATAACATGTGTGAATGATTAGCCATGAAGAAGTACTGAACTCTATATGTATATTGTAAGAAAGCGTTACAACGGATATGATTTCAAATAACCATTATGGGAAGTTCAAATAATATAAAATACCAACATTTAGTCAAAGAATCCATATGGTTTTTAAGCAACAGGAACTGAAAGTGGTTTTAATGTTCTGAATTATTAGCACAAACCGCTGACTTCTAAAACTATCCTGTGTGTTCTAGACTTTCCTAGATAATAGTCCACTTCTAGCTGTGTGACATTAAATTACAGCAACCGCATTATTCTTTCTTTTTTTTTGTGAAAAATGATGCTAGTTGCTTTCAGTCTGATTGGGAAAAAATTGCTTCCCATTGAGGTCCATTTCATAGCGTTTCTCAACGATCCTGTCCGGCCCTGGAATTCTTTAATCTCAGTAAAAAGCACACAAAAGAGAAATGTTTATCTTACAATAAATTGAGAATAAAATCACAAGTCCATGCTGTTTGTGACTAAGGGATATAGTTGGAGGCTTTGCCATGGGGTTATAAAACCATATAGTTACTGAAAAGAGAGATTTTACTGCAACAAAAAAGCTTTTTTGGTTTTGATACTTTAGCTTTTTTGTTTTGAGTGGTTGAAGCCAAAGGTCGTAAGAAAATTATGAAAACCTATTCAGACATGCTAAAATCTTCAAGGCTAAGAGATCTTTTTTTTACATTTGATACATTTGATACAGTTATGGTAAGCAGATGCTGTTGAACCATTTTAATAAAATGTATAGATGTACAAAGCTTCTGCCCAATAATGCATTGCTTGTTAACAGCAGGAGCAAATTGTTACCTTTATTGGAAATGCACATATGTATATTAGATTATAATATGCTGGCAGTTCTACGGATCAGGCAGGAGAGACGGTTAAAGAGTCTATTTTTCCATTTCTTAAGTAAACGGTTGAGCTATTTTATGCATGTTTACCAGTCCTGATAGTCGTTGCTATTGTAACGTGGCAGATAGTACCTTTTCTGCTCTGCCGCTCCTTGCAGGAAAAGCTCTTCGGCTGCCCACAAAAGCAAATACCTTTGAATAATCACGGGGATGTCAGCCTTAATGATTAGAGATCATTAAACTCTATGGTGTTTACTGTCAGTAATCAGCTCAGCCCACCAGGGACTGTCAAGACCTTTAGCAGTTCATGAAGAAGAAAAGATAAAAGACTTTATCGCATACACTACAGCAGAAAGAACCGTCACAATAATTAGGTACATATAGAATATTACTGCCATTTACATCTAAAAGTAAAGAAATACTAAGTCCTCTTAAACCTACCATCAACAACTATCAACAAAGTATTTCTGATGTAAATTGTAGATTAACATGCATCATATCAATTTATCTAACATTAATCAGATCTGTATGGCTTCATCCTGGTATAAGGTCAGCTGCCCAGAAAGGTAATATTTTTGAGATAGAAGCCATTATAGTGATATAAGCGGAGGACTCCTTATTGGGTTGTGTAGTGTGGTAAAGAATTTCCTTGTTCCCTACTATGTCGTAACTCAAGGACTTTTAAAGCAGAAGTTAACAAACTGGCGCCTGGATTAAATATCAGGAAATTAAGAACACCTTCACACCTTCAGACTAAGATAGACTAAGAGAAATCATGATTTGTCATCTTTTTAGGCTCTGATCCTGCGGGGGATAAAACATATTTTTTTCTTAATGTATTACATCACTTGTTGCATTATGGGAGGAGTCCCACTAAAAGGGACCAATTCTGAAGTTGGTTAAATAACATCAAAGGGTTTTTACCGAATTACCACTGACAATTTAACTCTTTCAATATCAATGAACTCCCCTGTCAGCGGGACCGCCCAGCGCCGTCAGCGGGAACTCCTCCGACGTCAGCGGGACCGCCCACCGTCAGTGACACCATGTGTCATCGCACCGGGTGACACCAACCCTAGTGACGCCACTGCACTCGGGGTCAGATTCATTCTTGAAATAAACTACTGTTTTTCTCATGGGGCCAATGGACTGTAGTAGGTATTCATTTGACGTTTTCCCATGGTTTTGGAAACAAGGTGCATACTTTATATAATACATGTAATAATATATATTATTGTATATGTTATATAATATATATAATAATATAATTTACATAATATATATAAGAAAAAAAAACGATCTGACAAACATTTAGATAAATATGGGGGTTAAAGAAGGTCCAAGAGAAATATATACTGTATTAAAGGGGCACAGATACTGGACAAGAGGCTATAGAATAAAATTAAAAGGCTAGATTCCTAATAATAGATTAAGATATTTCTTCTGCTGAAACTGGTAAAGGTTAATATATTGGTGGAATTTAAATATGCATGGTGCGGGCATAAAACTCAAGTAAGTATAAGACAGTGGACCAAGTAAAAACAGCAGGTAAATAATGAACAGACTTGATGGGTGAAACGGCTCTCCATAATTGCCATTCTCTGTTTCTATGCGCATGTATAACCATGTATACTAGCATTTGCCATTAGCCAATTATGCAAGAAACAAATATACATTTCACCCCAAACAATCAAAATTATATGGAACTTAAATAATGTAACTTATAATTAAGCAAAAATGTTTGCCACGTAAATGTTCAGCTTCCAATTAATAATTACAGTTTTACTTAAGGAAGTCATGTCAGTAGGGAAATTAAATAGAGTTTATAGTACATTTGCAGCAATTGGCACTGTTCAATGTTAAACCATGTGTGAAATAAAAAAAAAAGAAACCATAGATGTGAAAGGAATTATGAGCCCACTCATTATATAACCAAAACCACTAGAAGTATTTTATATTTAGTTTTACAACTTTGCATCTGATCCCACATGAACTTCAGCAACATGTAACAATTCTACATTATTACATTTTATTTATAGCGTTTCAGACGATTCTGTAGAGCTACGACAATCGGGGGGAAATGAAAACTGACAATAACAATAGTTTTAATTTCAAATATTTTAAAGGAAACCACAAAACTGTATTGAATAAAGGAACACAATTCTTTTTTTTCTTGCTTAATATTTTTAACTGTGCTGCTCTGGCAATTGGTAGACCCATTCAACTTTCTGACATGTTTTGTGACACTTCCTTTCTAGCGCCATCTTTTTTTTTTTTTTTTACCGAAATTGGTTTTGGCGCTCGCCTAAGGAAAGTGTTTGAGGAAAGTCAGAGAAGTTTTACTTAAAGTAATGCTAACTGCTTTAGCGGTGCTTTTTGCTCATCCTGGAGAAGCTCACAGAGGTTGGCCATTAACAATGTATAGAGACAGTGGGGAGTTGGAACGTGTAACCCTTCTGCAAAACTCTACATTAATGAACACAGCCTAGATATGTGAAAAGGGTGCGAGAAGAACACGTTCTGCATGCATAACTCCAAAGTGTCCCTCCTTCAGATCAAAATAAATCTGTCCCTCCTTCAGATCATTTGGTAAGCATGAGTTTATCACAGTGTTTAAAATCCATATACACCGCAGCAATGTCTAAAACAGCAGAATATGTGTTCTTACATTAAATTATGTTAACATAAATATGAATCTTCTAAATGCCTTAAAAACGCACACTACGCAAATATAAACATGTAACTTGGGCTGTGTGTATCCAGCCATTGGCCATATATATGTTATTTGGCAGCTGCTCGCCCTTAAGTGCAAGGACCACTTAGTCATCCTCAACTTATTGCTGATAGCTATTACTGGTTATGTGGAGTGATAAATACATGTTTAGCAATATCATTTTAATGGTAAAAATTGTATTTTATTTATACAAGAATGATGACCGGATCTTTCCTCTCCTCTGCTAAACACCTTTAGTTTACACAGCCAAAAGTTTGCTTAAAGATCAAATCACAACAGATGGCCAGATTCGCATCATTCATCAAAAAAAATCACTGTTGAAGGATGTCTGATATTTGAGATCAACAATGACAAAATTCATGCAAAAAGAGCAGTCTACGCTTGTACAGTCTGTTCCACAAGGCGAGTCAGCTGTTCTTTCTAAATGATGATGATGATCGTAACATCTTCAATAACATAACTGCAGCATATCTGTTCTTCTACAAATCTTAGCTGAAACACACTGCTTAAACCACAACCAACATTATGTCTCTTCAAACATAAAATATAGTTTAAAAAAAAGTCTAAATCAAGTAAAATGAAACATTTAAAAGGATTAAGCATGAAACATCTGCCCATGGGTGATGATTTGGCTTTTGCACCTCTGTCCCATGCTCTGTTTAGAGGCTGACTACAACAGCGTACATTTACTTGAGGGGAGGCACAAAGGTGAACATTGTTAACCTAACAATTATTGTGGAACACCTAGCATTATCTAATTAAGTTCTTATACTTCTCCTAAACCAGCAATGGCGAACCTATGGCACATGTGCCAAAACATGCACGCCAAGACCTCTGTTGCGGCACATGGCCAGGTTGCCACATTTATACATATACATTTATATAAATGTATGTATGTATGAGTGAGCACGTAAGTAAGAGTGGGTATAAGCTTGTGTGTGTTATGTTTTTGTTTTCTGGAAGATGAACGCAACCCTGCACAATACCAGGGGTAGACACGAACACGAGGTCGGCAACTTGGTTTCATGCAGAAAATTGGGCACTCAGGCCCAAAAACATTGACTGGTTTAAACTAAACAAGAATGAGTAACTTATTAAGAGAGATGACTTAATTTGAATGCAATGTTTTTGTTTAGATTATTTTATCACAACTGTGGGACTCGGGAGACATCTCAACTGATTTACCTACTTCAGTATGTCATGGTCACCTAACTTTTCATGATACTTTGAAATCTGTCAGCTCTAAAGAAAAAAAAATATATAGTGTATTCACAGGGGTGGTCTGTGGTTTTAGTGATCTACATAAAGTGTAACACTTGGTGTTATTGCTTGCTGAAATGTAATAATTGGATGTAGTGGACCTACAAGACAAAATGAATTGGGTTCCTGGATTAGTGAAGTGGTCAACAGAAACAGGTTGTAATTATTAGACAGCGGGGCGTGCTAACAAGTTTAGTAAGTGTTAGTATCTAGAACTATTAAATTATGGAACATTAAGAAATACTAAGTGGTGAAAGTATTTAGGTTACAAAATTTACTGAAAGTTTAATAAAAGGTAGCAGAAATTAATTAAATTAAAGTTGAATAGAAGAGTTTATGTTAATCATTTAATGGCAGCCCGATATAAAAGTTGGCAGCAGAGCATAGGTTGTATATTTTATGAGAAAATTAGATATATTAAATAAAAATGGTGGTAACAGCCAATGTCGCAAACAGCGCGTAATAACTGGTGGTAGATATATTATTTGTGGGAACCAGATGTTTTCCAATGATTAACCAGAGGTTTTAAAAACACCCTTTCATACACTTCTGTGGTATTTTAAGTTTCTGTATATTGTACCTTCTGGCTGGCCTCAACATAATAGAAAAAATATTTAAAATACAATAAACGTGATGAAAAATGTGTTGAGGATTACGCAGAAGGAGTCTTAAAAGAAACCATTACAGCACAGGAGAGTAAACAGCACAGAACATAGAGCTGCAAATGATATGTAAAATGCAGACAGATGGAGGTACAAGAGATTAAGACAGCAGGAATTGTGCATATAAGGCAAAAATATAACACTCAAGAGGGCAATAAACATAACAATTATATTACTCAAGGTTCATGTTAATTACAGACACTGGGAAAATGGGTAAGCTATTAAACAAAAACTGTAATGTGCCTTGCATGCACCTCTTGTTTACTTATTTCCCAAATTTTAGACACTATGTCCTTGCAAGGCTTGACTTAAGCGATACTCTTACAATTGGTAATTTAGTTCCATATGGAAGGAGTTAGTTACACAAATGGGATGTATTTTGACAATGCACCGGTTAATTATTAACCATCATTAAGAGTTGAGCATTTGACCTATATGCATGTGGGTGTTGCGCTTTCTTCATCTGATGAGCTACAAAAGACTATTTGAATCGGAATGAGTTTAAAACAGGTGACTAAATTTAATGTTTGTAAAAGGAAGTCACCAAGCCTTTTATTTTACAATACAATGTAAAATAATCAAGAGGCACTTCCTTGAGAAAATAAATACTCCTGTTCTAGAGGTCTCTTAGATACAAGTGTTATATTAACATTTGGCAGTCTTTATGTTAACCAGAGGGGACTCTTGCCCACTAGGCTGCTATAATTTGTAGGATTCCAGAGGTCTATCTAGAAGAAGTAGTACACCTCGTACATCTCACTAGAAATATACATGCATACATACATCAATATACAATATATTCTAAAAAATGGTATAGTATGTAAGGGAGTATTATGCTCTTATAAAATTTAAAAGAAAAAAATATGCATGTGGGGTATTATTAAACTAAACATAGAAAAGGGGAATGACGTTTGAACAAGGATATGCTTAGAGGGGTAAAACCTCTGAACACGAGGAGGTTAAGGAACAATCTGATCTCATACAATTCGCAATATCTGAAAAAAGAGACAAGTAGTTAACAAACAAAATTCTGAAATAAAAAAAAAAATTGAATTTGAGCATGTTTGAAATAACGGACATATGGGATTCTACTGGCAAATATAAGCTTTGATGTAACTCATTATGTTGCTGCTCCAAGCATCATGTCCCCTAACTATCCCAATGACTATTCCCAATTTTCGCTGCAAATGCAAATAAAACTGACTAAATTCATATAAAGACTTGGCGAATGAAGAAACAATATATAATAAAATGTCACTGTGTACTTTTGGGATTATATATTCTGTCAGGTACTGTTTCAGTTGGTAGGTTAAAAATCAGTTGAAGCGTTTGCTTCTAAGGAAGTTGACCTATAGGTTTCCCACAGAGAATATTGCAAAATAAAATATGTAATTTAGGTAATTAAATATTTTCGCCTGCACTTTATTATTATTCCGTAATTGAAAAGTGTTTTCTATTGTATGATGGCAAATTATATGCTTTAAAACATGTAAAACTACATTTAGAATATGTTTAATTTAGACATGAATCCTTATGCACATTCTTTAGCTACTGTAAAGTACATTACAGATACTCATTGCTGTAGATATACCAGGTCGTCTCCTTTTTACCAGGAGGCACCTGTTTTGCTCCTTATAAGAGAGAGAAGGTGCGTAGGCCTAGCTATAGGAGTAAGGGCTGGACTGGACAGCGAGGCTAACTGTAGGAGGACATGGCATGTGTGTTTAGTGTAAGAGACAAGTGGAGAGAAAAATGGAAAGATGGAGAGATTCAGGTATGTGGATTACTGGAAGTTAATTGGATAATTATGACTTTGTGAGAAAAAGTCAAGCATAAGCAGATACTGAACATTTAGAGTATAAGGGCACATCAGAGCTCAAGAACTCACTCTATGCGTGCCTAGTGTGCCTAATGGACAACCTGGCACTTTGGGGAATAGAAGCATTGCTGTAGTAGGGTATATAGGAATTCTGAAAACGGGATAGCCTACTAATTTTCAATACTCATACACAACAAAAAACGGTTTTCAAATTCTGCTTTTTTTATATTCATATAGAAATTTTGCATATTCTCAACAGATGTCCTTTAACATATAAAAATGCTAAAACCAGTGAGAAAGGATTGCAGTATTAAAGAAAGAGCAGTGAAGGCTGTGATTATGTAAATTAGAATGAAAGAGCTAGTTATTTAGACTTTAACAATGCAAATATTGCCACACTCATTTAAACATATGTAAATGTTAAAATCTGAGTTCATTAGACATGAATGTGATGAATTTACTAAGAGAATATAAATATATAAGAGTTGTGACATTCATGTAGGATTGGTGGTGGAAGGGAGGTACGTTTCTCCTAGATTCCTAGAACACCTGAGTCTTCCACCTGCTAGGTGATTAATTTAGGTGAATGAGAGGGTGGATATAAAAGGGAAGCCAGGAGGTCAGGTAACTCTCTGGCTGAGGACACAGTAAGCCTGTCTGTGGAAGAGACCTGTGAGTAAAGGTTGCTGGACATATTATGTTAAGTTGGCAGAGAGAAGCTCTCCAGCTGGTAGTGAGGGACATCCTATGTATAGTAAGTGCCAGACAGGCAAGGTGTTTCTTTTGTTGCTGTGTTATATTTCTTTTGTCTTTGCAACCGAAACCGGGGTTTTTTTTGCCTTGTTTTGGATCAACAGCAACAAATTAACAGATATATAAAAGGCTGAACTTGATGGACGCATGTCTTTTTTCAGCCTATGTAGCCTTTCCAATAAACCTGACCCTGTGTCAGATTGCACAAACCTACTGCTGTTTGCCTGGTTTGAATGAAGACTGGCACTTGTCCCTTGACCTCAGCGAGGGACGATCCCAGACCTACCTCGCAGAGTATATAAATAGCCTTGTGAATTAATGGTTACAATATTGGTACAGAATGGAAGGACAATTTCTGTAGAAAATAAGGATGGAAGAAAACAGATGATAAGAAATAATTTAATTCCTTAATACATCTGCGGCCAGATAGTAATCCCGCCTTCTACTGTT
Organism: Spea multiplicata; assembly: GCA_009364415.1. Classification (NCBI taxonomy): domain Eukaryota; kingdom Metazoa; phylum Chordata; class Amphibia; order Anura; family Pelobatidae; genus Spea; species Spea multiplicata. Next base: position 11,578,723 of record VKOC01000005.1, read on the forward strand.
AAGCCCCACCTACCGCCATTCAACTTTTTGCTCATGCTCCACCCGTGTTGAGCATATGGTTCTCTTACAATGTTTTTTCATATGGGGTTTACAGGTTTTTCCACTAGACAGAACTTAGGGGCAACTTTATGCATAGGAAGGCTAAAATTAAAAGCCAATAATCAAAGCAAGGTAATCAGTAATATTTAATATAATACATGTATTAAGGGTGAAAGTAAATAGTAAATATTAGCTTATTAAGAGGAACAAAAATTGATTTGGGGTCTGAATTTAATGTTCACAATTTGTACAAATTATTAAACTAAGCTGTGAATATTTGAATTTGCATCACCCAGGCAATTTGTATGAATACAGTACAATGTGCAAAATGCTCTTAGCTGGAGGGAGAATTCTGAGATTAAGTGACCGGAAAGAGCCACAATGTTATTTCGAACTTGCATTTTGGCACAGATAGATTTATGGTAAACGCGTACATGTGTTAGAAAAGAGATGTCCGTGAAAACATGAATTTAATAATTTCATTTCAGGTCAATATTTGTATCAGGAATATAAAGTGAGGAGTATTTTTTATATGCCGGTCTAAAGATAAAAGAAGTATACAGTATAGATGAAATGTGCATTTGTTTTACACAGAAACATACTGGGGAGTATAAGTAGGCTAGGAAATATAAAAAATAATAACGTGTGCTGCATCTCTAACTGTGCAAACAGTATGTATAATTAAGTAAGTAAATTATATATGTAAAGGATAACATCCTAGGACCCTGTGTTCTCCATTAGTACCCTGGGATTGAATCCCCTCCCTCGGGATCACCCTGAAATAGTGGCTTTTTGTGGGGTGGGCATTGCTGGCCATAGAACCGTATGGAGGTGCCGGGCTGTCTGGTAGTTGGAAATATCTGTGCTGTCCTCAATAAAGTCAGTTCCTGTTTTACTTCAATACGTGTTCTGTCTTGTTTTGGGGGGGGTAAGCCTCAGTGCTGTCCTTGTCAGCACATTGTATTGCTATGCTACAGTGCCACAGAAGTTCCTGAGGAGCATTGTTTCCAGCTGTCGTCAAAACAAGCGCCACCTGACGATTGAAGTCTTGTATTCCTGATAGCTTTGGGGGAAAGGAAGCAGCATCTGGGGGATGTACCCAGTAGGGATACAGGTTGTTCCTGTCACACACACATATATATATATACACACACACACATACATATATTTTTACTATAAATATATTATCTTGGTTAGAGTATAGCCCAAATGCTAGTGGTGATCAAAGAACATGTACAATTTAGAAATACTGAAACGTAAAATTTGATGGCAGATTAGAACTATTCGCCACATCTAGTCTGCCTGTTTTCCCTGTAATAAAGAGTCAGACCTTAGTCAGTCCTTAATTTCAACCAAATGCTTATCCCATGCACATTTAAATTCCCTTATTGTATTAGCTCTACCACTGTTGTTGGGAGGCTGTTAGACTACCCCTTTCCATAAAGTAACACTCACGAACATTACAAATCTCACAAACCTGCTGTATGTCTCCCAACTGCCCATTTGGGGACATTCTCAAATCCATCTATCCCTCTTTTGCCACCCTGATCTTCCTCTTTTCAAGGAGCTCATAATGTTTCCAGGGTATGAGCTGTATTTTTATTCAAAATAATTTTTTGTGTTGTCACTTTCACAATGTAGATTGGGCTAGAACCACATTGTACATTAGTGAAATGTAGGCTGTTTTGCACCCCAGAGGAAAATCCAACAGCCTGACCTTTCCCTCTGCTTGTGTTTTCCCATAACATTTTATCTGAACCATGGCAAAACAACATATCGAGTGACTTCTCATCAAAACAAACACAGAGCACAATATTAGACCCTTGGGCAACTTCTACTATGCAATGGGACCCAGCTTGAGACAGACTTCCACTGCGCGGAGAAAAAAAAGTCAACTTATCACTGCAGCAAATTCCATATGTATGCATATTATAACAGATATTTGAACATTATGCAGATTTTTTAAATTTTGAATTAGCTTAGAGAAAAGGAGGATTCATTTATTTTACCATCTGTGTGCCACCTGGTAGAATGGCTCTGATTCTTCAAACTCATATACTTGATAATTTTTGTTTCTCCCGAAGAATGGAATGTTTACCATTAACTGCCCAATGACATGTGAAACCATGTTTGCATCTGAAGAAAAAAAAAAAAGCGTCCATACTTACTTAGTAATTACACTTACAAAAACACTACATAGTGTAGTAACCCTTCTTGGCGGTGCTGTTTGCAGTCACCTACTACTGAGCAGACCATCCTAACTTACTGAAGGAGTTGTTTTTAGCAAATAGTTTCAAAATATTAGTGTGCAAATAACAGATACTTCTGGAATAATATTTATTAAAAAAAACTCAACCCAAAGGTTCTTAGATATATATGGGTTAAAAAATAAAGGCCTATTGGTTATTCTATGTATGTTTGGTGGTTCATGTGAAGCCACCGGATGTTTATTGTATTGATAAAGTAATGGTGGGAACCCTTTTAGCTATGAAAATGCTGTTTTTTCATAGCTAAAATAAGTACTTTTGTTGACTGCAATTGTGAAAGATATTTTTAGCAGCAAATCATATTATCCCGCTGTGACAGCATCATATTCCCCACTGATTTCATAAGAGAATATTTCATATATTTCACATATATTTTCATATTCACTATGTACCGGATGTAAGAAGGGCCTAACAGCAGCAGTACTATCGGAACAAGTAGTATAGGCTTCATTGTCTGGAAATTACTGCTTTGTGCCTCACAGAATTAGGTGTCTGTCTTCATGCAAAGTTTTCCTTTCTAATTTGATTTGCAATAAGCATAACATTTAACATAAAAGAAAATATCATTAAAAGAAGATGTGTATTTGTTTTTTTGTTTCTCCATACTCATAACCATACCTGGGAACTCTGACTTTGAACCTGAGTCTCAGGGTAAAACATTGCTTCCTTGTCAGTTTGTTTTCTGTTTGGGAAGCGTTTAGCCTATCTACTCCGCCACCGACTTAATGGTGTCCGGGGCTAGCCATAAACCACCATCACTGCCTCTCACAAAGTCTTTCCCTAGGATTTCTGGTGTCCTGGGTCAATCACTTCTCCAGCAACCCCTTCTGCATGTTTTTGATTACTTACATAGGAATTAACTGCATGGTAGAGCCCCTACCAGCTCAGTACTGTAGGCAGTTGCCTATCTTGCCTTTCAGATAGGACTGGTCCTGATCATCATGCATTATATATATATAGCTAGGCTACAATTTAAAAACTGAAACAGATTTCTTGTGAGATTTGGTCATTTCGAGGCAGACAATACATGATTTCTTTGGTATAATAATCTTACAAACATGTAGAAGATTTTATAAAGCCATCCACAGATGTGCTTTCCTGGGAAGTCTTAACAATAGTAGAGAACATAACAGATAAAGATCAGTCATTAAGCCTTGCAGCAGAAGCTTCAAATAGAGTGCATCCAGCACAAGATAATAGCAATTTACAAAGGTATTACCAAAGATGACCCATTTGATAAATTTGAGGAAAGCAGGTTGCCAACCTGAAAACAATTTACTGTGTGTTAACGGTAAACTACCTTTAGTGCTTCTTCCCACACTTAAAAATAGTTTTCATGGCAATTATTAAGTCTCCTAATAATAAAGAAATTAGTATGTGCTTGGTGAGAAACAAATAATATAGACCTGCACTCTAACCCACATATCTATCATCTATCCATCCAGGACTAACACTTCACATGTGACTGTAGTATTTATTGACAGATATTAAGCTCAAAACCCCCTCAAACCCCCCCCCTGTTTGCCCCTAGCAGAAGTGTGCTTTTTTATACTGGTTAAGCAGTGGTTCAGACGTTTTGTATGTTCCTCCCTCTAGTGGCCAGACTCTGCCTAGCACTAGGCAATTTCCTTGTTTCCTTGCGAGTGACAGATCACAGCAGTAAAGACATATATCAGCAGCTGTTTACACAATGTAATGTACACATATAATGTACGCAGTCCAGATACTGTACATACATACATACATTATTGCAACTTTTAGAATTCCATACTTTAAAGAATACCCAAAAGAAGCTTTTCTTGAATATATTTTTTCAGGTTTCACGGTGTTAAGGACAGCCCAACAATATACATTTGATATCTTTTCCCCTTTTTCTTGTTGATCCATCACAGTGTCTCTTCTCTTTCTCTTGATTACCCTTACTGCTAAGTGTGGGGCATTGCTTTACCCCACAGTACAAAGTAAAAGGTTTGTCACTGGCTAGGTCTGTTGGTCACTATTTCTCCCAAGACACTTTGCATAATAAATTATGACGCCCACATATATTAATCACTAAATATTATGTTCTAACGGGTTCTTTAACTATTACCGGCACATAAAATATCTTGTATAATTCCCCACAGTATCATTCACTAGACAGCTGAGGAGTTTAGCACCTTTTTTGTTTCTTTTGTTTGAAGTTGGTAATATTGTATGCTAATGTAGACATGTAAGTCTTACACTATATTGGACAGACTATTAGCTCAATTGTTACCCAGATTTATTAATCAGAAAACAAATCGCCAGATTTACTGAAAATCACATTCACACTAAAGAGTGCAATCAATGATCAGAGCAGTCAATATTTTGGCCTATATGGTCTCTTTGATAGACAGGAAAACATATTTTTCAAAACACAAATGATAAGGTAAGTCTGTGTCTAATTATCTGCACTTTTCCTCTTGGAAACAGGAGACAAAGTATTGCAGTATCACCCATAAAATGATTACAGACAAAACACATCTAACACTGTCATTCAATACTGCATAGTAACGGATGGAGCATTAACAGAGTGGAAAAGCGCATTCACTCAATGTTCCAAAAAAGTCTAGAAACAAGAAACTAAAAGAAAACAAAGAAAAATTATACAAAAATCAGTAGGAAAAGCCTATAACCGCACATTAAAAGCAGCAAGAGCAGACACGCTGCTTCAAATAGTACGGAGAAAGAAAGAAACTGAGGTGGATTGAAAATGTGAGCATGCAAATGTTTCATACCAAACGCATGATTCAGAAACAAATGGTCTTATTCAGGGTAATATTAACAAGATGTTCCAGTCAATGTGAATCTTGGTAGAGATCAGGGTATTTTGGAGGTCGCATTACAAATATGTTCATGTTTAAATGTTGTAGAATAATGCACACACTAGCTGGTCATGTGTAGCCGGCAAATATTCCAATGTACTCCAGTTCTAAAATCCCAAAGACTGCTTCAGAAAGCACAGAATTGGTGATCACAGGAGGGGGGCTTCTTGCCTGAACCTCCCACCCCTAGACTGATCATCCTAGACTGGGTTCTGGTTCACCTGTCCCCGATCTTGTGGGATTTTTATGTTAAGGCTGCTTCCAACCTCATTCGTCGGAGCACTGTATCCTGGTCTTGGGTTTTGTTTTAGAGGGTTTTTTATTTTTACATTCTTGGTTTCTATGTTTTGAATTTGCTGTTACCAATTTTGACACAACTTGGATCGTGACTTAGTTCCTGTTTTGCTTACAAGTTCTGTTGTTTGGCTCTTTTAATTAACCGGTAATTGACTCTGGTCTGGACTTTGTATATTGCTGTGCCATTCCTTTCTCTAGCATGTTTAGGCTCCTACTATGTATGACGTTGGCTGACTATTACCTCCGTGCCTTTTCTACCTTTGGCCACAGAGCTTGGTATGCTTGTTACAGACAAGTGACTTCTTGCTGCAGGAATGCATCTTCTGTATATTCCTGCCACGGACATCTGTCTGTCATGCTGCTATTTATTAATCAGCTGTATACCAGCCTTTCACATTTCCCAATCCCAAAGTCTCTACTCTCCTGCATTATTGCCTTCTGGCCAGCTTGTACCCAGAGATTCCTGCTCAGAGACCTCTATGGCCTACACTGATCGAGTGGTTTGCACACCCTAAAAGCATATAAATTGATTATGGGGTGCTGCTGAAATAAACAAGATGTACACATTTTGAACATATAGATACTGTATATATAAATATCAAATAAGTTATTCAGTGCTACAGAACTGAATAAATCATTTGCTTTTCCTGTGACTGCATGCTTATTAAGGATTATTATCAGCTCGCTGGATTCTGGCGTTATGAAGTTTTGGTATCCCTTTGAATTCCTATGAGAATTCAAAAATATATTTGAAGTATATTCCCATTGATATTTAACATTTTTTGTAAACCTGGGTGACTAGAAACAGGAAATTGTTCAACCATGACTTCCTGTTTCTCAGGAGTATCAATATTGGGTAACACATAGGCCCAATTCCCTTAGTCATTCATCACAATGGGTAAGACCAAGGAATATAGCTGTGATGTGTGACAAAGGGTTGTTGAGCCTTACGAAACAGAAAGTGGCTATGAGAAAATAGCAAAAGCATTGAAAATTACCATTTCCTCCATCAGAGCCATCCGTAGGAAGTTCCAGTCAACTGGAAATGTTATGAATCAACTTGGAAAAGGATGTGTGTTTATATTCCGTCTCAATACGATTCGAGTGGCCAAAAAATCTCCAAGGATAACAACTGGAGAATTGCAGAAGTTGTGTCTTGTGGGCAGCAAGTCTCCAAACCGATGTCACCTACATCACCACAAGTTGTTTGGAAGGGTTTCAAGAAAAAAAGCCTCTACTCCCATCTAAAAAAGAAACTCAATTATCTTCCAGGTTGAGAGTCCACCACTGTCAACCTGGAAATTTGAAGGCTTTTGAGAGATTCTGTATGGAGGAATGGTCTCAGATCCCTTGCCATGTATTTTCCAACCTCATCAGGCATTATAGCAGACTACACAGAGCTGTTATCTTGGCAAAGGGAGGCAGCACAAAGTATCAACTAAAAGGGTGCCAATAATTGTGCCACACATATATTTAACTTTTTTATATATATAAACCTGTGTTGTATTCGCAAATTTTCGGATATCCATGAGAACAGATAACTTTTGTGTATTTTTTTACAGAAAAGATCAAAAATTAAACAATAAAGATACATTTTCACAGCCTTTTTTTGCTTATATTTACCAAGGGTGCCAATGTTAGTGGAGGGCACTGTATAGCTATGACCCTATTGTTAGCCACATGAAAAGGCCTCACTCATAGCACCAGAAGAAAACTTTGTAGAACAATGGCATAACCCTAATGAAAGGAAAGCAATGATAAAAAGGTGTGATGATTCATTTGAATAGTAGCAAATAATTTATGTACAGGTTTTCTATTCTTTACTATAACTGAACATGCAAATCTAGACTGGAGTGGCAACCTGTAGACCTTTAGGGCAATAGATTTTCAGATAATCCATCTTGAGCACAGTCAACTCAATCACAATTTGTTAAATCAGGGGTAGGCAATCTTTGGCTCTCCTGATGTTGTGGACTACATCTCCCATAATGCTCTTACAGTCATAATGCTGGCAAAGCATCAAGGGAAATGTAGTTCACAACATCTGGAGAGCCAAAGGTTGCCTACCCCTGTGTTAAATCATTCAGCCAACATATGAAGAATTCCTGGTCTGGTGCCTGGATTCTAATTTATTGAGGAAAGAGGCATTAAACCTGTTATTGTTTTACATTCTTAAAATTCTCTACTATTCACCTAGCATTAAAAAAAACTGTACAAAATACCCATGTGGCATTAGTGTGGGATATGTATTCCTGTGTGAAGCAATGTATTGAAATTATATATGAAATTTATACTTTCTCTTAAGAGAATGCCAGCCAGGTAATTGATGGGCACAAGTTCTGGATATCATAACATTCCTTTTATTTTTAAATTATGACCCAATATAATTGCCAAGTATCTACAATTCTAAATTGAAATGTTGCCTAAAATGTGATTTCTTAACATGAGTGAAGTGCTTAGCCTCTGTGGTGGGCACAGGAGAAAATTATCACTTTTAAAAATCTATGATTAGATAGTGACATCCAAACCCATTTATGTATTATAAACAAAAGCAACAGATAGACACAAAGTTGCCAAAACGCATGCCAAAAGGCCAGATGTAACTCCTGGCAAGAGAATATAAGCTCTTTTACAGTTAACCCAAGTTGGGAAACCATAGTGTAATAAAATACAGAACGTTGGCAGGTATAAGTTACCATCAAGATTTATTATTAAAATTCACTATTGTTCATAAAGAAAATTACTTGTTGCAGCAGCAGAATTGGCAGTCAGTGGTCTACCAGTACTAATGCTTTTTACTTTGTATGTTTGATAAAGAACAAAAGGCATCTGTTGATGATTTAGAATCCTGCATTACATCTATACAAATGTGGATGATTTGAAATAACCATTCAACCAATTTCAAATCAGGCAAAGTCAAGGAAATATATTAATGGGATAAAAACTGATTCTTATGGTGTCTTTTATGCACATGCCCGAAAACAAAATGCATGAATAGAGAAGTATACAATTTGTTCACATAGAATTTTCTTTTATAAGTGCCCACATATTATAAAACCTAGCGAAACATACATTTGCATATGAAGTGGTTCTCACACTGTGTAAGTATGCAGAGACGTTGAGAGGATTATTTTTGGAACTTCAAAAGCCCTTTTCCTCACTCTGTACTATTTGTAATAGATGTATAATAACTCACCACAAAAGAAATACGACATGTGAAAACTGTCCCCAAGATAGATCTAGTGCATGTGAGAATGGATGTGTATGTGTAAGTATGTGTAAATGTGTGTGAGCATGAATGTGTATGTGTAAATGTGTGTGAGCATGAATGTGTATGTGTAAGTATGTGTAAATGTGTATGTGTAAGTGTGTTTGAGCATGGATGTAAATGTTTAAGTATATGGCAATGGTAAACCACAGTCTCAGACCCAATGGTCTGGAGGAAAAAAAATATTAATGGTGTAGAGGGCTTATGATTAAGAGCTGCGTTGACAACAGGCAGCACGGCAAATGTTCTTCCGTTACATCTCTAATGATTATCAAGATGTAAAGAGCTATATAATTTGCTGTTTTTTTGCTGTAAAGCAGATGCATACTGCTGGTCAGCCTTTTTCGTGCTCTGTGCTGTAGCCACTGAAGACCACTTCGGTAAATGTTTGTGAACACGTTAGGGTAAAGTAACCTGATATATTATGTGACTGGCTTGTGTCTGTCGTCACCCACTGTGTGGAGCACTGTACATAATACCAAGTCTTCTTCCACATTTATATTTTTCTATTGGCATGAGTCAACAACTCCTCATTTGCCCAATAACTCTACAATGCACTTTTTACAGTAAAAAAAAAATCAAGAAATTGCCACAAACCAAAATATCTAGCATATTCTTAATACTCGTTGTCATTTGTCAGCTAACCATAGTTTGGCTTAGATCATGCATAGCTTTAGTTTAGAAGGAAAACGTATACCACCTGTACAATGAACAGCAAGTTTGTTCTCCTCTATACACATCATCTAAGCACTGGCTGTATAGCAGGTTTACTTAAAGGGAGAGATCCATGTAGTGTTTTCATGAAATCACACAAATAACTATATTTTTTGCATAAGGTGTTGTTACTTCCTCATCTTCAAACCAACTAGCTTTCCTTCTCCATAACAAGACCGAGACTCTACAATATAGATTGTGAATATTATAAAATAATATTATAAAATAATACTTTAATACAGCTCGCAAACCACTTTTGCCTGAATATTCTACTGTTGTATTTGTGTAAAATATTTCTAATATCCAAGTCATTTCAGCAATGTTGTACAAGGTGTTGCATGCTTGAGCATTTTCATTAATGCAAATCCAACATACAATGTTAACTAGGAAAGGGACTTTAAGAGTAAATACATGCCAAACGATCTCAATAAAAACCTAGTTTGCAGTAATTTTGTGCGATATTAAAGTAGAAGCAGTGCTAGTCCAGATGGCGCGCCTATTATCTACCAGAGGAAGTAATCCCCTCTTCTATCTCCTGTATAAATGCTTGCGTTGTTATTTAACCCTTAACGCGGGCAATTTGTCAGACTCGTAAATGAGTTTGAAATTAACTAATGGTACCTTAAGGTCTGCAATATTTCTTTTTATTATCCCAAACATGCATTTGCTACGGTGCTTTGGCTTTTGTGTGCATTTGACAACCAGGTAAGACTTTCAAAAGCACAGGTCCCAACATTTTATTTAAGAGTGTAGTACACCGTAATACACGGTGATATGATGACTATAGACTTTCATTGGATGAGGATTTTGTTCCACCTTTACGCAGATGTAAGAGATTCCAGCCCTGCTTCTTTACCAATACGGCACAGTTCAAGGGTAAGTGCTTTTAGCATTTTACTTTTCAACTATTTGATACTTACATTTGCCATAAGCCATTTCACTTTCACCGCTATCAGGTCTAAAAGATGTCCATGTGTCCTGTTATGGCACCCTTCTTTATTCTACTTATTTAGGGTCCTAGACAATGTTTTGTCATTTCATCATATTTTAGTCTTCATTATACATGCAGACATTTTGATGTCACAAAATAGTTTGTTTGCTGCAGCTAAACTGACCTATATGATTGTCATTTATTATTTGACTTGCATATCTAGATTACAGGAGGCCATTTTTTCATCACACATATTTCAAGAATACTTCTTTTATGTGTTATAATCTGTCTGAGATACTACCCCGCTTTTTTATACTAGAGACTACCAGGCTTTGCCTTTACTTTGTTTATTGCGGCATATATGGGACATATTAAATATTTATACATACATTTCATAGGTAAGACATCTATCTCTTGTTCTGAATTTTGTTTGTTTAACAGTCTCTATTTGGGACATTAAAGTTTCAGATCCTCTACTTTTTGTTTCAATGTAACTTTTAGACCTGCACGCTTACATAGCCCTAAAACTGCCACAAGTACGCATGCATAATGCCCTCTTTTATTACTGGGTGTACAGGATAATGGCACATAATGCCCTGCTGGCTATAAAGGTGTCTTAACGAAAACTTTGAGTATGATCATCATCTGCTTTTTCATGAAGTATTTTTTAAGTATCATATGCATGTTTCCGAAACATACATCAGCAGATGTGACAATAAAAGATTCTATTAAAGAGCGTCCACGGATTGTTGCCATTGCTCGTCTGCTGCACCCTGATTCTTACGATCTCCCCACTTTTTGTGTGGACCTCATTATATGCATAACCAGCAAACATTCTGAGCTCCTGCAAAAAAGTGGATATCAGAGGAAGAAAGATTGACAGAAGGATTGGGATCTCAAATGAGAACACTTGGGCTGTATATAGATAAGTGATGTTATGACCATTGGGAATTGAAGGAATTATTTCTGAAGATGACAAAACACATATCTGAAGCTATATGTAGAAAATAGCGTGCCTTTGTTTCAATGACACAACTGTTTTATTTCACCTTAATGAAAAGAAAATTTAAAAAAGTAATAGTAAAAGTTAGTGTTCGGCTGTTTTACAATGTGTTACGCTTCTTTTATGGGTCATTTCCACATTACAAATTTCATTAGGGTTGCAAACAAGCAATCCACATGTCAAAGCGTTAAAAACCAAATAAAAAAAAATAAATTATATAGACACTGTGTCATGTAATCCAATCATTAAACATGTAATTCCAGGATTCATGCCAAAATATAATTAATTAACAAAGTAAAGCTTAATAAAATGTGAAAATTACGGTACTTTCAGCGCTATAGGATACATTGCATTGGCAGGAAAGGTTTTACTACAACAGCAATAACATTCACTGAATAATTTCATTCAATTTATATTTTTGCCCTTATATTCCTTTACTATACGGAAAAATTGAATATAATAAAATTATCTTTACTGTACTTGGATATGCAGTGACAACTGTATGTAATTAGTCAACGTTTTAACAGTTTTATATATATATAACAGAAAATTAGATTCAGCTGACAAGGCAATAGTTGACCTAACACATTAACAGTGTTAAATTGTTTTATTATAAATTTGTATGACTAAAATTAGATGTTTCCGTAAGAATATACTATAAGGAACTGATGTAAATATGTATATGTAGCAATATAAAGGAAGAGCAGGGTGGACCAGCCTAAATGTCACTAGTAATGCCAAGATAACAATACTCAAAGAAATAAGATTACATCAATTGGTGGAAGAAAAATAAATCTATACGGAAAAACAGCAAGAACAAGAAATATAGTTTAATAAAGCCATATATTGATATAACAAGCTCCATAGCTGCAAATTCCTATTGAATGCCTCCTATTATAACTGGCAATTTAAGTCAACCCCTATGCCATTAATAATATAGAATATCTATTGGCTACAAAACCATACAGACTATGCAGCTCCTAGACCACCACAATTCATACAGACATAGAGACACAAATATTTTACCCCAAGCTAGCCTGATGGGCTATAATACATACCCGATGAACTGCCTTACTTAGAGGTGTATATTAATAATGAAAACCATTAAAAATGTTGTTTATAAAGTACAAATCACCTTTTTATTCTGTATACACATTTTAAGCCTTAGCATTCACAAAATCAAGTATTTTTTTATTATTTCGTATTTGGTATTAGTATGCCAAACTGTTGCACGAGCTCTGAAATGTCGATAGCCCACACAGCTTTCTCCATTTATCAAATACATTTCAGGACTTTTCAAGATGCTCCAATCAGCAGGAAAGAATAAATACTTGGCAATCACATTCATATCTGCAAATCCATATGGTTTCTCTAATTAATAGAAGCAATCCTTCTTCTATCTAGCCCTGTAGTGGTATATCTCAGATAAAATCATCAGGATATCATTATCCCGTACTTTTCTTCTAATGATATGTGCATTACTTCCCAATAACGGTGGTTGAGCTTATGGCAATAAATGATTAAAAATTACAAATAAAAAAAAATAATAATACCGTCCACATAGACAAAACCAAAATGTGTTACGTTATAAATTATACATATCTTTGCATTTTCTTTATTTTTTTCAATATAATTGCTGCTTATTTCTAAAAAGCAACCTAAAATGACTTGCGTTAAATATTTTGTCTACAATTTATACTTTTTGAATGACTATTACAGGCACAATATCTGGCAGTGACATAGAGAAACTTAATGTTAATAAATGTTATCTTCGTAATGTGGGTTATTAAGCTCTATTACATTAGGGGAGAGTATTAACAACAACATTAAAACTGTCAATCTAAAAATTAACAATTACCCTAACACAAGCTAGTGTTCTTGTATGTCTACAATGTAGACTTCTTTATGACGAATCTCTGACATCCATCCTATTTAACATTTTACATAAATCACATGAAGAAAAGGCATGCTAATGTATGGTAATCGCATGCCACCACTTTCAAGGGATAGCCCTTGGATTGATACTTCCGTCCTCGGGTTACTATGCGCTCTGTCTGAAACCCTTTTAAGTGCAAATTTAAAGTAGTTTTTAAATGTAATATGGTCTTTTGCAATAAATGTCATAAAGTTAGGGTATAATCATAATTCCGATATAAAATCCCACCAGCTGAGTGATTTTTTTTTAATAGCACCCTTAAATTATATATAAGTGATATGAATGTAGAAAAAAAAATACACATTTAATTTACATTTTTATTACAGAGAATAGATTCTTGTAATTTTCCATTAATTCATTATTTTTCTTCTATCAGATACGGTGTATATTTCCTACTTCTTATGTAACATATTGAAATCGTATAAAGATTTTAAATAAATCAGTTGTTATAATTAATTTTAAAACTTTGCCTGATTTATGCTAATGCTCCGGGCTCCTCAAAAGGGTTACAGTATGCAATTTAAGGCCACACATAGGGATGCGCTGGCTCAGGGGGGACAACTGTCCCCTGGACCAGTCCAAACTTCTTTAAAGTGGGTTGGATTGACTTGGACAGGCACCCAGTCCAACTTGCTAGTGTGTATTTTAGCTACTGGTATCAGGTGTAGGCAGGGGCCCAGGTGCCACCCACCTGTTCCTACCCCTAAGGCCACACGCATGTTGTGGCTCTTCATAGCTGAAAAGGTCTGAAACCATATGGATATACAGTATGTGGAATAACCATTAGAAATAAGCTGAAATTGTTCAAATCAGAGAGAGGACAGTTTATTTTCTGGGTCATTGCTGTTTAAGCCAACGTGTTTACCAGACACCCAATAGTAGATATTTTATACCCTCAACATTTCAAATGGAGAAAAAGGAATTGTTTTGGTTTAGGGGGTGTAGTTAGAAGCGTGGCTATGGGGTAGGCTTTTAGCAAGACTTATTTATCGCCATAGCAATGTGCTGTTTTTTAAGAAGAACAATGTATTTCTGGTACGCAATTTAATGTACAAATACATTCATTTTACATTCTGCTTATGTTACTATTATTATAAGTGGGTAGTAGACAGAGCCAACCTTAAGTGTTCTAGCGCCCTGTGCGGACTACTCCTCTGGTGTCCCCTTCTAACTATCCCCCCCTCTGCCCCTTCTAACGTACCTCCCTTGCCCCTTCTAACTAATCCCCCCCTGCTCTTTCTAAGTATCCCCTCCCACCTGCCCCTTCTAACTATCTACTCCCTCTCCTTACTTCTCATTATCTTATTACCTTGATGCCGGAGTCCTGCAGTGGGAGCGGGAGGCATCCGCAGTGCAGGCATTTCATGTTGAGCACCGGAATACCTCATATTCCGGCGCTCAACATGAAATGCCTGCACCGCGACAGAATCACGGAGAGTGAGGGGTGCCGAGCGGTTGCTGAAAACTTCACGAGCAAGCACTCAGCGCCCCTGTCTGGGACTTAAATTAAAGCATCGTTTTTTTTAACTTTATTTAACATGAATGATGTTAAATAAAGTATAAAAAAAAAAACAAAAAAAAAAAAACGATGTTTTAATTTAAGTCCGGGCAGGCGCCCCTGTCGTGCCATGGCGCCCTGGTCGCCAGGGCAGGCGGGGCGCCTGCCCGGGACTTAAGGCTGGCCCTGGTGGTAGATAAATGGAACAACCTCCCAGAAAAAAAAAGATAGTATGCTAATATAGTAAGGGATTTTAACTGGAACTTTCTATCCAAATGCCAGACTAGATGGGCCGAATGGTTCTTCCGTCAAATTCTGTTTGTCTGTTTGTTTTGGGGCCAAATCTAGGGAGTTCACAAGTATAAATATACAAAATAAATGAATAACCAAGTTATAATAAATTAGTTGGCATTTTTATAATATTACATTAGAGTAAAATTAACATATAAGTAATTATGCGTTTTCAAGGTGTTACACAGGAATAGATGTTTCATCTAATGTAAGCAAACAAATATGGTCTTCACAACTCACACGCACTTGAGAAAGCATTGATTGAAAAGTATCACTTCTTGTCTAGAATTCGCCTACATCGGCTATAAAAATGTTTACAGCTAAAAATCAGTTTACAGTCTTTTTAACATGTTTATTTGTTTATGGTTTCCTTCTACTGCAACAAAATATCAAAAAAAGTGTAAATATGTGTGTTGTCTCAAGGTACATGCATGATCCTTAAGAAATAGTCTTTGTGGGTATACTATTAACTCCTTTGTTGAGAAGGAGATAAGGGCAAACTATTAAAATATCTAAGAATAGAGAAATATAAGTGAACAGATCCTCCCCTTGCTCTTTGACGTATAATTGAATAAAGTGATATCTCTGTGCGAGTCACAGTGGACATTTTTGGTCATGCTGGGAAAGCCAAGGCGAGCTGATGGACTATGATGGAGGTACCTGGTAAGCCCGTTCCCCAGCTGTGAAGGTTATATGCATTTTATACGTGAAGACCTTGTCTTGCTGGGTGCTAGAGGAAACTGTAATACATACCATGATACATAGAGGAAACTGTAATACATACCATGATACATAGAGGAAACTGAAATACATACCATGAATCAGCATAGCTAGGGGGAAGGTGACTTGACTAGGTGAGGAAGTGGGCTTAGGATAATGGAGCTAAGGGACATTGGTTAGGGGACTTTGGGAGGTGCTGTATAAACAGTCACTTTTAATCAGTTTTTATTAATTGAATCTTCCCTCCTTCCCTGTTATTAGTATGGGGTTTTCTCATCACTGACACAGTGGCAGGGCTGGTCAGTGTGGAATAATGGTTAGTTAATAGGAAATAGTGTGTTTTTGGTTTCAAGTCTGTGGCTCAGAACCAAATGTATTTCCACAACTGAGACATACTATTCTATACTTCTGTTTGAGGGTCAGTAGGTATGCAGTGTGTATCTTTAATGCTATCTTAAATACTGGTAAGAGCTGTACATTATACATACATTCATATTATAATATATGTTTTCATATACACAGTAGGTGACAGCATCCTTTGGCATCCATATGACACATTTGGTAAAACGAATAGAAAAAATAAAAAAGGGCATGAAAAACAAATCATGATGATTCAATGTATGCATTGAATTGATTACAGGTACAATATGATTATTAAAAGATTAGCTAGCAATATTACAATGTTATCCAAATTCTAAGGTTACAGATTATGTACATATACATTAGAAAATCGAATGAGGAAAGCATCTAGTTGGGTTTACTTAATCTGTAAGGTTATGAGGAGGACTTTTTCTATGATTAAAGACTTATGTATTAGGTAAGGTAGGACATTTCCTCCCGAATTAAATGAGCTCTTTTGATGAAGAACTAAAGAAGCCTCACTTTGTGACCTGACGTTTGTTACTTAATCAGCATTAATAATGAGGAATTTTCTAAGCGGGCAAAATGATTATTACATTCTTCATAAACTTCTAGTCCTGGAAGCCCAAGATAGCAACATAATTAATATCCATGATAAATGACTACGCTGAGTCTTTGTGTATGTGTTTTTTTCCCCTGTTCTCACAAAGGACATGAAAAGAAAGTATTAAGGATTTTCTGAGACGACCATCCCCTTTCTCTTTAATATTGCTGGGAAAAAGTGAGGTTAGTGAAGCACAAAATATAATAGACTATTTTCACTGTTTCATAAACCAGAAAAAAAAGCCTTCCCATCAAACAATGCTGATATTGTACTGAGAAGACAGTCTGCTCCGGAGCAATAAAAAGGGCTGAAATTTCAGTTCACTTCGAGGTGCATTTAAATAACAAAGCCAGATTGCAATATGTCTTTATCAACAACTGCCAGTCAGTAACTGGTTTGCCGTGGGCAAATAAATTAGTGTGGATTCATAGAATTGGTTCATCACAGCATAATTCTTTTGGAAACAAAAGTGCTGACAGGTAGAGGAGTTTTAAGAACGCTGCGGTGGCATTTGTTTTTATACCAAGAGTATATAAGAATTACGGTTCCACATTTAATGAGGTGGAACCAAGTCAAGGACACTGAGGCAGCGGATGAGTGTTCTTTTTTTAAAACGTTACAAGCGGAACGAGCAGTGCTGGATTAGGACCCTCTGTGGCTAAGCACCCCCCCCTTATGGCTACTGTAGTGGTGGTATAGTAGACAGATTACCCAGTAAAGCTCTGGGGGTCCCAAACATTAGGGTCCCTAGAAGGGTGCCTAGTATCCCTAATGGAAAATGTAGCTCTGTGTGATAAAGTCTATAGGGGAGTTACATTTTTTGCACTAGGTATAGTAGGGTACTCGTATTGCTGTGGTCTAACAGAAGCATGAAAAACTGCTAGCAATCCCAATAAACAGTCTAAGTCTCTTGTCCTGTATTTGGTATCCAATGCCCCTAAGCCCCCTGGGCTAATTAATTCCAGTTTTTAAGAAATGCAGACAGGTTTAACTTTTCAGTCAGTTAAGAGCCAAATGTTTTTTTAGTTTAAAAGAAATAAACTTGATTTAAGAACACAACTCGCCTAACACAAAGAGATAACTTACAGCACCTAGATAGTTCCACAACTAACAACACTCAAGAGCATACAAACAACATAACACACAATAGCACTCACACAATCCACAGACACACACTAACACAAAAACTCACGGTCCATAGACACTCACAGAGAGCGTCATCATCTCTCCCAGCTGATGGCTCTTACTCTTTACAGGTGTCAAGGCTCAACTAGTATGGCAGAGGTGCCAGTGTTTCATCTTGACACAAAGCATATGATATGATGAGACATGGACACCTTGTCCTCCAGGCAATTGCTTATACACATAAATGTGTGTGAAGAGGAAAATGTTTGAAGGTGATTCCTCAAATTGGAATTAATAAAGGATTTTCACAACTCCTGGGACTACCTATTCTGATGATGAAGACACTGAGATATATATGTATATATATATATATATTATATATATATATATATATATATACTGAATTTAAAATAGTCAATTATTTGTCTGATATTGTGAATAACTACCTTGTTTCTGTGAAAATTATAATCTATTGGAAGTTATATTAGACACCAAGGCACCCTTTCCACTAAGTTATTTTATTTCTCACATCTTCATATCCAGAACATAACAAACAACCTTAAAACTTTGGTTCACATAAGATATGAGGGTCAGATAGAGGAGCATGATCTTGTTGCCTGTTTATTGGAGTGGATAAAGGATGACAGTGTACAAATACATTCATTAACAGCTCAGTACATTTTCTTTAGCCTAATCTGTAACGTGGTAATGGCATTGTCATTCTGTTCATTTTCTACCCGTGTTAATGTAGCCGCAACAATTTATAGATATCTGGGAGGCTTGTGCATTTCCATAATCCAATAGTACCTTTCCTGTGACTTGTAGGTTACCTGTATGTTACTAGGATATAGTTAAAGCATCCTCTCGCATTTCTTGGTTCCTCATATTACTATAATAATGCCATATACTTGAGAGCCATGTACTCTTTGATATATGTGTAAATCTCTGTTAATGCATACACAGCCATCAGAACTCATTGCTCAAACTGGTCCACAAATAACAACTTCCATTATTATTTATAAGTCAGGTTGCCTTTTTTAAGTCATAAAACACATTATTGGTTACTTTATAGTTTATGGAGAAAAAGGCCTTTTGGAAGCACGTGGTGTAAACATGCAACTAAGAAATGCGTATTTTTCTAAATATAAAAAATGCGAGCAAATAGCAACATACTAAAAAGTTCAAAGATTTAGGGAAATTATTCACAATTTAACACAGAAACCCTAGTGCTCAGATTAAAATCTACCACTTTTGAAGTTTTCTTTGTTTCATAGATATATATATATATATATTATAATATATATATATATATATATATATATATATTATATTATATTCACATTAGGCATGATGAAACATAATTGACAGAATCCTTACAGGGTCTTTCTTGGTTAAAGAATGAAAAATATATTAGGCTATTATAGGACATATTACGATATCAATCTTAGGACAAGGTTTTTTCCGTTTCCTTCATCTCTCTTATATCTACAAAGCTGAAACTACAGCACACCGCTGTCCTGTTAATACCTTCTGCCATAAATTAGTGGCGAATGCTTTTTCCTGAAGAAATAAATCCATCTAAAAGGACATTGAAGACGTGATTTCATCTTATCTTATCTTATCATAGAGACATTTAGATATTCCTGGAAAAAAACCAAATATCTAAAATCAGTCATGCTTTTTTTTTCTTTTACAGTCCATAAGAAAAAGTGACATTCTGAGCTAGTTAACAGAGGTAATTGAATCAGAGGTGGGCAAAGCTTCTAGATGACATTAGCACCCGTGGCAAGATTTGTGGAGGTCCTTATTGCTTTATTGGGTACACAGTGGCTGCTTATTTCCAGAAGACAGTCCCTTATAGTACTTGTTCATAGTCAACCTATAAGACACTGGGAAAATGTGGGTCATTTACTCCCAAAATATGTGTAAAAGTTCTGTAGACATTCCAAGTTACTCAACCAGCTCTTGTTTTCAGGTTTGGAGAACAATTATGAAAGTCTATTAAGATAAATCTGGAGTTACATCCAAACCGGTATAAACATAATCATATTGTATTCGTTACTACGAAATGGAACAGATAGGATCACAATAATATTAATCATTTCTTATCACCTTCTGTCCCTCACTGCTGTTGGTTGCTAGGATTTAGGAGGAAATGTGTGATCTGGCATTGTATGGTATTAATTGAGGGCACAGGTAGCTGAATATTCACACAACATGAAAACAATGTTTTCAATGTGAAAAGCAGGAAATAGCAAAAGCTAGATTTGTTTGTTGACTTCAAATTTGATACAAAATATTCAGTTAAAAGTATATATATATATATTTTTTTTTTTACATTTCCTGAGGAATTGGAGGAATGTATTCAACATGATCAATGTTTTACTATAGGACAGAATTATATAAAACTGCACACGTATTCTATAAAGTAATAGCTACTGTGGGAATGGCACTTGCCTATATATATTATATTATATATATATATATATAATCATTGCTATTATTATGATTATTATTAATTGTAAGGATCTCTTGAAGTTGGAGGACAGGGCAAAATTATTTAGGTGGGTTACATCTTCTTACATTTAATTGATGAAATATATTTCTATGTAAAGTGATGAAGAAGATACATTTAAATATATATATATATTTTTAAAAAACAAATATGTGCCTTACCCACCCATCCTCTCAGGGCCCTTAGACCGATTGGAGCCCTAAGCAGCTGCTTCATTTGCTGGTATGGTCGTGCCACCCCTGCTGGAGGAATTGCCGGTGCACTGGACTTTTTATTTTTATTTAACATACAGTAAAAATATTTCTGCTAAGGGTATTTATTTATTTATTTTTAGAAATAAACAATAATTGCCTAGGCTACAAAAACACACACAGGAGACGACTTCATCATGATTCAAGATATCTCTTATTTAGTTATCTTCATCCATATGATAAGAGCACATAAATGAAAACATTAAGGATACCACAGAGTTAAAAGCATGTTTCGTTTTATTTGTAAACCCCTATTGTGCTTTTACCCACTCCTTCATAGACCTTTGTAATTTACTCCAGGACTGTGGTCTGTGGCATTATGCTGCATTATGAATGCTCGTCCAACAGCCTCAGAGTAAAAAGATTTTCAAGGGAATACTTTGCAGGAAATTACGATATTTTCCAAGAGTCTACATTCAGAAGGTTTAGAGGCCAAACTCAAGGCATTTCTTCATTGTTTGAATCTCTTTTGTGTTCTTTTCACAAGCATTTATCTTAATCTCTTTACTGTCACGGTGCCTAGTTAGCTACACCTGCACGGTGGACAAAAAAATCAATGCATAATTGGCAAAAATGCTGTTTTTGCAAATTGTATGTAATCCATTTTTACTATATAAATCTTGTTCAATTATTTCTTTTTGATGATAGTATTACTCTAATTTCTCTGGGAGATGTATTCAAACCAGTAGTTTGTATCATCATTAACTCTGTATGCCTTCCATTTATTTATTTTTTTCGTTACGTCAGAAAATGTACCCAGAATGATTCAAATGTCATCGATAAAATTAGAAAACATGGCGGAAATTCCCGCACATTCAGTTATAGATGGTGGAACATTCCAAGTGTGCATTCCTGGGGATTCAAGAGGGTGGGGCCAACAGGTAGAGATGGGGACAGCTGCATGTTGAGGGGGAAAGGGGTGGAGCCAAGTAGGCATAGGATGGAAGAAAGAAGTATATGTCCTTTACTCCTACCCACTCTTTGTCCAGTTTCATCACTCCAGGCACCGTAATCCATACAAAATCCACCCATGTCAAAATGAACATGTGAAGTTTTCTGAAGCCTAACTGGATGAAAGATGTTGTTTCCTGAGAGATGGGCCTCAAGTTGAATTAACACACATTTTCAATTATTTTTCCCAGAAAAGGGAGGTTGCAGACAGGCCTAAAGTTTGACATGCAGTCTGGGTCTAAGGAAGGCTTTTTTTTTAGAAGAGAGAAGCAGTGGTGCTGCTTCTTTCAATAGGTCTGGAAAAATTCCAGATTGCAAAGGACACTGGACTATTTTGGAATGACTGGGACAGTTGTATCTGTGCATGCGGAAAGAAGATGTGTAGGTGCAGGATCTAAGCCACAGAATTTCTGTGACATATCTTACTTCTTTCCTGCCTAAGATGCCAACCTGGAAATTTAGGATATTTTAAGACATCATAGACTCCATTAAATATCAACAGATATTAAACGAACACCTGACTGCCTCTGTCAGAAAAATGGGCCATGGTTGGATTTTCCAGCAGATCCAAAACATACATTAGAATTCAAAAATTATTCATTGACCACTAAATCAAAGTCCTACCATGGCCATCCCTGTCCCCTGACTTGAACCATTAGAAAACATTTGGGTGAACTGAAGAGGAGAGTCCACCATAGAACAGAAACATTATGAGAGCAATAACAGGCTTTGCTGTAATAAACACCAGCTTCAGTTATATGTGTATATTTGTGATGACATTTTGTATTTCCATTGTGAAGTCACAACATAATTGATCCATGAACATGTGTTTTTTTTTAAGATGAGTAAGGAGACATCCCCAGAACAGCAAAGGGCACTAATCATATAGCCTTTGAACAGGCTTCCTATGACCAAATACACACTTTCTTAAGAGGGATCTTTAATAAACTGGTTCGGTTCTATCCAAACATAAAATCTGGACCCTTTTTTGCACTTTTTTTAGAACCACCTTGTGGCAAAGACGCCAGAAGATGTAGTCTGAGTGCCTCAAAAAAGCACCAGTCATCTTCCACACGCATGTACATCAATATGGCAGATTGTTTTATCTTTATTTGCAGCATGTTCTGATACTGACCTGTGATACGGCATTAGTATGCCTGAAAATCAACAACATATTTTTATGAATTCATTTTTTTCTATTAGCTGTGAAATAGGAATCACTGGCACTCTTGTTACTATAATAAACAATGTATATTATATATAATTGCATCTCAAACTCTTCCTAGAATGTCAGTTAAAAAAAAGAACAAGGTTAGTTACTTAATGTACACAGAAATGAATTTGCTTTGAGAATGGTTACCCTTTCAACAAAAAAAAGCAATTAGCTGCTTACAATTCTCTATAAAATGTTTAATTTTCATCCACCAGCAATCCGGCTTTCTAAAAAGAAGATTACATATACAGGATTTACAGCATTTTCTTGCATATCCGTAAAAGCATTAAATATTTGCATTTTGATTGAACCCTATATATTATGCTCCAGCAAATTTAAATGATATTTATTATTTGTATAACCCATTCATTTTGTTATATGAGTAGAATGTTATTAGAAGAAATGATTTATTGACATTTTCTCCAGTATATATTTCAGCTAAATAATTCACTAAGAATTCTAAAAAGTTACTATTTTTCTGTAGTGGTAGGGGTTAACAATTTTTATTGCAAATATCATTTTTCATCTTCCCTATTTATATTCTACTGGGTCATACAGGTCATACAGCTAGTATCATGCTGAATGTCTTGTTAGCCTATCAATAAGGTGGAGTCAAGACTATTAGTACCGCACATGCATAAACATACTTCTCATGCATACATTTCAAGGGCCCAAAACTGGACACCTTTGTGAGAGGGCATGGTTAGGACCAGGGTCAGGATCTGTAACTGACCTTAGCACCTTTATATAACATGTCATATCCCACTGCATACCTTAAGTGCAATGTGAAGAGACATTGTTAGAGCGGTGATTGAGGTCCCTGGTGCAAAAGCTGGTTAGGAAGGTTCTTCAAAACTGTCCCTTGACCCTCACTACTCACAAAAATAGGACAGTGGGGCAGATTGATGGGACAGAGAGACAGTGGCCAAAGATTTGGACTGTATTGCTTAAATCAAGATTGTTGAGAGATATGTGCACAACCGAGAAAATATATATAAGGCTTTGTAGGCTAACATTTAGAAGGTACAGAAGACTTATTTTTCAGCTGGAAAATGTATAAGGCAACTGGAAAGTCAAGGCTACCAGAAAGCTTTTAGCTGAGATTAAGAACCTTGTCTAACAGTCAGGGGTGTACCTAGAGTATTTGGTACTGTTGGTAACTGTTATAATTATATACTGAGGCAGACATTGATGGTGGTACAGCATAATCATTATCATTATATACTGAGGCAGATATTGACGGGGGTACAGCATAACTGTTATCATTATATACTGAGACTTATATACTTGCAGACTTTCACAGTGGTTCAGCATAACACCTATCACCATATACTGAGGCATGTACTGACGGTGGTACAGCATAACATCTATCACTTTATACTGAGACACGCACTGACGGTGGTACAGCATAATCCCTTTAACTATAAATTGAGCCTGACATTGACAATAATGCAGCATAAGCCCTATCACTATATACTAAGCCAAACATTGATCTGGTGTAGGCCTACGACTTCAGTGTCTGGCTTAGTATATAGTAGGGATGCACCAAAATTAACATTCTGGACCGAAACCTATAATTCAGCATTCACTTGGCCAAAACTGAAAATGGCCCTCCCACCCTTTAAAAAACAAAAACAAACAAAAAAAGTATTAAAAGTAAGTAACACACCAAAATTGCTAACAGCAATCACACTCCTATCATGCCACATTCTAGTTAATATTGTTATTGAAGTTTTCTGTCCACTTTTGGTGTGTTACTTACTTTTAATATAAGTGTGGTTAACACACCTAAATTGGACAAAAAAATCACTAACAATATTTTATATATATATATGATTGCTAACAGCAGTCACGCTCCTATCAAGCCCTGTCAGCACATGTCCTGCCAGCACATGCTCCTCCCTATGCCATGCTATCCCCACCACACATACAAACATCCATGCTATCACACACACTCATTCACAAACATTCATTCACTCATTTATATACATTTACTAATCCTACCTTTCCAAAGTCATTGTCACTTTTCCTGCTACAGCGCCTTTTCCTCCTCCTCCTCTTCATTTTTCCTCTTGGCTCTTCTTCTTCTGTGTCCTTCCTGTGCAGTGAGCACAGAAGGCGGTGGGTGTGGTTTCAGTATTGTGCGCCGGGATATGACATCAAATCCCCACGCGCATCACAAGGGAGCAGGATCGGAGTTCTGCATTAACAGACCTCCCGCTCCCTTGATTGACTTTAAGCCGGTTAGAGGAATATCCCTGATCTCCCCAACCAAGCCTGCTTCTCTAGCGGCAGACATTACTGTCCATCTATGGAGGGGGTACCGGTGTGGTGACACCCCCTTGATGAGCGGCACCCGGGGCAGACCCCCCCCCCCCCCCGCTAGTTATGCTACTGCTTACAGCTTAGTGAAGTGATGGAATTAAAACATGCACAGGATAGGCATATGGCTATCTTGAATATAATCCAAAGCAAAAGAATGAATAAGGTATGTCTAGATGGGCCAAATCTGCTTCTTATCTGCAGTCAAATTCTGCATTTCTGTCCCACTATACCCTCTTTACAGCAGCATAATTGTGATGAACTTAGAGCACAGCAGTTGGGTTGACTTATTATTGAGAACAAAAGTGGTTTTGTTTGATGGAAAAGCAACCGCAAGGTAGTTCAACAGATGCTTTCTTGTGCTTTAAATATAATTCATCCAATGCATTTATTGAAATCATAAATCAAATTGAATTAATAACACACACGTGTTTTCATGGCACCCAACAGCTCACTCCTACATCAACA
The DNA here is from genome assembly GCA_009364415.1 of Spea multiplicata. NCBI lineage: Eukaryota > Metazoa > Chordata > Amphibia > Anura > Pelobatidae > Spea > Spea multiplicata. The sequence continues at coordinate 11,604,339 of VKOC01000005.1, forward strand.
GTAATGTTTAACACTGTGATTTTATACTAAATTCGGTTTAACCATCACTCACACAACTGTGTCATGTGATAGAGAAATCATTCACACGTCATGGTTTCAATTGAAATGTTCGTACCGTTAAAGCATTCTTATTGTTTGCTGTGTCATTCTGCGTCTAATGGAAAGACATATTTCTGCCTTCCCTGGAACATTGTATCACACTGAACTTATGAACTATTTTGGCAATATCATTTTAGTTGCTAAATGTCAAAATCATACATCTCCGAAATGACATGTCAGGACAGCAGCAATGAGCGCATTTTTTTCCACCTTCATGAAAAATGCACTTTGATAGTAGACACCATATGCTGTAAATACTGAAGGCTTAGTCGGTAGACGTTTGATTGAGGCTTGTCTTTGTATACAGATCGTGGGGGCCTCAGAAGATAATCCCCACAGCTTTAAAAAAATTGCAAAGGATCAGTAGCTGAAATCCTATCCTTATGCTAAGGATGGCTTGTTCTAAGCCACTCACTAATGACAGTGTAGCAGAGAAGCCCAATCTGTTTCCTGTATCACCATGAACAATATACAACATTTCCATCCCGCGTATGCATTGATATCTTTAAGAGCCTGCAGTTTATGGAAAGAGAAACATCTCAACCAGACGAATGAATATTCAAAATTAAGACATCAGTTGCATGTGGGTTGTATAATTACCTCCATAACATTTACATTATAATAATTATAGCAGGAATAAATTAGTATCCATTTCAGAAATACAAACAGCATGGGGTTTAATGTCATTTATTAAACTTCACTAGCCCCATCTCCAGCAATAGTATTTTCATTTTAAAACAACAGAAAAAAATAACCTATTCAAATAGATGGCATCCGGGATGTATTATGATTTTGTAATAAAATTAAGGGATAAGAAAAACATGGCCAATTCCTCCTATAGAAGGATATTTAATCAGCAACAGAAAGAGATGGAAACATTAACTTATGAGTCACATATAGTCCTGCTGATATTCTAAGGCAAACCAGGGCCCATTTTTGGGCTAAAATCCAGCTTTTACAAGGCTTAAGTTTTAAGCTTTGTCATGTCCAATTGATGCTAGGGTCTAATGCATACCGAGGACAACATTGGAATCCCTAAAGGTTCACCCTGATGATACAAATTACTGAGTCTGCTAGCAGCACATAACCAAACCCAGACTCAACCATGTTTAGAGAGACTAATATAAAAGCAGTTAAGGAGGCATCAGTGGTGACAGTTCTAAAGGAATATGTTTTAGGAATACCGTTTCCAGCAAACCATCAAGGTGACTTATTCTATCTGGAAAGTAAATGTACGAAAGGCTGACATACTCTACATAGTTCAAAAGCAGCATGCTTACATCACTGTTACAAAATCCATACAAAATATTACTTCTACAAGGTTTTGTTCTATGCTAAATGTACAGCAAAATGTGTGTATATACACATGTTTTCTGTGACCTTGAGAAAGCTGCTTTATCATCATGGAAAATAATGCACCAAAGTTAATTGGTGTAATCCATATGGTCGGGATATGGTCCTGTCAAACCAGAGATAAGGATTCTGCCATCTCTGTAGAAAAAGCATTAACACAACAAGAGGTTCTTTGCTTTGCTTAGTCACATCACAAGCTAAAGAACATGTTTGAACTATAGAAGAAAATACCAAGTATCCCTAAGCATGCACACCGCACCCTACAATAAAAAAATAAACAATAATTTTAAAAATAGTATTATTATGGAGACTATATGACGCATGGTCAAAATTGAGACATTGAACAAAGCCAGAGAATGAAGGGCACGGGTTAATAGACTCAGCAGCAACCATGAGTTAATACATACTCCCCCCTATGCATATATTGCCTTTACGCATATGTTAACTGGAATACAATAATAATGCTAAAGACAACGGCGTTATGTCCATGCATTCTCTCTCCTGGATGTTAATCAAAATTAGTCACAAAGTTTTTTTTTTAATTTATTCAGCCCTTATACATGGATATTTCTCCAAATCTGCATTATTGAATGCCCTGAGGACTAGAGGTTGGGAATCTCTGTTTTACAAAACATAAGCAGAATGTAGAAAGTCTGGCAATTAAGAGCTGCACACAAAAAATAAATCCATTTCTCTTTCTGTTAAACAAACAATATGAATATTGAATTAATAACTTTTTTATTCACGTGGGTAAAACAATAACAATATGTGGACACCAATATGCACTATTTATTTTTTTATTGAAGCCTCGAGGTGAACAAAAACATTGACAGGTGCCAAAACGTGCCATAAGGCCACGGTGGGCACCAGGTCCCCTTATATGTTTTCTTTAAGAGTCAAATTCTACAAGGGATATGCGACACCTTTCTTTGGATCTTCTTGGTGCCTCCCCACAAGGGTTGGGACCAATGGAATATTTGATAGGAGGGTGGTGCTAAACAGAGCTGCCTAACTCCCCGCCAGAAAAAAGGGCCTTTTCAGGGGACCCAGCTCCACCACGGCATTCCCAGTGCTTTCCGAATGTCTGTAATAAAAAAAACCCTCCAGAAATAAAAAAACATTTCCAATGTCCTCCCAATGCAGGAAATAAAAAGTGCATGGAGGGGTCTGAAGTGCAAAGCGTGTTACCGGCATGCGCAGAAAAAAAGTTGAGAGCAAAACCAGATCACCACTCATCAACAGGTGTTTCATCCTTAATGGGACTCGTCAGCATGAGGTTGTGATACTGGCTTAGTACTTAAGGCTTGTAGAAGCACAAGAAATACCAATAACAAATGTTTTGGTGGGGTAAAGGTGATAATTAAAGAGGTAGAAGAAGCATTATTAAACACCAATCTACATCCACTCTACTGGACTGGGAATGACTAATCAGCCATGGCACTTTAATGCCAGCCGCCACCAAGTGACAAATACATGGCTGCATGTTACTTTTCCATACTCTTGCCACATGGGATGGTGCGTATCCCTCTGGCACTCGCACACTGCAGTACCCAATGCCACTGAAACAGCAGTATCGGTAAATATGCAGCCCTACAAGCCACTGGCCCACTGGGGATTTGTCTGGTGTGCAAGATGGCCAGTCCGGACCTGATGGGTTCCACACATCAGAAAGTAAAAAACTAGCAATACTGCATAGAATAAGGATGTTAATACATAAGTACATTATTACAGGGCTATTTTAGTATATTCACCCATGGCTATTTTTGGTCTATTATCTAATGGTCGACATTATGTTACTTCTCTCCGGTAGAAAAAAATGTAATGTTCCTGTGTGGTATAAATTGTATGGGTTTGTGGCACTCTTTATCTTCCTCGCAGTTTAATAACAGCCAGACATCAAAGCTACAGTTCTGTCCCCATGGTATCTTTCTTATCAGCTTTGTAAAATGACTTGTCTTTTGGGATGTTAACTGTATGTTGGGATGTTAGGCTTAAGGGGCCAGATGAAATCACTTTGAGACTAACTTGGATATAAAATCCAGAGTAAAATAATTATATCCATTTCGCTAATGTTGAAAGGCACATTTTTTCCCCATGTGAATTACAAGATGAAAGTAGTCCCACTGCTGCTTTAGGTTAGAACAGTGGAATAATTAGTGTCTGAAACAGAAGGGTGATTATGCTAGCCATTTTCCATGAGAAGGAAAAAGGGTATGTACAAAACCTGTAGACAAGCTCAAATATTAGACTTGGGCACCAGGGGGCTCTTCGTGTTCGTCTTCGTGCTCATCTTCGGCAAAAAAAAAAAAAAATCTTCGTATTCTGCGATATTCGCCTGTTCCTGTCTTCTCTTCGGGGCGAATATTCGTGGACATTCTTCGTGTTCGTTTTTTCTTCGTTTTCCCGTTTTTTAGGGGTTAATACGGGGTTAGCATGTACCGCAGCAGCTCTGGCGCCAGGAGTTTAGATGTCCGTATAAGCAACTCTATTGGTCGCCAGCAGGGGGCTCGTCTGCCAATGCTGGCGACCAATAGAGTCGCTTGTACAGACTTTCTAAACATCTCCCGAATCCGCCCTTTCCTCACACAAGACACCATCAAATTACTAATCCACTCCCTTGTAATATCCCGTCTGGATTATTGCAACTCCCTACTAACCGGCCTCCCCTCCCCCGCCTTTCACAGCTTCAATCCATCCTCAACACTGCAGCTAGATTAATTTTTCCCTGCCGCCGTTCCTCATCTGCTGCTCCACTATGCCAATCGCTTCACTGGCTCCCCATACCCTTCAGAATCCAATTTAGACTTCTGACCCTGGCCTATAGAGCCCTCAACAACTCTGCACCCCCTTACATCTCTATCCTCCTATCCAAATACACCCCTACCCGCCCCTTCGCTCCTTTCACGACCTGCGGCTGTCTTCTACTGTTATTACCTCTTCCCACTCCCGTATTTAGGATTTCACCCGCGCCGCTCCCCTCCTGTGGAATTCCCTTCCCCGTTCCCTAATGCTTCCTGCCTCGTATGCGACTTTCAAAACCTCTGAAAACCCACCTGTTCAGGGCAGCGTACAACATTCCTTCCCATTACTCCCAACCATCATCATAATCAAGCCATCTGAATAATCAACAGCTTCAACACATCATTGGAACCAGATCAACTCATCCCCATCCAAGCAGTCCTCTCCTATTGTCTCACTTCCCCCTCAACCACCGACTAGATTGTAAGCTCGCAAGAGCAGGGCCCTCTTCTCCTTTGTACCAGTTGTTCTACTGACTGTAACAGCGCTGCGGAATCTGCCGGCGCTTTATAAATAAATGTAATGTAATGTAACGTCTGAAGGACCAGACCGGGAAGCAAAATAGGCTCTGGGACTTTCAGGTCAGCAGCCCATACAGCTGCTGGGCACATTACATCGACCTAGATATACTAGAGGAGCTTGCAGTAGGCTACTTCAACTTTGCAACTGCATGCTACATAATTACATCGCCAACCTTGATGGTGGATAGGAAGGGTTTTTTGGCACCGTCCCACAAGAAGATGCGTCTCATGGTCAGCCAGGGCCTGTTTGGCTAATATCAGTCTTTTGACAAAGGCTGTAGTACTTGTATTATTTTCAAGTACAAGCCTGTGCTTTTGGAAGCAGTCAGTTTTGTCAAAGGAGATTCTTCCATAAAATATGTTTGCTGTTTTAGTAGGCAAAAGGGACTTGATTTACAAAGCATTATTTTTTAGCATCATTTTCTCTCTAAAATAATTTTACAAATGAAACATTTTTATTGTAACCTTTACCTAGCAACAGGGGTTACCACTTGTGGTGTGAACAGCATACATTTGTATATAAATATAAATATATTTTCCTGGTTTTGCAGCAAATTACACTTCACTGTTTTGTGGTTTTGGCTGCAATGTAAAAGCTGCTGCATTGGCTCTGTACAGCAATTAGAAGAACAGCATGCATATGGCTCTGCCAAAGGTCGGCAGAGAGCTTAACTAGTATATTCACATATAAATTAGGATTAAACAAACTTCAAACTCTCTCTCACTGCCCACCACTCCCTCATCATCACATCATATACAACATTATGGTCCTATCCCAACATTATTCATATCAAAGCATCCATTTATAAACCTCCATTATAGATCCCACAAATAGTCCACTATGATTGGCTAAGGACCTGATCAGCAGCCCTGCTACACTGCAGTGTAGAGGACCTTAACGTGCCAACACTTGAGAGTTACTTAGATGACATTCTGCATCCACGTACGTGGTCTGCACTGCAAGTTATTCTTGATCTGAAATATATATAGAAATCTAAACGTAACCATTCAAATCATTGCATTTCTAAAGTTTGCGTACTTCTTTGTGCTCAGGAGCATAATTAGTAAACCGATGTATTAGTCACCTACTCAAATGCACTATTCATCATGCCATAAAGATGGTGTCATGTCCTTCAAAACAGACTTCTCTATTAAGACAGTAAAGAAAAATGGATGTGTAAAACAGGCACACAAATAGGTTGTATTGTTTCAAGGAGAGTTGAGTAGGTTTATGACGGCATTGATGGATTCAGTCACTATAATCTGCATCATGGAACCAGAATACAAGGGGGTTTACAAGGTACAAATGAACAATAGGTGTAGAAGACTGAATGTGAGTAAACGCTCAACCTTAGGTACATCCAACATTTTGAAAAATGATGTTTAGTATACTGGTTGAGGCCAATGAGATTAGAGAAAAAGAAAATCCTTCTAAAATGCCTGATTACAGGAATGGCCTCTTGACCAAAGAGAAATTATTGGTGCATATGTGTAAATATTGGTTGTGGTGCAAAACAACCATTGG
>VKOC01000005.1:11616770-11649868 GCA_009364415.1 Spea multiplicata
ATGCCTCGATCAGGAGGCATCCAGCGACACCAAACACTTACCTTTCGGATGGGCTGTGACCGCTCCGGAGAGCGGTCGCAGCTGCCGGTGATCTTCGCCATCAAGTAAGATGGCCGCCGTCCTTTAACAGGAACCAACAAATTTTCAAAGTTCGCTAGATGGTCCAGACCATCTAGAGAACTTTGGCTCCACTTGCAGGTTGAATACAGGTACTGCATTCACCATGCAAGTCAATGGAGCCCAGCTTTCTAATCACAGTGTGATTAGTAAAAATAAATTAAAAAATAAAATAAAATTGATAATAATTAGAAAAAAAATAGTAAAAAAACTAGTAAAATGTAAAAATCATTTCCCACTGATGTCACTATCAGGGGACACTCAAGTTGAAAAAAAAATGTTAAAAAAAAATGTAGAAAAGACCACAAAAAAATAAAATATTATATATATATAAAATATATTTTTGTGAGCAGGTCCTAAAATTTGCATATTACCTTAAAACAATTCTCACATGGAAAGAGTTAAAATACTGGCATATTAAATGCCCGTGGGGTGTCTACTTTTAAAAAAGGTATGATTTGATGGGGTAAATTGAATTGGCCGGGTTCAACAACGTCCCAAATAACACGGGGGTAAGGATGGCCACACATCTAATTTCCAATTAGAAAAATGCACACGTACCAAATGTGGCCTTTTAGTTCCCCAAAAAAATGACACACCCATGCATGTGGGGTATCACTGCACTCAGGAGATGTTGCTGAACACATTATGGGGTGTCGTGTGACAGCGGCATATACCAGGAGCTGTAAATTCATACATAAAGTAGGTGTGTGTGGAAAAAATACACACACAAAAATACTACTGCAAACTTTGAAAAAATGCTGGTGGTAAAATGTGTGCATGCAAAGAGTTAAAATACCAGCATTTAAAATACCCTGTGGTGTCTAGTTTTGAAAAATATATGGTTTTGTTGGGCACACTGAAATGGCCCGGCTCAAAGATGTACCAAATAGGGCATGGGCAGTGGATCCCCAAATGCCAAATTTCTCCATTGAAAAATACGCATGCCCCAAATGTGGCCCTTTTGCCCCCAAACAGCCAGGCAAAATCATTCATGTGAGGTGTCGCTGTACTCAGGAGATGTTGCTGAACACATATTGGGGTGTTTTATGATAGTGACATATACCAGAACCTTTTAATTCATACCTGAAGTAAAATGTGTGTGGAAAACCATATGCAAAAAAATGACTACCACAAAGTTTGAGAAAGACTGGTGGTAGATATGGTGCATGGAAAGAGTTAAAATACTAGCATTTGGAATACCCTGGGCTGTCTAGTTTTCAAAAATATATGACTTGATGGGGTAAATTGCATTGGCCGGGTTCAAAGATACCCGAAATGGCACATGGGGGGAAGAATTACCAGATTTGGAACAAATGGCTTTGAAATAGCAAAACGCTACCTGTACTTATTGCCCCATAATGGGTAGAAAAAAGCAAAAAAACATAAAAACATTGGGTATTTCTAAACTCAGGACAAATAGTAGAATCTATTTAGCAGGTTTTTTCATTACCTTTTATAGATGAGTAAAAGATTTTTCAACTAAAAGTTAGAAACAGTCATTTTTTTCTAAATTTTTCACCATATTTTATAATTTTTTTAATAGTAAATAATATGATACAATCAAAACAATGTCATCTAAAGAAAGCCCTTCTTGTCCTGAAAAAAACAATATCTAATGTGTGTGGGTTCAGTAAACGGGAAAGAAGAAAATTACAGCTAAACGCGAGCAGCGCAGAAATGTTAAAAAGGCCATTGTCACCAGGGGAACAAACAGTAAAATCAGCCTTTGTCACGAAGGGGTTAAAGTGGGGGAAAAAAGTGCAGCCTATATTCGGGCCAATACGGTATCTATTGTAGCAGTGGCCTCTATTGCAGGTAATGTGGCTTCCATGTGATGCTGGTGAAGCTAAGCAGTTTGAGAAGGCTCAAGGAAGGCGGGCAAAAAGAGAGCAGAAAATGGGTCTATGCAGGCCAGAAATATAAATCATAGCCAGAACAGAGAAAAGGCTTTTTTAGGCAATGAATACAGATTAAATATACTGCCAATCGAAAAAACACCTTCAGCGAATATTATTATTGTTGATATTCTCTCTGAATGGCGATCCTTTAAGCTCTGGCAGACCTCACTAGAACTCTCCAAACACAATCATATCAACTTAAGCCTCCCATTGTCCTATCTAGGTTAATTATCAAGTTAATTCAAGAAACTAAATAAAAGCTAGAAGAATCACAGATTTGTATAGCCAGAGATATATCTGTTAATTGAAATGAAATGGCGTTTTAAAAAGGATTAGTCGTAACCTACCAACTAAAGCATTTTAACAAAATATGCTAAATCCTTCAGCTCAAAATAACATGACATAAATGTATGTAGCTAGATTTTTCTTACATACTCTACCTGTGAGTGCATGCGTTCAGGGGATGATGACCAACACTCCCAAGGTGTCACTAGAAAAATGTATATACTAGCTGAAGTATGAAATCCCATATAGTCTTAAACTGAAGTTGCACGTATGAAAATAAGGATTTTGTTTTTTGCAAATGTGTTGTGTCTCTTATTATCAGCAGTGTTGACGTCTACATCCACAAAAAAGCCAATTAAAACACCATTGCCTTGTAGAATGCAGAGAATTGCCAAGATTCCCTAACAGAACCAAGCAGTTTAGACATTATTTGCACGGCATCATCTGGTCTACACCGATTAGGCCTAGGATGGCAGGTCTAGGGAGGTGGCAGGTCTAGGGAGGACAGATTACCTTGTTGGTCATTTAGGCTGCCTAGTATACTACTATGAGTCAGTCAGTTACAGGGAAGATTTATGGTCTCCTGGCCTGACAATTTACACTATGGAGCTCTATGCCCAAACTCGATAGCTTGGTGCAACCAGGGCCTTCAGAGTCTGGGATATGATGTCATATCCCTATGCTCAGTAGTCAGTATAACAGTCATGGAGTTGAGTCCTGTGGGACGGTGGTTAGGCCTAAATCATAAATCCATACAACTTAAATCCATGTAACTTATTACCCTGGTCAAGTAACTACCAACGCCGCTGAGACATTGGTTACATAAGCAGTATATAATATTACCACAAATGTTTTAATCAAACACACAAAGTCCTTCTGGCACAGAGAAGCCTAAAGTCACTTTGAGATGATTGCCATCAACCTCTTAAATAAAACATAATTGAAGCATATTATTAGGATGTCAATATCTTGGGTATTTTGTAAATGTTGTAAATACGAGCAAGTAGTAGCATTTGATCTGATGCTTCAGAGAATTTTGAGTTGAAGATAAATAGATTTACTAAATCCCACGGTACATATTAATGTTGTTATTTTTGGCTACTCACTACATCTTTAAATGAAACATAGTACACAAAATACATTGTAAAAATATTTAAGACAATGTCAGTTTTAATTCAAACCATTGCATTCAGATGAGATGCCCAAAACGTTTTGGCCAACCTCTACAGACATCTAGACAGTTGGACTCAATGACACTAAGTTATTAATGAGATTTACTGACCAAAGTTTTATGCAAGGGAGTGACCCAAGCTTTTTCCCCAGGCGCACCAGCTTCTAGTCCTCTGCCAGTTTTCTTTGTTCAGAGAACTACTTTGCAGGTTTGCCCAGACACCTGCAGTATGACTGAGCCGATTCCAGGGGAGAAGTAGAGAGTTGCAGCTTATTAGGGAGGCCAATCACTCAACAGGGTGACAAGCTCCTAGTAAAAGTGTCCAGGGGCCACCATACATCCAAATCTGCCACCCCAAGGGCATGTCAGCCAAGGCCTGAATACACCATTGATTAATGGAGGACATTGTGGGTTCCAGATGAATTCTTAGCAGAGCTTTCCTCTTGCATGGTGGCTGGTTTATTACTATAATTATTAAAATTAGATTGTTAGTCTATATGGGCATTCTCAAGCATCCAGGGAATCGTTGTTCTGCTGGAAGTGTTTTAAAGAGGGGGCAGTAATAAAAACTGATTTCTTATCATTCCATGCTGCTGTCATTGGGATGAGATTGTAGGTACTGTTGTCATCCACGCTCAGTGAATAGATAAAATATATAGGCTTAAAAAGAGTATTCATTTACATGCATTTTCCATAAAGTCCCAGCTGCAGTGCAAATAATACAGCCTGTAAAACAGGGCTAAGTTTTATTGTATCTTTACATTGGTTTCCTCTGGTGTGCGCATATGTCCCAAGCATTATTATCTACAGCTGTATGTGATATTCACATAAAAATAATTTAAATAAAATACAGAAGGGATTGGCGATACATTTGCATTTTTGTCCACATCTGGAGTTTGTCAGTATTCCAGCTGGCTATTAAATAAATAATCAAGCAGACAAAGTAATTCACATAAGCTTCTTCCATTGTGTTACACGATGAACTGCTCCCTGCTCAGATAATAATTCAGTTACATTTTAATTTGACAATGAATCTGCTTTTTTTCCCATGAAGCCCAAGGGACTCATGCTTCAACTATTGATAAAAAAGTGAACCAATGTTCTAAAGTATAGGGGGCCACAGTGGCTACTAGGTCCCACGTCTTCACCTTCCGAGGCTGAAATCCCCATGAGGCCAAAACCAGATGGAGGGGTGGTGGCCAAAAGACTCAATCTGGTCCTCCCATCAAAAACTTCAGTGACCCATATCCCCTATGGCTTTTCAGTGACAAAAAACAACATCTGTGAAATGAAAATCTCCTGGTTCCTCCTCAACCACCAGCCATGGGCTAGGGCAATTTTAGTGAGAGGTGAAAACCTAAAATTATACAAAATGAAGTGTCCAGAGCACAAATGGTGCCCTTATCAGTCCAGGCATTGATGTGTAAAAAAAAAAAAAGTGCCCAGGAATACAACATATGTGCTGAACCCCTTGGCGGACCAAACCAGGAGGCTTCATTACACATAATGCCCACTTGACCTTAAGGGCAAAGGACCAAGCTTTTCCTTTCTCACAGGTACTCATTTGATCTTAGCAAAACACGAAACTGCTTAATCTTTTTTTTCAAGCACTGACCTCAGCTGAGGTTATTTACTTGCGATTCTAGACTTTTACATGTTCTTACTTTCAATAAAGATCTGATCAGTGCAGGATCAGCCAAAACCAACCTACAACAAGAGTAGCTTCTCCTACTCTATACTCAAGATCTTACAAGCGATGGCTTGTATCTATAGATTTATTGTAAATTAAAGAGACAAAGTCTAGCACGTTGTCATTGAATCCAACAAAATGATTAATAGTATTGTGTGTTACATCTGAGAGCTCGTTGGATTGGGGTTTGCCAATGCTCTCTGCGCAGCACCAATTTCAATGCTCAGTCTTGGCAGACACAGTGGCAGAAAATCACTCAAAGGAGTTAAAATAAGTTGTTATTTTAGAGTGTAAAATCTTTTAAATTCACACTAGGGAAATGTGTGATGGAATGGAAGAAACTATAATGTTGCTATGTCAACTCAATACAAGATAAAAGTGTATATAAGGTATAATGTTATTAATGAAAACCTTATTAGAAAAATAAGTAATTTTCTTGCCAAGGCCAGGCGAAAGATGTACTAAGAGCAGGGAAGCCTCTACTTTTGAGAAGGGAAACCCTAGTTGTTTTATGCTAACTAAAAGAGACTTTGGGGGTGTGTATAAAGGTATCATAATTAAAAAGTGTCAGCATAAAGTACTTTGTGAAAAGTTTCTCTTGCTTGTGACATGTGTGACAGAAATTCTGTGAATGAAAAGGTGCAAAATCATGCCGTATATTCACATTTAGAAATGGCAGGAGTTCTGTTTACATGTAACAATTCATTACAAGAGTAATCTGGGATCACTTTATTAAATGTTTAGAATTACGGTATATCATATCTGGGTAGTGCTACATTTTTATTTTTAACAAGGCAAAAGTTACATTCACCTCTGATGCCTAGATCCCAAAAGTAAAAAATGTAAAAGAATATATTTTTGGAGTAATACCTTCCAGCTGAAAAGTCAAATACAAGTAATAAATTCAAGGACCTGGAAAAACATAGGCTGTCCAAAAAGAATACATATATATAGGAACTTTTTTATATAGGAGAATAGAAAGATTTGAAGGGGCTATTGGTTGTCAGCACAGGTGAAGACGCAATTGCATATTTGTAATAAATCTTTAATATTGTGTTACAATACGCTGAACAGGGCTGATATAGCAGCTAAGCAAAAGTGTGCAAGTCCTCCACATGTAATTCTTAAATACTCTGTCTTGAAGCCAGAACACAAATGCATCCACAGCAAATCTCTTCAATAAATTACCAGAATGTTTTTTTTTTTTTTTGCTCCTGGCTTTTTCCCAGCTACTTGCTATTTCTGTAGCTGGATGTGCACCCAGACTTATTTATGTCAAATTCTGAAACAAGTAATTAAATCTGTGCTTAGGAGAATTAAACAGACTTATTATGTTTTAACCAAATCCACGTTTCTGCAATGAAACTAAGAGAGTTTTATAATCTTTCCCAAAACAACAGGATATTATCATATTGCACACACAGTCAATTACAATGTTATCCAAGCGGAAGCCTGTTTTATTTGCTACAAATAATTCCTGGTACAGAACAACAGTTCTATTACTCTGGATACCTATACACTTAGAAGTCCATTAGCAATCAACCATTCACCGGGCCATCAAATAAAATAGGAAATCCAGAGGCCGTTAAGTGAGCTAAACAGAAAGTTTGTTAGTATAGAGCTCCCCAAGGCCAGAATAAGGAGCTTGGGGCCCTGGATCCGTTATACCAAATAGCCCCTCTGGTCTCACTCCCAGCTATTTTGCCATATCAAAGCCAAGTCCCATGCCGCATTCCCTTCCATGGCCATTTTCCTGAAAGTGAGGCCATTATGGCAATAAGCACCCCATTTAGTTAATCCAGCCCCATGAGCTCCCTTGAGGATGGTGGCACAAATTGACAGAAAAGTATAAGGTAGGATCTACCATGTTGTGGCTTTAAATAAGAACCGCATCCCCTATTGTATGATGTACACGCATATTTAGTGGCTTGGGTGAATAATTACCTTTGTACACATGTTCCAAGCTCAACTAGGCAGATTTTTATACTGCATGACCAAGGTACATTACATAGTGATACATGCATAGATTGTGGAAATCCAGAATTTACCATTGCTCTGAAGTTCATGGAGTTCCCAGTTCAAAAAGAACCAGATCACACAAGAGGGCCATGCTGTCTGGATGCTGTAAGATCATAATACCTGTGAACTTCCCAGGGTGGGTCCCTGCCCGGAGAGAAATACATTTACCTGGGCAAGCAGACCTTCACCTGGAAACTCTGGGTCAAACCTGTAAAGTTCCCAGGTATGTCCATTAGGTACATAGACTAAAACATACATGACAGTAACATGACTTGCGTCGGCTGCTGAAATTACTTCAAATATATCAACTCATTGTGACAGAATGTCAAGGATCATGTGGAATGAAAGCTTGTAGCGAGATTATAGTGCTTTATAACTTTAGCAAACACAGGTGCTCCTGGGAAGATGTATTTGAAGATAATAGCTTATAATAGTGGAGCTTCTGCCTACCCATCCCCAGGTGATTCTGGAAGTCTAATACTTTAATACTTAAAGGTCAAAAACAGTAACCCCTTACGCCGCCTTCCAAAAGGTTATATAGCAACACATAATAAATTGCACATTGGCTCTGCAAATATATAAAGGAAAAATAAAGAAAGAGGGAAAAATTATTTTTAAAGGGTCAGCACTGCCGCATTTGAGGTAGCCAGTTATACCCTTTATTGCCCCCCTTTAATTGTCCAGCTGGATGTTAAATATGGCAGTGACCTTTAATATAAAAATAGCTTGTGCTACAAAGAAACACTAACCAATTACAAGGAGCATGCATGCAGAAGGCAGCTGCCAATTATTTGTACAGGTTGGTATCTGCAGAGAATCAGCTTTATCTATGCAATATCACATACTTCATAAGGCACTTCTGATCCACTCAGATTTACTGTATCATTTAAATCAGTTTGATTTATTTCCAGTAATTCACTGATCCTATGTTCCCGTTTCCTCTCCACCTTGTTACAAAGTAAGACAAAACCCCATGATAAATTTCAAAGTTTGCTTCCCACACCCATCACAGTTCAGTATCATGCGTTTTACAACCATAGTGTTGGTTTTGTACATTCATTTTATTCATTTTTTCATCTTTAATTGTCTTAAGGGCTAAGCCTTTAAATATGGCAAAGAATTGCAAAAAAATCCAATCCAAGGTGGATTCAATCCACTTATATTAGTTATACACGATATATATATATTATATATATATATATATATTATATATATAGTTTATCGTGCCCTTGGCAAACTGTCTCTGGTACCTCCGTTAGCCAGTACTTGGTCGAAAAAGCTCACCCTATCAGTCCCTTTAAGTCCAGTTGCATAAGTAAGGCTTTCAACTACTTGAAGGCAATACATGCAAGTAGAGGGACATCTTAATTTGGCCATCGTTGTCCTACATTTATAAGACACAGAGTCATCCTTTTTGACCATGTGCTTCCTTTGATTTGCAGACCAAGGCACCGAAACACTCCATCAGCTTAGTACCCCAGGGAGCCACTTTTTGGCCTTTACAGCTTGGATGGCCATAGTTACATTTTACCCCATGGAGGGCCGGTATGTAGAGGCTCCTGGTAGGCCGAGACAATTCCTAACGAAAATAGCCGTAAAAGAAAATGATGTCTTAAAAACTAAAAGGTAAATGAACCCTTCTTCTACAGTAATACCTTTAATTTAGTGAATGTTTTATATGAGTTTCATATTAAAACTAACACTTAATTTAATATGGTATGCCACTGCAAATTCTCCACACAGTGAGCTACATACGCAAAGACCAACTCTGGTGCAAACTGGTTCAATCGGAAGGTTTAATTAGTTGCTATGGTGATTACTCCACTTAACTTCCTTTGCATCAGAAGTGCTTTCAATTTATAACACCCATTGCATAACACAATCAGTGCCACATCGCTAGGTTAATTAACTAAATATTAACATGTACAAATGATTATGGGCCTTTAACGCTTGGTAAGGAAATAAAAGACGCAAGACAAATATTGTTAAACCTAACGATATATTATGTAGCTGGAAAACTATGCTATTCATTCATTGTACCTATCCAATGAAAAATTCAGGTTTCAGTCCCCCGCAGACCTGAATCATGAAAGTCATATTTGGAGACTTTAATGAGGATTTTGAAATCGAATCTCCTTTTCAACTAAGCCATTGAATGTCTTAAAAGGTGTATCTTCAACAGCATGGCTCAAAATAATATTACTTGGCATTAGCGAGCTGAGAACGAAATGTTAATTGCTAACGGATCATTTGCATCTTATTATCACTAAGGTCAGATACAATTATTACGATGATAATATAACATTAACTGGTTAACGTTACTTTAACAAGCTCAGCCATCCCTTCTGAGTCCCCTCGGGATCTCATGATTGAGGTCAGCGTCTATTCATCTAGGATATCTCATTAAACATCAGATTCAAGCTCTGGGACCTCTTGGAGAGCCATGAGTAGACAGTATATTGGAATGAGCTGCATATCTGTCTTGCTACCGAAGGGTTATTGTGGATCATATTTGTGATATTATCATTTTATTTTATTAACAAATAAGTGATGGTTTTAAAAGAATATATTGCATAAAGAATGCCTGCAGGTCACATATTTAGCATCATAATTTTTTCTTTCTTTTTTTTGTTTTTAGCCTAAAAACGAAAATAATTGGTGCCCAACAGTTAACCATTAAAATTGCAAAGTCCCCCCCCCATGGAATCATTATTTTTGCTTTCAGGACATTGGGTTTTGCTCTGAATTATACAATAGCTTGATAAAGTTGATTTATGTATGTATGTATCCTAACGAATGAATTGTGTAGCCGAAGGGTACCATTTTCTCAAATTCTGTTGTCAAGATTTTTATCGACTCTCGCTGGGAAACTGCAGCATTAAAAAAATGTATACAGGGTTAATAATTATGCCCAGTTTCTTGGTATTTTACAGATAAAGAGGAATCAAGGAAGAGAACATAAAGTGATGGGAACCTGTTTAGTGGTGGATGTACGGGATAGCCTGCCTGCAGAAGTGGTGGTGAAATAGAAGATATTGTCAGCAAATTAAAGAGAATGTTTTACTGTATGTTATACTAAGGGATATTTAAAGAATAAATATCCATCTCTTCTCTTAAATGTATTTTTTAGCGCTATGTGTGCAGGTCATGTAGTAAAGCACATTATGCAATGTGTATACTACCGAAAACTCCTTCTCTTATATAAAGAACTGCCTGCCACGTAGCCTTCTAAATGCAATTAGGGGCTCTCACCTTAGGGCCCTTGGTATTGTGCTGCTAGCTTCCTCTCATCATCTGCCTGCAGCATGAATTTAATTAATATATGGGTCAGAGATCTCAAACTCTTACGAGACACACAGACACTGCGTTTTCAGTCTAATATTTAAGATATTTTCTAACTATACAGAGGCTAAGCTCAAGAAGGTCCCTCAACAGCGCTTTGAGTACCAAGTGTATTTGGATCAAATACAACTGCTGGAAAACTCTATTTGGTTCCAAGCCTTTGTGAGAGGGGAAATGTAGGGAGGATATTTTGCCCCCCATGTCCTCCTCCCTGATTCTATGTATCATGAGAGCACTTAACACCTCTTCGAATCGAGGCAAACTAGGATACCTAGCAGTATATAATGAATGAGCTATTTGTAACAAAGGAATAATAATAAAATAAAGTCTAATTTATAAAAATGAACATATCTGTGTTACATAATTTATATCTATTTTTAATATGTTCCTGTGGTCATGTGCTTGTTATTAGTAACAGTATCATCAGCTTTTTTCAGATTTTCTTTATGCTTGCCTGATGGACATGTAAATAAATAAATAAATAAATAGTTTTTTCAAATTTAAATGATTACGTATTTTGCGGCAGTCATTGAATTTCTGCATTCCAAGTGCAAATTGTGTTTGATCTAGGTGGATTATTTCATGGCAGCAGAATTTTTCTGAAGATTTTAATGTTAATAATTAAAACTAAAATAGGCTGACGTACTTCAGAGTATATACTGTTTTTTTTGATCAGCTTCTAAACTTAACCACGGCCACAATTTCTTTTAATGATGTATTCATTTGTTTTATATAATTTGGGGGGATTAGATGACTTTAAAACATTTATAGCAATTATTTTTACAACCACCTGGCATGTTTCCCCCCCCTCCTTCATTTTTTAATTAAAGAACTACCCACTGTGTTTAATTGGGTTAACATAACTTTTTCCCTCCCTAAGAAAGGTTCCTGTATAATAATATACCATGAAAAGTCATATTTCCATTACCAAAACATATTTTTATCAGTTATCCTGCAGTAAATCTGGTGTTTTATTATTAATCTAGGTTATGTTACGCCAACAAACGTGCTTCTGCATAGCAACAAAGCTAGAAAGGTGGTGGTATTTTTATTGAGGTGAAATGGGAACAATTTTTTTTTATACTTAATAATGGGATATTTAAATTAAACATTATTCCTCTTTGAAGTATGTACTTTGAAAATAATATACTGTAAAAAGTTAAGATGAAGGCGTGATAGACTACAAAAATATTCCCCAGATTAGTACTAGGATCACAAATATCCTGACATGGCAAATCTTCATAAAAATAACATGAAACAGGATACACTATTAAAATACTTACGTGGATGGAAATTCATTTGACTCAAGAGTACCCTCATGGCATAATGGCTCTTATAATCCATTATCCCACTTCCTGTTGGAAAAACCTTTTTATACACTTTGGTTTTATTTTTATTTTTTAACCAAGTGCTCTTAAAACTTCAACTATCACTTGAATCTTAGCTGATAAGAGTATATTCTACTCTCCCTCTGAACCTTTAGTACCGTCTGAATTATGATCACAGCTAAGTGTTCTGAGTGGTTAAGTATTGGGGGGAAATAATGTGTGCATGTAACCCCATCCATTGTAAAGGCACTTCCCCCCACCCCATCCAGTTAAAAGAAAAAAATATCAAAAAATATCAAAGCGCAATTAGCAATTGCATTAGTGGATGAAATAACTCTGAATGGTTAGTCAGTTAACCAATTGCATGGCCAGGAACTCCGACAATTCTAGCAAAAAACTAAATTTCAAAGGATTCTATATGGTGCCGCAGTGAGCGTTTTGTTAGAATACTTAATAGGCACCAGGTGTGGAGGGGTTGCATAAAATCAGGGGTGCTTTAGCCATAAGGTTCAGGCAAACTGAATAAAGTGCTTATAATATGGATGAATTCCAAAACCACAACAAAGAATAAGCAGTAACTAAAATTAAGCTTCCAAGTACCTTGCGGCAATAGTGGCCTATTCTCAACAAAACTGATATGCAACAGGAGGACCTTTGCCAATTATTCAATTTAATTCAACAGCCTCTACAATGTTGTTTACATCGTTAATGGAAAAATAAACCTTTTATGCGATGGCAGTCCCATTACAATCCCTGGCAATGAGAGTACAGACCCAGTTATCCGACTCTTGACAACCTTTCCAAAACAGATTCAAGCAGCAGCCAAGTAAGCTGTGGAATCACGGTCTTAAACATAAAAATCAAGTAATTTATAATGGAATTGATGTCTGCCTACTGTTACATACACTAAACATATCATTAGGAAAAAACATGAAAATAGACTGATTAATTCACCACCAGGTGACAGCCAGACGATCTGCGTTGATTTTATTTGTGGCAAAGTTGCCTTTATCCCTTTTTACATTTAAATAAATTCTATGGTATTCTTTAACACTTGAAAAATCATTATTTTAATGCAGCAAGGTTAATAATATTTATGCAGACTGATAACAAAACAGAGCTACAATTTATAGAAAGGTTGCATAAAATTATGTATAAACTGTGTGAGGGCCCAGGGTTAATAAGTGCCGTCTGTAGTAGCTATTGTTTGATTTCTGCATGTCTCAGTATATGTGTGATTATTGTTGTGCTTTTTGGTCCTCTCATGTACTGCACTGTCCATATTCCACATGCCCTGCCCACGGACTTTAACCCTGTATAGGGTTTTATCAACCCCACCATAGCGCCCCTTTCATGGAGTTAACCCACGGGGGTGGGGTACGGACCAGTACTGGTTCAGAGAGGGAGCCTCCTACAGATCCCCGGTCACTGGGACCGCTAGGAGAGCGGAGATCAGCCGGTGCGGTTATCGTACACATTCCAGCTATCTCGCAGTCCGTCCCGGGGAAACTTTGAACAGTTGCAGCTCAGGGTCCCTTCGGCCGATTGCGACGCTTCTTGGACAGAATATACTCAGGACCCCAATCTATCCATCGGTACCCTGGGATCACCGCTGCTCCTTCGGGATCACCTCTAGAATGATGGCTAAAGTTAACATGACGCCGGAGTGTCTGGGCAGGGCAGGAAGATGTGGACATGATTTATGGTTTGTTCCTCACCTAACCTATATATAAGCCCATGTGTTTCCCAAATAAAGAGTCCTGTTTTCACCTCAACATGAGTGCTGTCTGATGCTTGGGGTGGGCTGCTATGATCCCTTATTGTCCTTTTCAGGACAATAGCCACATGGTGTAGCTAAGCTTCGGCTAGCCACAGTGGTAAAGCAGCTCCGGTGCAGCGACGTCACCCCTTCTATCTACAAGGCTGGTTCTGCCTGGCGCTGAAGGGTTTAATTGTTGGTGTCCCGGCAGGAGGAAGCAACATTTGGCGGGAGTACCCAGGCGGGGTACAGGGCTTTCCCGTCACAGGCTGTGTTTTCATTTGGAACACAACATTTAAAAGATTGATACAGTGAAGGAATTTAAACTTGCATAGGATAGACATACGGTATCCTGATCTAAGACCAAGTACTGATTAAGGTCTGAATCTTTGCAGTAGTGTATATATGTGTGCGTGTGTGCGTGTATATAGTCACACACCTCAACCTACGTGTGAAAATTAGGCATCCAAGCCTCCACTTATTGTTTTGGACAACAAGGTGTTACCTTACCAGCACAAAAGAGAGGAAATGTAAAAGCAAATATGTTAAAAATAAGATAGACATTTATGCTCTAGATTTTTTTCCAGGTGATAGGTTCACTTTAAATATTGTAGCGAAAATGCCAACAACGCTTCAGTGCCCCAGATAACACCAGGACGATTCACTCACTAACACTGTTTCTTTCATTACATTAGCTTTCTGACTTCTATCCTGGGATCTATTAGTAAAGTCTAATAGTGTGCCAGACTCATTTAATGGTTTCCCAACAGAAAGCTTCTACAGCCAAATAAAAACTTAAATGGATGAGAAAACCGCTACCTAGGAATGACTGATTCAAAGTTCTGTACTTTTAGATTATCTGTATTACAGATACTAACAGTTTCTAAATGGAATAAATGTTTTACACTCCAGTGTTTTCTCTATAACTGCCTATTATGAAATTATATAATAAAAATATGTGTTTAACAAAAGGCAAACGAGTAGAAATTGCTAAAAAAATAAGGCTAAATTAGCAAACGCGTGCATTTAGGAGAGGGCACTGGAAATGTTAGCCTACGATACTTCAAGCCCTATGTTGGCCCTAAAGAAACCATTTAAAATAACCAATTACAATTAACCCCAATTAACAAAATAGTCCTAATGATGGGAACACAATAAGCTTATTTGTATGTTACTAAACAAGAGCATACAAGAAGGGGCACCAGAGACACAATTTGCCTTCAGTGCTAGAAACCCAAAGTTTGGCCCTGGGGCTGACTACCTATGGTCCTTAGAGCAGGTTTAATGATTAGTTAAAAGGTGCATTCTGGTATAGTATGGAGGCTGGCAGGAGTCAGTTCCAACACATAGCAACCATAATAAGAAAGAGATGTGTACGTAACATAAGCAGCTCGTCCTCATGCAAACAAACATTAATATGTTGGTGTCTCCTTGAGATTGTACCAAGACCCATTGGATATTGGTCCCTCCAAGGCTTTGGATAGTAGATTCTGGATGTTGTAAGGACATCATGATTGTATCAAGTTAATCCTAGTGTTTTTGTTATGCAGATTTCATAAAATAGCAGGCTTATTAATGTGTACACAATTTTAATTCAAATAGTAATAAAGGGAGATTTAAATGTCTTAAAAGATAGTAATCGTCAGGAAATGTAAACAAAAGCTACTTTGTTAATACATTCTATTAAGCAAATACACTAAAGAGCTTTATCAAAGGAATTACATTTTAAACAACTGATATGAATGTTATTACACTACACAATTGTAATAATACTCTTTGATGCTTTTGACATTTTGTATAAATTTCATGCCTTCCAAAAATGGCACCCAACTTTTGCTCTCTCATTCTCCAGCAATTCTCCACCAATCCACTACTAGTCTCCTACCCAAATCTAGTTTTCGTTCTCTACATCTCCACCCTTTGATTTTTCAATGCCATATACACGCTGCCACTGGGGAGGGGCATCATCAGACAACATGGATTAAGATACTACTGCTATGCAGATGACACGCAGCTTTCATTTACACCAGGAACTAAGGATGCAACATCTCTTTTCAACAGATGCTTAGCAGATCTCTTAGAATGGATGCAAGCTAGCTGGTTTAAGGAAAATCCTGATAAAACAGAAGTCCTGTTGACCAGAGGACAAAGGATAACTGCGCCGATCCTAGGAAATACTAACCAAACTGGCATAGAATTTGGGGGTCCAGAAAAAGAACTTCACAAACTGCAGTTGGCTCAGAACGCAGCAGCCAGACTATTAACAAATCAACCCCGCTCATGCTATATTACACCTATTTTACGGTCTCTCCTTTGGCTTCCTATCAAATGGAGAATTCACTTTAAGATAGGTGTGTTGTCGTTTAAAGCCCTAAAGGACCAGGGACCGTTACCTGAAAGAGCTATTAACACAATACATCCCTGCTCGCCCCCTCCTATCCACACATATGTCTCTTTTCTCAATACCCAAAGTGCGCACTAAATCTGGCTCCAACGCATTCTGGAACTCTCTACCACAGTCAATCAGAGAGACCCCATCTTTAGAGACTTAAAACCCATCTTTTCTCCCAATCCTTCAGGTGTATGGATATGCCTGTAAAGTTCTTAAAGTCCCACCAGGAAAAAAGCGATATATAAATATGTATGTTGTAAGAGGAAGTGTCGACCTATGTTGGTCTTCTTAAAAACATACAAATCTCTGGAGACATGGTCCCTTCACTTTTTCTATTGGACTCCAGTAAATGATGCCTTCCTGTTTCTAATAGAAATTGTGCTCACACATATAGATTTGACCAGCACTGGGCACATATTATTGTATATTGCACAGCTCTTTGGCAATAGGGTAGAATGCAGGTTAGATATTATTCAAGCACAAATCTCAATGGCACCAACAACGGTTACAATAAAATACAAAAATTTTGTATTCAAAGTGCTAATCTTGGCCCTCAGAGGGCCAACTGGGACAGCTACTGCCGTACAGACACCCTTGTATATTAGAAAATCACAGTGTGGATGTAATGGGTGAAAGCTATAATAAGCAAGGCCTTCCCTAGTTCATAAAGGATAAGAATTATAAACCACACCAGTGTGTGTCTGGCAGTAAATAGGATGCTTATTCATTTTAGTGTCATATTTATTTGCAAAATATGACAAACATCATTGTGTCAGCCGGAGCACATATTAACTAAGGTCAGCTTGAAGTCAGCATTAATTGGCTCTAACTCTTACTAAAAGCCAAGTAAAACACTCTCTACATAATTATTTACAGAATTGCAAGTAGTATCTGCAAAAAAAAAAATCTTTCTTCGTGATGCTGTAGTTGTATTTTACTTAAATTTGCCTTCTTTTACTACTCCGATTCTTTTCTATGACTGCAGTATTTGTTGTAAATAATTCTCTTCTTTAATCTGGATAGAAAACAAAAACTAAATGAGTGTACCCAGTCACTTCTAATTAAAATAGTGTCTTCAGATCTATTTATTTTATTACTGGTGGCAAAGATGAATAGTGTGTTTTCAAACCATATCGGTGAATTAATTTTATTAATGTTGGAATCCATTAAACGGCTCATCTATATTCTGCTGAAAAGCAGCCAATGATAGTCAGCATTGTTTATTTGAATATTTCAGTGCAATCTGTATCACAGCATTTACAGACAGAAGGGCCTGCAGGAGGAGTTATGCCCATTAATTGTTATAACCCTGTATTATTCTACATTATTGCAGCTTGGTGTCCATGTTAGTGCCAAAGCACTGCAGTATTTGTTCTGCAGTACCACGGCTTTTCATGGAATTCATATAGCACTCCTGATATAATAGGTTACATTTTGATCTATGACACCGTGACATAGTTGAATTTGCGGTTTTTGAACCAGCTCAACCTGTGACAATGAAGAGAATATCCCATTTTCATTAATTTTCTTGTTTTCCGTTTTAAAAAAAATGTATATGCATCACCACAATATTTTTATGTACAGTATTTGAGATTGGACATAGCTTCGGAATCTCAGAATAACAGAAAGCGTTAGGGTAATTCTTTTGTTTGTGGGAGTATGTACCTAGAGTCGGCCCTAGGGTGTGTAGCTCCCAGGGGAAACTTTTTCCGGTGCCCCCTCTGGCACTCTAGTCAGCAGCCTAGTATGCCTATATTTTAGGGCCAAAAATCTGGCTGTGACTTGTCTAGTCATGCATGTAGCCAATCTAAACCACTGCTTTGTATACAGAAGACTACAAACTTGGCAGCACATCATTAGTGAATCATAGTGGAAATGGAAAACACCCTTAAATCTGGCCATCTTTGAAATTACACCTCAAAACCAACATGACCTCCACAGCTTGCCTCTTGGTCAGAGCCACCAAGGGATTTCATAGTTTAGATACACATGGAACACAAACTTTATTGAGTGAATTTGTGAATTTCTTATGACCCTTCAATGTTAAAAAATGAGAGCACATGATTACATCAACTTAACGCATAATGTAAATACTAAGGAAAATGGTGGAGAAACCCTACTTATGTGTCCCTGTCATCGGCCAACATGACTAAAATTTGGTTTTGATTATGAACATCTATGGATGATTGCCTTGAAGCCTCTCCCTTTCTATTGAAACAGGACAACAGGAAATAGGATGGGGCAGAAAAACATGGCAGGTGGAGTGAGAGATGCCAATGCCCCTTTGCTACCCAGAGATCAAAATACTCTTACAGAAGCCTAGCAATCATATATTCTAACCAAGGCCTCCACAGCAAATCATGAGTGTTCTACAAAGAAGGACTGCCCCTTCTGGGAAACTCTGAAAGTAACCTAAAGATTTGTGATATAATAGTAGGGATGCTCTTAGTAGAATTACTATTGCTCCTATTTTGAAGAGCCAATAATAAAACCATTGTAAATTTTAAGCCCTTACCTTTATTTTCATGTTTATTGTATTTTTTTTGCTTTTTATTTTATGTATTCTGAAGGTTGATGTATTTTTTGTGTCTGGGTTTCACCTGCCACCTTTCAATCTCAGAATCTTTTTATTGCCGCACTGAAGTTTGCTCCAAGTATTTTACTTCCCAGCTGTGCTTACAGCTCTCATAGGAGCTCTCTCTCTCTCTCTCTCTCTCTCTCTCTCTCAGACATTATGAAGCTTTTACTTTCCCGATCTTTGCCTTTTTCAGCTCACTTCGCCTGCTCACTTTACTTCTTTGTATTTTATATATCTTATTTCAACATTAGGTTGTAAAGATAATTGAATACAGCTCTTAAATTATTAGACTATAATTGTCTATTTAAGCATTTCAAAAGGCATATGATGCGTTGTCCAATCAACCTTTTCATATTTCTCCATTTTATTGTATACTGCATTATATTGTATGACATCAGATTTTGTAGAACTGTTACAATAAGGGGCAGTGAAAATGACCAATAATATTAACATTGACAATATACAATTTCAAAATAAGATAAGATAAGATTAACACACATGCTAAGAGATACAGGCACAACATGAGAAGTAGGCCATGCATTTGAGATGCTCCAAAACTCCAATAACATACACATTCAGACTTTTGGATTCCCATGTTTTTTTTGTTTTGTTTTTTTTTTTTAACAAAACAGTATAAAGTTGGAAGGCCAAGAGTTACTCATCAGAAAATGTTGGAAGTATAAAAATTTTTGCATGCCTCTCCTGGATGTAGTCAAAAACATTAACCAGGCAGGATGCTATACACCCAGTAAAAACAGCGGCTTTACTCTTAAAAAAAATGTATTTATTACAAGTAATTACATATTTACTGAGAGGCTCCGAGCAAAGGAGTGTCTATAACATAGAGGCCTGAAGCACTTTTTGCAGACTACATTCAGATTAACCTTTTTCAGGCCTGTACAATAGATATTGGTAGGAGGAACACAAAAAACATCTAGTTAGGGTGCTTAGTAACTCTACACACCCTGGTATTAAGACATACATGTAAAACACACAAAGATTCTTGATAAAGGCTCATATTCTTTAAGTCAATGAAACCCTGCGTGTATCCTGTGCATATTACCAGCGCTACTCTCTACCCACCTTGCTGGCCTTACTCTTGGTTTGAGAAGCAAGTATGGAACAATAACTGAGAGAAGCTCAATACATATATGACCTTGCTGTGCTTTAGAAAAGAAAAAAGTATTTTTTTCAAAAGTGGCCCTTTTAACTCAAGTCTATAAAAACGCATACAGGTTCTTAAGTAAGGACTTATCATTATTTACAATTAAGGAATGCCAGATACATTTCTTAGATACTACATAATGTAGCCATAAAGATACCCCCACTACTGCCAACACCAGGCTTATTTGCACCAGTCTATACTGCACCAATTAGATGGTTTAGGGCTTTTTTTTGTGTGCAACAAGATTTTTCTTTTATACCAAGGGGCACCTAAAATAGCCCCTTGTCTCCCCAGTAAAATGCATTTATATTTATGCAAACTAGCACACTCACACAAACACATACTGACACTAACACACACTTATGCACTCATGCTAACACAAATCTCCTCTAACACACAGTTACACACATCAGCGAGAAGAATCTTGGACTTGCTCATGAGGAAATTGCCCCTCTGCCCCCTAAGTCAGCCCACCCATGCATTTTGGGCTTAAGCAATATATAAGTAAAACAAGGCAGGATAATGTCCATGAGTGTCTCAGAAAGGCATTTGGGCTATATTTTATTCTAATGTATATATTAGCATGTGTAGGTGAAAGGAGAATGGTAATAATACAGTAGACTCAATATAGTTGAATGCATCAAAGGTAATAAGACAGCCTTGTAAATGTGTATTTGCATTATTCAATCACAGCTCTATTTCATAGTGTAGATAGCTTTTATGGCCATAAACACATACTGCAGAGCTGAAATTATTCCAAATAAATCATTATAAAAAATGAAAATTATAGCAAAAGAGGAATAAGAACACAAAATAAACAAGAGATTTTCTGAATAATTGTCTACGAAAGAGAAAACAGACGTTTCCTCCAGGCATGATTCAACCCATGCAGCTGTCTTTCACAAATATAAACAGCAAAACAATTATATTTCATCCTATTGCAAATAATCATTTGATTAAAGGCACCAGGATAAAACACATCCATTCATTCAGCGTCCAAGTGGGGAGGCTGCAGATAATCTAGATATATTAATATGCTAATGATTCTACATTGTGTACTTGTTTGTTTTGGTATAGTAAATTATCCAGCCATATGTGATTTGATAGATTGATAGTTACATAGATCGATAGAAAACTTAAATGTGCTTATGCTATGATGATATATCTTACTTTAAATCTAAAATTTGAAATATTTCAGTTCTAGGTGTAGACATGCAAATAAGGATACAAATGTTTTATATCGTCATGTCTCGTCCTACCATCTGCACCTTCACAAAGTCTCTACTATTGCCTTTAGTTCCAATACTTTTGTACCGGAAAATGCTGTTTTGGTAAATTGCACAAACTATAGCTCATCTGCTACCAGATATTTTTAATATGTTTTTTGGTTTCTATGGCAACAGCCTATCAGTGCTTATTATTATGTCACATGACAATGAAGTGTTTCTGAAACATTTGACACAATTCAATTTTTCCTGAGAATTCGTTGGTTAAAAGTACAATGTCGTTACATGTAACTTATTCAATGGGTTAATCCAGATTATTTTAATTGGTATCCAGCGCAGCTA
Source organism: Spea multiplicata (assembly GCA_009364415.1). Lineage (NCBI taxonomy): Eukaryota > Metazoa > Chordata > Amphibia > Anura > Pelobatidae > Spea > Spea multiplicata. The sequence goes on from VKOC01000005.1 coordinate 11,638,086, forward strand.
CAAAGTGAAACCGAAAACTGAGACATGCAAGTTACTGCGGAGATGTGAAGCACAATATCCACCTTGGGACTAATGCAGTCGGTCTTTGAAGTAATCTGAGAATGTTTTTGTTTGCTTGTCCTGAGCCACAGAGGGGAGAAGTGTACATGTGTAAAAACTGCATGCTGTAATTCCCTAGAAAAGAAATGCCTAGATGTCTCATTTTGGCGTTAGGAGTGAGGGTGCCTTGTATGTATTATTGCCAGTGTTTCAGATCTTCAGAAGCTAAACAAAATATTTCACCTGCATTCAAGCAGCTAGGTACCCAAAATGTGACAACTTCATTGACAGAGTGGTTAGGTGGAAGAAGTTGGTGCAGGAGCGTGTACATATCCGATTTAGGGTCAATAGTTTGGACCGGCTTCTGTTCAGGGCTATGCTGTCCTTATACAGAAATGTGACACATGAAAGCATGTCCCTATGCAAAGCATCAGTGAGCCGCAAGGTGGCCATGTGGGAGCTGCATGGATGTAGTTGAGATGCCTCACTGGCTCTCAGGGTACAAAATAATTTTTTTGCCATGCTGGAATTGTGCCTTTTCTATACCACCTCCTGTACCTCCGTTTTATCCATAACATCTTTCATATAATAACTTATGCTAGAGAGCTATGTTCACAAAATAAGTTCAATATAGAAGGATTTCTAAGAATCATTTATTTGCCAATATTACGGTGATATAACATGAATGTTTAGAGTTCAATGCTACGTTTTTAGCTACATTGTTTCCAGCACAAACACCTAATTCCAATATGTATGTATTCAGAAACTTTAAGTATTCGTTTTCATTTATGGCATTTGAATTTTGTGACATTTAATGATATTTCAGTACAGTAACTAATAATTCTATCATAAAGCTCACATATGACAATACAACATAATTTAATCAGTTAAAAAACACAACATTCTACTTTTCTGTTATGAACAGTACTGATGCAGTATGTTGGCAAATTGTAAAACAGTTTAAGGGGTCTTCAAGACAACATTGAAGGCCATACCCATGACCAGAAGTTTATTCTATTGGGGATTTTTTCTAGACAGGTAAAAAGAGAACACTGTAGCTGTCAACACATAGAGGACACAATTTGTGCCCCTCATGAATACATCTGTCCTTTTGGGACCTGCCTTAAAGGTGGCTATGCTTATAGATGCCTTTTGACCACAGTTGGTTTGGTGGAAATATTGTTACATCTCTACTAGAGCTAGATATCACTGTATATGAAAGGCTACTGAGGTTCTCTAGCAGATAAGTAGACCTTCTAGATTAGGAGCTTTTCACAAAACAGGTATCCCTCTCACCTCCTCATACATTAAAATACTTTTTTTTTACTATTCTGCATTTTGTATTCTCAAGATGCTATGAAAAAAGAGGGTGATTCTGGGCATGGTTATAACATATATGCCTCATATTTTTATACAAGTCAATGAAGAAAGATCTGAAATGAATGTCTTCCCTAGGTGAATTTCAATATTCGTTTAATTTTCTCAAGAAAAAGAATCCCATTATAACATAACTTTCACCACAGTATAGCTTTAAATCCATTTTAAGGTGAGTTAGTGCTTTAAAACATGCATATACAGGATGCGTATGTCACTATTTGTAGACTACATATTATTATTCGGATTCTGCTGTCCGTTTTTCAAAAAAACATAAATGATTAAATAAACTGTATGCTATTTCTACATTCAAGCTTGGTATTTTTTGCTGCATTGATATATATATATATATATATATATATATATATATATATATTGGTTTTTGTACATAATTCAGAACTTTATCTGATTCCCTTTGCTTTACGTACCCGGATTATGTTAAAGGTCAAATAAACACGGTCACATATTGACTTACAAATCCACTTGCCGCCTGATTTACTCATATCCTGTTTTTTCCTGTTTCATCTGTTTATCGACAGAGCCATCCGATCAGTATATCCTCGCTCTGAATTGACACTTTGCTTTGGCAATCATAAATAGTGCACAGCACTAAATTAAAACGTGCTTTCTATCACTAACAATGATCTCAAAAACAAATTTAAAATGAACATCAAGTTGAGTAGAGTAGGAGGATGGCAAACATTAATATTCATTTACATTACAGTTTTATAGATTCTGTAGGGTCTATTGAAGATGTGTAATCTTATATGACACTATCTATAACCTAGGTAAACATAGGTAAGCAATGCATTGCTTGCACTAGAAGGTTAGGTTTTATTTTTTTTCGCTTATGTTTTATACAGCTCCACTGTGGTATGGAATTCTAACATTTGAAAATGTTTGCCTCTGCTGCTTCAGTTTTGAACTCTCTCTTTTAATATTCAATATTCGGTAAATCTGACGTCTGAAGTGCACTGTATGGAAGGGGATGTTTTCAGCAATTGATTTTATATTGTTTCATTCCTTCCTTGCGGACATATTTTTTTTTTGAACAGAAGATACATTTATTACATTTTTATAATAACTAATGCAAGCCCCAGCCAGCAGATAAGATTAAGTTCTTTAAATGAAGTGGAATATTTCGTGTAGCTGGAGATTTAAAATTAAGAAATAAATCAGATGCTCAAAACCGAAAGCACTGTAAGCTGTTGATTCTGTGTTTAATATCCCCGGGAGTCCTTCATGTTTATATGAGACATTGATCCCTCTCAATTTCACCTGTTGAGTGTTCTGCTTTTCTAAAATGCCAAATGTGCTGTCTTCTGGTACAGCATCTGATTACTGGGATTCAATAAATGAACTGACATCTAATTACACAGGCCAAGGAAGAACTTCTGCTAGGAGATTTCTCAAACTAGACTCTTCATTAAAGATGACAGAAACACTGCCAGTATGCGTACTCATTATCTACATCATATTTGACATATTTGTTAAAATTGAAATCTGAGGTCCAAAGATGCTCTTTTTAATGAACTGTTTGAGAGCACAATTAATTCTATTGGCTATATAAAAAAGTATACCAATCTAGATGAGTTACAAGAATAAAGTGCAAAGTTCAGTATACTAAACTCTATGGTCAAGTGAACATAACCATACATTTATATTTTTTCCACCCTTCGCTACATAAATGACACCTGAATCTGGGTCTTACGGGCATTCATATTCTCTGCAGAAACTTCATTATATCTTGAATATGCAGCAGTCACATTGGAATCTCCACAGAAATCTTCTCGATAAACCCACATCCTTCTACAGAGAGGTCAAGCACCCATGACATACAAATTTCCATGTGATCAAGCAAGAACAAAGTTATATTACTGTAGCATAACAAAATAGAAACCACTTCTGTCATAGAATTGGATTACGGGACTGATAAACGGTTGTATAGGTTTTACCTCACACACCACTGAACCGAAATAAAACTATCCCTTCCCAAGTGGACTATTTATAAGTGGACAGTTAAGAGTTAGACTGGACTTTCCAGACATCCATCCCTGGTCTTCATGCTTTCATCCAACTACTCCTCTGGCATCACTAATGTCTGCCATATCTTCTTCTCTTACAGGTATGCCTCACACCTTTCACCTGAACCCCTAATTTCCTGCTGTAACCCTTGTTTTCCACCCGGTATGTCTTTATCCTGCATATCTCCATACCCTGCTGCTCTCAAATGGTTCATTTGGTGCCCTCTAGTCTAGCTTAATTTCATTTGTTAGCCAAGGTGTGAAACATCTGCCTCCTGTATGCAATCACCTTATCTGACCACTTGTGAGGCAGCCCTATAAATTCCTAGGCCTCACTTGGAAACGAACTTGCTTGGAAATGTAGCTGCTGTGGCCTCATCCCACATGGACTCTTCATAAGTGGCTAAGCAAGAGTTACATAAGAGTTACACTGGAGTTAAACGGGAGGGAAACGACATACCAAGTACCACTGCAGAAAGCAGGATTTCACCCGTGCCGCAGCCCCCCTATGGAATTCCCTCCCAACCATCATCATAGCCAAGCCATCTGAACAATCAACAGCTTAAACACATCATCGGAAGCAGATCAACTCATCCCCATGCAAGCGGTCCTCTCCTATTGTCTCACTTCCCCCTCAACCACTGACTAGATTGTAAACTCGCAAGAGCAGGGTCCTCTTCTGCTTTGCACCAGTTTCTTATTGTATGTGTTTCGCAATTGTTCTAGTGACTGTAACAGCGTTGCAAAATCTGACGGTGCTTTATAAATAAATGTAATGTAATCCCTATTTATTTTATTATATTTATAGTACTAGTAATTACCTTAATGTCTGGCCAGGTGTTACCGCGAGCAGGGGAGCCGAGACGCAGCCCGCGCGTTCAGCCCCCTGCTCGTTCTGTTCGTGGGAAGACGCAATGTGGTCCATCCGGCCGTTAGACGCGCGCCCCCGTGTGGTGATCTGAGATCTGAGGACGCGCGTCTCAGCAGCATTCTCATGAATATTCATGCCGCGTCTTAAAGGGGTACTTATCTCTTTTCCTCCTCCCTTAATTTAGGGGGTAGGAGGATCCTGAGCTAGAGTACTATTTAAACCTTCAGTCTGCATGTACCCCTTGCCTTTATTGCCTTCACTAGCGTTCCAGAACCTTATTTGCCTTTTCGTTGCCTGAACTTTGCTTGAACCTGACCACCCGTTGTTTGCTGCCTGTCCTGACCTCTGCTCGTGACCCCGACTATCCCTTGTTTGCTGCCTGTCCTGCGCTCTCTTCTGTGACCCTGAACTTATCGTTGTTTGCTGCTGTCTGTACCTCTGCTCGTGACCCCGACTATCCGATTGCCAGCTCCTAGTACCTTCTGGTTGTTCCTGCACTGCTCGTCATCACCGCTTGGGGGCGCCTTTCCTTGTACTGCAGCGTGGATCCACAGCCTGAACCACCGCTAGTGACACCAGGAGTCTCTGGAAGCACTGTTCCCTGGGTCTCCAGGTCGGTTTATTATTTCTCTGAGCAGGGAGTGGCATTTTACCAAACTATTTTTCCCTACTCCACACCTGCTTAAGACTATCTGCAGCTAGCATTGCCCCCACATGTGGCTAGCCCATCCTTTCACAAAGCTTTTCCTCCAGAATAGGAAGAACTCAAGCCTATCCTGGAATGTTTCTAAGTATGGGTATGACATATCTAAATGCAAAGACACAAGCCTATACATAAGATAAAGAGGGTCCTGCTTGCACATTTGTAACAAAATATCTTCAACACAATCATACAATAAAAAACAAGCAGTCATTGTAGCTTTAGTAAACAGATTTCATTATATTGGCAAAGGTATTTGTTCCTAGTGGTACCTTTTAAATGACAAAATACTCTGATAAAATGACAGAATGAAAGCACAATAACGTGTATAACACCTGTAATTCATAACCGCACAAGAATAGTCAAAGAGAATTGTAACACTGTAACACTGTATCTTTTTCTATGGTAATGTTTTCTTGTTATATATCTAAACGACATGCTATCTAGACTGTATTAATGTTGCTAAAACATATTTTTATTTCTCTCTCTCTCTCTCTCTCTCTAGAGAAAGAAAGAGAGGGAGAGTATGATGGAACTCTAGGAGCAAAAATGCTGATAAATGCATGTACACTATTACAACCTGTCATCTCCAATAATATATATTGCCATATAAATCTCTCCTGTCCAGTAAGGAGTCAAAGGACTCCCGTGAGCTAAGACATCAAATCATTATTTAGGTTTTCATTCTGATCAAGTTATCTTCACTGATCTTGTTAACCCACAGCTAATCCATTTGATCCTCTGTGTATTCTCTGATTGACGAGGTATCTACCTAGTACTCAATAACCTTTATCGCATCATCCCAAGCCATAAGCTGGAGAGTGAACTGTTTGTTTATAGGATGTACTAGCTGCCATGTAAGATGCAGGCTTGCCCCCCTTTTGTTGAGCCAAATGGGGTATTATTGAATGATTAGGCTGTCAGGCAAGACAGAATCCTCATTTTTCTTTCTTGCCACACAGGTTACTGCTCTCCTGTAGCCAACTTTTGATGGTGATTAATTTGTCAGCAAAGGCTGTACAAGAAGAAATGGATTGGCAATTACCAGTCTCAAACTATGTCCCTCAAACCTTCCTGATCCTGCAGTTGTGACAGGTGTAATGTAAACTGGTTTCTTCTTCTCTGAGACTAACACAGGTCCCAGGTTAATTTTACAGAAGAGAAAGAACCCTGATACCAGTTTTCAGAAGTCATAACAAATAAAAGGACAGTGGATTTTCTTTTAAAATGTTCTAAACCTTAAGAGATTTACATGAAGTCATTTTTATTTTTTAAAATGCTACAGCCACTTACCTATTAAATACCTATTTCATATTTAAGTACTTGCAGGATGTACTGAATATATTTCATCAATGTCATTGTTCATATGCGTATGTTTTTTAAATGCAAATTCAAAATTTATCACGTCAAAATATTTGCACTCAATAATTATACCCATGTCTAAATAACTTTAACATTTCTTATCTATATTATGAATGCCTAATCAACTAAATTACAAGAAACGATCATGTCCAAGTCACTGATCGAACATAGCAAACAGAGATAAGCATAGTAAGAATTAAAATTATTACAATTCATTTGAGATTTTACAATGCATTTCTTTTATCTAAAAAAAAGTACAAATGAGGGATACAACTAGGGAATGGCGAGACCACCAGAAGGTAAACGTCTCAACTGTTCTGCTCATGAGCCATATGTATTCATGAGGACACAGGTAGTCTCCATAAAAAAAACCCATTTAAATGGGAAATGGGCGGTGGGGTGGGGTGTGCCAAGACCCTGCTCCGGCAACCCAGAGGATTTGGGTATGTTTAAAAGTAAAGAGAAAACTATATTAGTAGAATGTACAAGCCTTTCATAAATTCTCAGGGCTGCAAATGATAATACCAATGGCCTAAATGTGTTTAAAAAGATTACACAGTGTATTAACACAGAATATTAACTTCAAGCCTATAGCCAAAAACAGCAAAACATAACAATCACACTAACTTTGTGCCAAAATCCTACTCAATTTGGGGCCTGTGTGCAAGCAATGTTGAGGCCCCCCTTGTGTGTATCTTGTATTTAAATCTATATCTTGTATCTTGTATTTAGATCTAAATACCATGTCTCAGATCAAGTCATTGTGAATGTGAGATCAGCACAAATCTACAGTTATATTAGGGAGCAAATATATGCCAGGGACAGGTTTGCTCAAAAAATAACCCACTGTCTTGCTAATAAACAATATTAGATGTCATTAGTTCAGCCTTTAAACAGGCTGCTTGGTGACCACTCAGACCTGGTGCCCCTTCTGTACCACAATGCCCATGTCACAAATCTCCCAACATTTCAGGTGTCCCACGTTCTCATTTTTTGTAGCATGTGACATACGGAGGATAATAATAATTGTCAAAGGCTACCCTCCATGTGCAGCCATCCCCAGCAAGTCCATCATCTATCATAGCTATCATACTCAACCAGAAGAGGGAGATCGCTGGGTAGCCTACCCAGAGAAGTTCCCTGGTATGATATTGGGGCCTGGGGCAAGCTTCCCCAAGGATTCACCCCCAGTCCATGTAACTAATACATGGAGGTCTGTGCAGCTGCCGAAGTCCCTCCACTAATTCCTTCGTGTTCTGCATGCACATGTTACTGGGATAGGACATCATACCTCTCTGCCACAGTAGGTGGTGTGCAGGCCAAGAGGTGTTATTGTGGGCTCTGTGAAAGCTGCAGTACAGACCTCCACTTCCAGACTATGATGGCTAATGTGGGGGCTGAAAGGACAGCTGCCATGGGCACCCAATGTAAGCCTAGGCCCAAGTTTTGTCTTTTGCCCTGCTTAACGGCCCAAGCTTTGTCTTTTACCCTGCTTAAAGATGGCTCTGATAAATATTCTGTTGCTTTTTTCCAATAAAGAATTATTGGACAATGCGCCACCAGTGCTGAATGTTCATGGCTAATTACACATCTTTGTAAACAAAACTACATTTTACATGATGTTCTAGTAAGGTATCTTACAAGGACACACAATGGAGACAATGGATATATACTGCAAAGCAGAAGGAAAAAATCAGAGACATAAGCCACTGGCAAACCTTCATATTACCTTATGTTCCTGAAATAAATGTTAATATTATTGAATTATCTATTGATCTAAGTTGCCCTTAGATAAACACTAATGAGGAAAATAATTAAATTTTTATGTTTTGTTTTTGTTTTTTTTTACAAATTTTTCAACTTAAAACACATATTTATATTAAGTTTTAAAATCACAATCAAATTCAAACTGTGTGAAGCGCCTGTGAAGATCATCCTGACTGCCACTGGTGCTATGGTAACTGTCATTAAAATGAATAGTAGCTATGACTGGTGCAAGATAACCTGCGATAGCAGGAGCTGAAAGGTCTTATAAGGGCATATAAATTGTGTATTTAAAAGCACAATTCTGACATATTTCATATCAACCACAGTAAGTATTTACAAGTCAGACTTCAAAGGTTTATGGTACCAAAACAATAAACTAAGTCACATACTTTTAGACTTCCAGTCTGTTTCATGTGTTTCACAGTACAGACTTTGCAAAACAATAAACAGCTTTATATGTAATTCTTAAAGTGCAGGACACTTTTGTTTATTCAAGAAGAATATAAATTACGGGGATGTTTGGTTGGCAGAAGTTGAATTTCCAGGAGGTAAAGAAAAACATTTCCAATGTTTCTCCCTTTTTTGCTTTGATCAACATTGCAGCAAATTATAGTGATGAGGAATAAGGATGCAGCAGTACCTGTGATCTGTCAGCAGGGGCGGGGGGCATCAGAGATCCCAGCAAGGTCTAGATACACCCTTTGGGGTCTCGACTCAAAATATTTATGGCAATGTCATGCATTCTGGTCTTTTTTGATATAACCAAGGTTTGCACCAAGCACTGTTAATCAGGGAATACAGAGCCAGCCGACATTAAATGGTTAAGTTGATCGTGCTATCTCCACCTGTTATCATGTACATATCTGGGAACTTTCTAGATGAGCTGACTCTGAGACTCTTGAAATATCAACACTGTAATTGCCAATCCTGAACATTTTGTGTAGAGACTTGCCATATGTGTTTACCAAAGGGCTCTAACACTGCTCCTCAAATAAACCTTGACTTGTCTTTTTTAAAGATACATTTAATTGAGTCTCCTGCATTCAAGCAGGGATATCAATCATAACATAATGGCAGCAAAAGCAAAAAGTAGTCTTATATATGATCCCAGCAATGCATAATAGGAAGGAGTTGGTAACAAACTGTGTGACCCTGAAAATATGCCCCTTCACCCTGAGTCAGATGCCTTTTGAAGGGGTCACATACAATAAATAGCCCTTATACTATCTTACTATACGCTGTCTGTGACTTTCCATTTGGAAAGTTAAAAGTGTGTGTCTAAAACAGGCTACAATTATCTATTTTTATAATAAGCTTTTAATGTGACTAACCATCACCTGGAGAATTAGTGAACCACATATAAATCACTGACATCAGTTCCATGGACCACTGACAACCTGTAACAGGCAGGTAAATTTTTATAATCATACTAAATTACATTTATTAGGTCAATTCAACCTTTTACTCATTAATACATGCATAACCTTTTACGATCCATACTGTGTTGATAATAGCCAGGGAAGAACTGGCTTTCATAAAAGTAAATGAAGGAATTCTTTCAGATCATTAGGATCATTAGATTTCTAGTTAAGAAAAATAATCTGATTATGTTATCAGACATACTGAGTTCATTTTGGATTTTTTTAATAATACTTAAAAATCTTAATCATAAAACACTGCAGTTCCACTTCAGCATTTATTGTGCTCTCTAGAATTCTAAGCAAATAAACTTAAGCAGATCATCCATTTTATCTTTTCCTCTGAAGGTTTAATGCCATATAAAAAAATAACACAAACTTTTTAGAAGTTGTTTTGGTAACAGCAATCAGTGAATGTTATTACTACACTACCAATTAAGTGCCCCAGACTAAATTATGAATGTGACAAAACATTGTTTAACTTGGGATTAAATAATAATTATTAATTAGTGGCCAGCTTTGAGGCTTATATGGCTTGTTTCTGAGGATTGGGGCCCAATAGATCCATTCCATGCTTTAGGGTCTGATGGCCCAATTGCGAGCATGGAGCAGGCCAGTGAGATAAGCAGGGAGGCAGGAGGAACATGGGGCAGCGGATCAGGAGAAACACATGGTGAGATGGGACAGAGGGCCCTCTCTTTACGTTTGCATTGGGCCATGGAAGCTGTGCAATCACAAATGCCAAATGATAAGCTTGCCCGAATCAAAAGAAAACTTTCCATTTTCTTATTTAAATACGAAGCAACAACCTTTCAAAAAAGAATTCAATTTTCCCTTTCTCACATAAGGTATGTTTTCTGTTCGTACTGTTGTCATTTTCATAATGTAAGTGATAAGAATGAAGTAGCTGTTAAATCTACAATGAAAGGAACTTAATAAGCATCGTTCATATTTATTATAACATTGAAAAGGTGTAAAAAAAAAAAAGTCAGCCACAATTTGACTTACCATATATTCCGGTAGAAATGCAAGGGAATGCCTACGAATAAACAAAATATATATTTAATACACTTATTTGGGCTTTAATATATTAAAAGTACATATGATTATAGAAACAGTACACACAATACCCAGCACAGGGGAAATGTTGCATGATGCAAGTAGATAAATATCATAATTTAATATATACATTTTTATTTGTTACTGTACAAGAGCTGAATTGATCACCTCTATGTATTTAACTCTCTTTTCTTTCATAACAAAAGGTGATCTTATCAATAGAGTGAGAGACAACCAAATACAGTATATAGTACTTGTGTCTTTACATATGGATAGCTAGGAATAGAGCAGCTGAACGGAAATCATATATACTGTATTTGCTCGATTATAAGACAAGGTTTTTTTTTTTTAGAGCAAATGCTCTGAAAAATGACCATGGTCTTATATTCAATGTCATCTTATAATCAGAGCTCAAATAGAGGTCAGACTACAAGACTAAGATCCAGATCCTTCGCAGCGCCTCCACTGCTGCCAGCACTTCTTCTGGGGACTTCTATGACGGAGCACGGGCATCACATGACCTTCCGGTGCTCCATCATAGAAGTCCCGGTGGAAGTGCTGGCAGCAGCGGAGGTTGTCTGTGCGCATCCCGCAGCCAGTGAACGTTTGTGGGATGTGCGCAGACAACCTCCATTGTTGCTGGCAGTTCCGCCGGGGATTCTATGGCAGAGCACTGGCATGACATGACCTTCCGGTGCTCAGTCCTAGGTGCTAGAAGCCCCAGCAGAAGTACCGGCCAGCAGGAGCGGAGGTTGTCTGTGCATCGCATTAGAAGCTTTATTTACCGCATTTGCTCCATTATAAGACGAGGTTTTTTTCAGAGCAAATGCTCTGAAAAATACCCCTCGTCTTGTAATCGGGGTCGTCTTCTAATCAGACCTCAAATAGAGGTCTGATTAGGAGACTAAGATCCAGATCCCCCGCACCGCTGCAGGGGACCTGGATCCTCCTGTCTCCCCCCCATTTAAACCCCCCCGCCACACACACTTACCGGTGCTTCCTGCCGGGGCAGCGGGTTGACGTCTACGCGATGCGCGTAGACAACGTCCGCTGCAGCCGGAAGGAGGTGTGGCTAGCAGCGGGGGTTGTCTGCGTCCGTCGCGTAGACGTCAACCCGCTGCCCCGGCAGGAAGCACCGGTAAGAGAGGGGGGTGGGAGGAGTGATAGGG
>VKOC01000005.1:11652003-11689303 GCA_009364415.1 Spea multiplicata
ATTATATATATATATTTTCAGATTTCTGTTTTTTCCAGTTGATACACAGTTTACAAATTTGTGGATGAAATAATCTATTCTTGCCAACATTATTTTTTTGTGGGTGTCTTTACATTTTAAAGTGTCAGGGGCAGTGGAGGCTCCTCCATAGTAGCACATGCGCATGTGAACCCCCAAGCATAAAAGGTAGACACAACAGCAGTAACACCAATGGCCAATATCTGAGAAAACTACTTTCCACACGATTCCATGGCACTGCAGAATCAAACCCACAGCTATAATAGCAAATAAAGGAAGATAAGGTATAAACTTATGGCCAATATGAAATCAGAGGCTGGCACAGGAGTGACCCAGATGGGCGTACTAAATATTCTCTACCCCAATAGCTGTATGTGGTTAAAATAGCTTCCCCCTCACACACACGCAGCTATAACATGCATACTCGCAAAAGAAAAGGCGTCAGAAAACACATTGAAAAAGTGCAGTGACCAAAAAAGAGTAAAATATACCGAGCAGCATCTAAAGTATGAACACAACAGCTTAAACAAACAAGTAGTTTATTCATATTTTCCACACAAGAAAATCCAAGCGTTGCTTAAATTCAACATAGCAAAAGTTTCAGTTTTATCTAATTTCAGGGCACTTACCTCGGTTTTGGGGTTTCATGGCAATATAAATATACAAACCCAAATATAAAATTACACATTAGAAATTGAATATACATATAAATGAACAGTCTGTAATGAGAAAAAACTGTACACATCCCAGATAGAATACAAAATGTACATTTGCTTTGTTGCAATATAAAATTTATAAACACGTCTTGCCCATAGAAAAAACTTGTGCACATTGGTGACTGTATATATTACATAGAAAATGGGGATAAAAAGCTGAGACCTTGGACCACAGACAGGGAAACTGTGACAATGACAAGAAATAATGAACAATTTTGTACAGAAATGAGAAGAATTGATAAAGAAGTTATACAGAAAGTGACTACAGGGTCCAAAACATTGGATGTAAAAAAATAAAAAACCTCCCACACAAACATTTAATATTCTGTTGACATTGTCCCATATACGCAAAACAAAATTATACAGAATCGCAACTTTTTCTATTGCAAGGGTGATGTTAGTACAGGCCAGCTGCACCACATTTACCATAACAGCTAGTTCTACTTCACGATAATACATGTTTGTAGTCAGAATTTAACTGATTATTTAAGGTTTGTGTTTGGAGCGAAGGAAATAACCATTCGTAGAAGAAGCTGTTGGTGAGGTCTACCTCCAGTCCTAGAGGGCTGTAGATTAACCCATAGAGTGCACAGCAAGTTATTTACCTAGTGCCCGTTTCATAGGGTCTGTTCTAAAATTAACAGATGAACCAACTTAGCGTAGATCGCCTAGCGTAGGAAAATAGAACATCAAAAGAATGAAAACTAGGGGGCCAGACCACCCAGAAAGGCAGTCATGCCCATATTGTTATTCCACTGATGTGTTTTACTTAAATGAAATAAAAAGTGATCATGGTACAATGTTTGAAAAGTGGTCTTCCCTCCATAGTGATGAAATGGCGCACTCACCAGAACAGTGCTGCCATGGTGATAAATCCACTTCACAATCTTAGCACCAAAATTGCTTATTTTTAAGAGCCTTTTCACTATATTCAACACTAACGTTCTAATCGTCAGGAACCGATTCTAGGGAATTCAGAGACACAATAAGAACCGGACTATCTACAAAACAGAGACAATTTCAGCAATATATTCGAACAGGGAAACTATATCTGTCTACAAAATATCAAATTCTTAAGATAAAACCTGACAGTAATTGTTAGAAACCAATTTCATGCTTCCAAAAACAAAATATAAAATAATTTTTATTGGTAGGAGAAGGGATAAGATCTTTCTCGGACAATGCGTACATCAGAGATTCCGTATATCAAGCTGCACGACAGCCATTGATGCATGTTACGTTTCCATATACCGATTTTACTCGGTATTCAAACATTTCAGGTGGCTTATCTAAAGAGGAGAAGATCCAAACCTGGGCACATGAATTAAAAATAAATTAAAAAATATATATATATATTTACTCATAACTGGCTGCACAGATTAAGATTTCATTACATCTCTGCTCCTATTTCCATCCATTTTCTAGTCCTTTTCTAGTGCAACGTTAAGGAAAAATCCTGGTGCAAATGTCAAACACCCAAGGATGCTGGTGTGATTTTCCTAATGGCGTTGTTGAGAGCCGCAATCTTTTCTTCTAGGAGGTAGTTTTTCTTTTCTGCACTCTTCTGCCTCTCCTCAGTAACTTGAAGAGCCTTCATCAGATGTGCGTTCTCTACATAGAGATCCTTCAACAGCAGATCCGATTTTGCATTTTTTTCCAGCTACAGAATACACAAAAAGAATCAAAACATCAATTGGGTAACTAAAAGATAAAATTTCAGCTGTACTTTGTGCGAGCAATGTCTGCAACAAATGCATAGGTGGAATGTAAATGTATGTTAAAGTATGTGGCACCTGGGGCGGATCTTGTATGTGGCACACACCCCATACACACACTTTAAAACTGCATAGCTTCTATCATTAGGCAAACATTAACAGGGGTACAACATAACTTTTATTATATACTGAAGCAGACATTGATGGGGGTGCAGCATAACATCTATCACTGTATACTGAGGCCGACATTGACGGTGGTACAGCATAACTGCTATCATTATATCCTGAGGCAAACATTGACGGTGGTACTGCATAACTGCTATTGTTATATGCTGAGGCAAACATTATTATTCGTATTATTTATTGTTTTATATAGTGTCATCAAATTCCGTAGCGCTGTACAATAGGACATAACAAGTAGTATGTAAGGAGGGCCCTGCTCAAATGAGCTTTCAATCTAGATCTATTGACGGTGTTACAGCATAGTCACTATATACTGAGGCAGACATTGACGGTGGTACAGCATAATCCCTATCACTGTACATTGAGACAGACATTGACAATAATGCAGCATATCACTATATACTAAGCCAAAATTGATGTGGTGTGTTACTTACTTTTAATAAGTGTGGTTAACACACCAGAATTGGACCAAAAAAATCAACAAAAATATTATATTTTATAATTGCTAACAGCAATCACAATCCTATCATGTCCAGGCAGCTAATACATGCTGGAACCTGGGCATGATAGGAATGTGGTTACAGCTTCCCTTTGCCATGCTACCCCCCAGACACACACTTACACATCCATGCTATCACACACAAACATTCATTCACATCATTCACATTCATACCCCCGCTAGGTATGCTACTGGCTGAGAACATGTATAACATTGGAACTGTTGGCATGTTTAACTGCATCAAGCTGCTGAGGAATATCATGGGAGTTTTGATTTTCATGCATCTGCTCTCACCTGCTCCTTTAGCTGGTTGACCTTGTCTTGAAGAATCATCCGCACGTTCTTTAAGTTCATTTCAACATTTTCCATCCGATCTTCCATCTTTCTCAAAAGCTTCTCATGGGCTTCCTAAATAAATAAATGGTCGATCACTAGAAAACACCCTTCACGTCAATCATGTCTGTACTAGAATTGATGCAGACTACATATGCGGTCTTTGGAACAACTCCTCTCTAAGCTACACTACCATTCAAAAGTATTTCCTTGTTTTTAATATGTTCAGTCCCCATAGGACATAGGTGTACATCCTTGAAACCTGTTCCAAGAAGGCTGTTAGGATGCCATGGAACCCTGCTTGCTGAATGCCGTGACACTAGCACAGACAGATCAATGGAGGGAGGAAAGAAAAAATTAAATATAAATAAAAGTTTACTGAGAGCCAAGTGATGTCACCATAACACCACTGGCATTAAAAATGTATGAGAGATCCAAAAGGAATAACGTGCCCTACTACCACCCTCTCAGGTTTTGCTTGAAACATATGGCCACATAATGCATTATCTTTTCATACATTTCTACTATAAATAATGTTCATTAGGATTCTTTATAAATGTGGGGAGAGTGTAGTGTTGGGTGTTTTATCAGCTAGCTGTTGTATACCTGCTGCATGGCCAGTTGCCTGTTTGCCTGCTCAGCATGGAATCTCAGCTTCTCCTGCATCTGCTGGACTATTTGCTGTTCTTCCAGCAATCTGTTCTGTGTCTGAGACAGCTGGTCCTTTGGCACAGAAGCACTGACTTGTTCTTTCAATTGCTGGACCTCTCTCATGTGCTGGGACTGCGCAAGCATTAGCTTCGTATTGGCTTCAAGAACCTAGATGGTGAGAATTACCAACACTTTATATGAGGACGCAAAAAATAAAGAGGTACATTAAACGTGAAAAATTGATGATTTTAGACTCCAAAAGCCTAGGAATAGACACATTAGCAGTGTTACAGTTAAATCCAAACAAGCCAAATGTCCTGCCTGTATACACCAACATAAACGTAGTACTATTTTGTAATGACAACGCGTTTTGTGTCATCCCTTCTGGCACTGGTGGAATGTATCTTCTACATTATTATGGCAGCCCCTTCAAACTAACATGCCTCAAGCTGTAGGTGCATAGCATGTTTCACTTTATAGATTGGCTCATCTCTTTGGCACCCATGGGACTACTACAGTGCCTTGGACACCCTTCCCCCCATGCTACAAGGGGCGCCTAATTGTAATGTTCGTTCAGAGAGCCTAGCAGATACTCAACACAAGTTTACAGAAGTTTACCTTGTCCTGGGAGTCATCCAGTGCCTCTCTGAGCTGGGCTTGGATTCTCCTCAGGTCCTGACATTCACCAAGTGCGCGTTTCAAGTCAGATTCCACTTCCGTTATTTCTATTACCTGTCGCCGCAAAATAATAATTTTAGGGCTCAAACATTTGACATTACTGATAGTGCCATACATTATGATGGGCCAGACCTCAGTCGAAGGTTCACAGCAAGGGTAAACTTGGACATGTGTCTTTTTTTTTTATCCAACTTAAATTACTGTTACTAATGTTACTATGTATTACATTTACTGGGGTCTGGAGTAGTGAGGGACCCTGTTGGTCATTCACAACATGTCCTTAAATAACCTCAAATCAAAAGCTCTGTCTCAGGGTTATTCTTGGGTGAACTTAATCTTTGGAAAATAAACTACAAAACTAGTAACACTGCTTCTCCCCTGAGGACAGGTTTACATATTGACTTTACCTTGTGTGCGCTTTCTTTAAGTTCTTTGGTCACTCGTTGACATTCTTCTTCCAGAGCCTGCTTTGCTTGCTTTAGTGATGAAACATCTTGCTGAAGAGCCCCCATAGCCAAGAGCTAGAAGCAAAATAAAATAATTAACATAGTGTCAGGTGGCACATATGGACAGTCTTTAGGACAGATAAAAAAACAATATCTATAGTTCCATGATATGTCTCTATATTATGCTTAGACTCATACAAACATATAAATGTCATCACTAGGTATTATTTCTAAATTTCAATTTGTGCACTACTATATGGACGAAGGTATTGGGACAAACCACTTAACTGCTGAAACCAGGGTTTGGGCTAGGCTCAGTGAAAGAAATGGCTACCAAGACATTTTGGACAACACTATGCTTCCAACTTTGTGGGAACAGTTTGGGGAAGGCCCTTTTCTATTCCAGCATGTCCCAGTGCAGAAAGCAAGGTACATAAGGCATGGTTGGATGAATTTGGTGTGAAAGAACTGACCCCCACAGAGCCCTGCCCTTAACCCAATCAAACACCCTTGGGATGAACTGGAACAGAGATTGTGAGCTGGGCCTTCTCATCCAACATCAGTGCCTGACCTCACAAATGCTCTACTGGATGAATGGGCAAAAAATCTCACAGAAACAAATAAAAAATATTGTGGGAAAACCTTCCCTGAAGAGTGGAAGATGTTATAGCTGCAACAGGGGGGGGGGGGAAAATATGTAAAATACTGTTAATATAAAATGTCAATGACATCTGCTTATGTGGTGGTTTAAAAGTAAATTGTTCACAACTGTTTAAGCTTTAGAAAACAGTATTATATCTAACTTTTGATAGCTCATACAAAAAAATAAATAATTACACAAATTCACACACCGGGGTCTGAAAAGAACTCCGTCCTCCAAGCCAGCACTGGAGCTGACTGGCAGTAAGTATATAACCTTCGGGGAGATGGATGGAAGACAGCTGGGGGGGGGATTCTGCAGAATCCTGACATGCATGTCAAAAAATGGGAATGGGCCATGCATAAATCATTAAAGTGCAATAATATCATTGCCGGGATATCTCTTTTACATTATTTTATAAAAATTACAAGCATTATACCAAAAAGCTGTTATAAAAGGGAATCTTTGGGCACTAAATAAAGAGATGATAGACTGGATTGCAGGATGAAGGTCTGCTGCTAAATTGAAAGAAGTGATAAAATTATTTAAGCTGCCCCTGCCTCAACACTTTCTTCGCCGAGACCTCCTCATCCTCTGCTCAAATCAGCTGTGACCCGCGAAAATCTATTACCTACCTTCTCCGTTCTGCCGTACTGCCGCGGGAGTCTTGTCGGGCCCTCGCGCAGTTGGTGGCGTTGCTGTGGGTGCGCGGAGCTGAAGCAGCGGTCTTGGTTGGTGTTCGTCCGCCTTGGATTCTCCTGCTGCAGACGACGAGGCGGGCAGTGGCTGCTTGGCCAAGGCTCGGTGTTCGGCTCGCAACAGGTACTGCCTCTGCTGACCTATGACGGATAGATACCACCACCTTGGTCTGTGGCACAGTTAGCGGCCTCCCTCACCTCACCTAGTGTGTCCCTCGCTGCTCCTGATCCATCGTTGCCGCCAGCAGTCCTCGGGATTCACGCTTGCTACGCTGCCTTTGATGTCTTCGGGGGATCGCTGGGGCCTACCCCCGTGTCCGGCGAGTACTCTGCGTTTTTGTTCCGTTCATTTATTTTATTCTTTTACTTTTTGTGTCTATTGTAACCTGGTATTAGTTAGAAGGGTACGGGTTGGAGTACTAGTTAGAGTTGGGTGGGGGGGGTTTTGGTTTTTGGTTTTTGGTTTTGGGTTCTGCCTTATACGGACTATTCAACATATTGCACCATTCAGTCGTCCTGCACCTTCCACTGGACTATATACCAGCTGTCTGCTGCTGCACTTCGTCATTAGTTAGGTGGGGGCTATGGGTGGGTTGTAGTTAGGTTGGGTGGTGGGGTTAGGGTTGCTCTGTTGGGTGGCTTGGCCCACTCTCAAGTGGTGTGTGCCACGTGTGGAGGTGACCTACACTGAGCTTCAGGTGCGCAGGACTTTATCTCATCGTGACTGTGCCTGGCTGCCTCTTTGACTTCCTGCCATTTAGTTAGTTTGGAGGTTGGGCACTAGTTAGGTGGGGAGGTGGGGTACGGGCTTTTCTGTTATCTTTCTTTCTGGGGTTTAGGTTTGGTTTCCCCTGTTCTCAGCTGTTGCTGGACCTTGCTCGCTGTGTTTGTTTGGTAGTCTCAACAGCTCTGCGCGCAGATTGTAGTTTTGTGTTCTGCCCCCTTGTGCTACTCTGTTCTTTCCTACTCTTGGGGGGGGAGTCCCTCACGGCCCCTTGTTTCCACATGGAAAAATACATGGATCCACCATCTAAATCATCTACCCGGCAAAGCAAGGCACGAGATAAATCCACAGCGACCTTCAAGCAGGTGCCGCCTCTTGGATCAAGCTCCGCTGTTGCGGAGGTGCTTTCCGCGTCTGCTGCCTCCCCAAGGGATCCCTTGACAGCTCAAGACCTTGTTGGTGTCATTTCGCCACTCTTGGATGCCAAGCTTGAAAAACTGTCTGATTCCATCAATGCTGTCCTTGCTGAGTTGGTCTCTCAGGGACAAAGGATCACTTCTCTGGAATCCAGGGTCTCTGACATCGAAGATGGGACCGTTTCCATGTCTGCATCCCTACGCTCCTAGGAACACCTAATCACAGCGCTGCAAGACCGTATTGATGATCTTGAAAACCGTAGTAGGCGCAATAACTTGCGTCTGGTTGGCCTGCCTGAAGAGGTCAAGGGCACTGCGCTACAAGAACTTGTAACGACTTGGCTTCCCAAGTCCTTAGGCCTAGTGCTCCCTCAGGGTGAATTGATCATCGAAAGAGTTCATCGTATTGGTCAACTGCCTGTTTCTGCTACGTCTCGTCCTCGGGCGGTGATTTTTCGGGTCCTCAACTATACTGATAAGGTCAAGATCCTGGACGCTTATAGAAAGGTCACAGCTCTTTTTTATCACAAGCACAAGCTGTTACTCTTCCAAGATTTTTCAGCTGCAGTTACGGTCAAGCGCCGCCGATTTTCCGAACTCTGTACGGAACTTTACAGCAAGCGTGTGAAATTCGCCCTTCTCTATCCGGCTAAACTCTGGATCACCCATGGAGGGCACGCATACTTTTTTGACACGCCGGAGGCGGCCAAGGAATTTCTTCGTACTGGTGCCGGATCTTCCCCCTCTCCGGATGATAGTTCGGCAGTACCTGAGGCCTCCCCCCCTCCTCCTTCTCGTCCTGCTTCTCTGCCTCGCTCCTCTCCACCCGTCTCTCCTAGGGCTCGAGATCTCTAAACGCCATTGGTATTTACCTATGTATCTTCTGATTTGCCTTTATTGGCTATTGTACGATGTTTTGTTGGTTATAAGTTATTTTTATTTTTTTTGGTTACTCTGTTGTGTTTCTAGGCACACATTTGAATGTGCCGGGTTTCGGTTTATACAAAAAAACAAAAAATGGGAGAAGCATAGCACTTTACAATTGATGATGTATGGTTTTCTTCGCTATTTCATCCATTGGGCATTTGGGGGGGCTGGCTGGGACTCCCCTGGGCCGCAATTTCCGGGTTTATTCGCTCTCTTATGTTTTCCTCAGCGGGGCATCGGGTGACCTCCTGGCCCCGTTGTTATTGTTGTTATGGCTCACTCTGATAATGGATGTGTCGCGCCTTCTTCCTTACGTATTGTGTCATGGAATGTTGAAGGTTTAAATACGCCTGTTAAGCGTAAAAAGGTACTTACCCATCTCAAACGAATGCACCCGGATGTTATTTATCTCCAAGAAACCCATTGGTGTGACCGTGTCAAAAACGCACTGTCCGCTCCGTGGCTTCGCGCTTGTTACTCCGCTATGTATACTAAGAAATCCAGGGGAGCCTCCATTCTACTCTCTAAGCGGTTGCCCTTTGTTATTGAGTCTGAGCTTGCTGACCCGGATGGCCGCTACATTATTCTTAAGGTTAAACTGTCTAATGAATCTTTCACTTTTGTTAATCCAATTCGGATCAGCCTGCCTTTCTGGCCAAGATCTACTCCCTCCTGCTGGAGATCTCGGCCCCCAACGTCATTTTGGGGGGTGACTTCAATTTAGTGGCCAACGTCTCTTTGGATGTGTCCGGCCCTTCCTCTCGCCCGGTCGGGCTCTCCTCCCTGCCCGTGCTGGATCACCTTAGTTTGCGAGATGCCTGGCGGTTTCTTAACCCGACGGATAAGCAATTTACGTTTTACTCCCACCCCCATAACTCCTTCTCTAGGCTGGATTACCTGTTTATACCGGTGTCGTTCTTACACAGGTTGAAAGGTGCACACATAGGTCAAATAGTGATCTCTGATCATGCCCCTATCTGGCTGGACCTCTGTCTGGCTTCCCCGTATCAGGTGTCCCGTAATTGGAGGTTCCCTACTTACCTGTACTCTTCGGAAGCGTTTAAACAATTTCTGATTGCCAAATGGAATGATTATGCCGATGATAACCATGAACACCTCGACGACCCTGACTTATTTTGGGGTGCTTCCAAGCCGGTTCTGAGGGGGCACATTATTGCTTATGTTGTGCGGCGCAGGAGAGAGGCTGAAGCCAAACTTGTCCAACTCTCTGATGATCTTTCCAGAGCGTATGCTGCCCATAAAACCCATCTTAGTCCAGATACCCTTAAAAAATACAAGGAGCTTAAATCTCTCTATGATGCTTGGGTTACTGAAAAAGCGCAGCTGTCTTATAATTATACTCGTAATGCTTTTTTCCGCTGGGGCAATCGGTCCGGCAAGCTCCTAGGCAATCTAATTCGTCACTCCAAATCTAAATATCATCCTGTTACCCAGCTCCAGGATTCTCCTCAATCGGTTGTGAACGACCCTGATAAAATTATGCAACTCTTTGCTAATTACTTTGAGGATTTTTATTCTTCTGAACCTATTGACCCTGATGTGGCGCTTCAAATGTTTCAGCAGGCTAATATTCCAAAGCTGTCACCTGCAGACCGCGAGCGTTTGGTCAGACCGTTCACTCCGTCTGAAGTTGCTGCTGCTATAAGGTCCCTTCCTAATGGCAAATCCCCTGGCCCGGATGGCCTGGGTGCCGAATATTATAAACTTCTCTCTACGTACCTACCGGCGCACCTTACTGATGATTTTAATGGCTTTCTGCAGGGGAGGATTCCCCCGAAGGAATTCACAGCCTCCCGCATTGTTGTCCTTCCCAAGCCACACAAGGACCTTACCTTGCTCTCCTCTTATCGCCCTATTTCCCTCTTGAATCAAGATCTTAAATTATATGCCAAACTTATAGCCTCTAGATTGCAACCAATTTTAATGAAACTCACCTCTCCCTCTCAAACTGGATTTGTTAAGGGACGCCACTCCACTCAAAATATTAGGGGCCTTATCTCAGCTATTCTTACTGCCAAACTTACTAAGAGTAAGGCCTCTATAATAATTAGTTGTGATGCTGATAAAGCGTTTGACAGAATCTCATGGCCATACCTTGTTAGTTTTTTTAAATTCCATCACTTTGGGTTGCCTTTTGTACAAATGTTTCGAGCGTTGTACCATTCGCCGGTGGCTCAGGTTACGGTGAATGGGATGAACTCCCATTGGTTCTCCTTGGGAAGGGGTACTCGCCAAGGGTGTCCCCTGTCTCCTCTATTTTTTAATCTGGCGATCGAGCCTCTAATTCGTGTTATTGAGCGATCCGCCGAGCTTGAAGGAATCAGGGTGGGCGATGTCGAATTAAAGGTTGCCGCCTTTGCTGATGATCTTTTGTTGTATCTCTCTAACCCTAAAACGGCAATGCCTCATCTCCTTCATCTTTTTGATCAATTTCATAAGGCCTCGGGATTCTTAATAAACAGGCTTAAAACCGAGGCGCTTCCCATTTTCCCACAGGCTAAACGTGGCTGGGGAGGGACGTTCCCCTTCGATTGGACTCGACTTCCCTCTTTGCGGTATCTTGGCCTTGTGATTCCAGTAAATTTGTCACATCTTTATAAACTCAATTTTTCCCCGTTGTTACGCCAAATGGAAGACTCGTTTAAACTTTGGTCCAAGTTTAACCTCTCCTTTTTAGGTAGATGCCACTTATATAAAATGGCCTTTTTCCCCAAACTATTATACCCGATCCACATGCTGCCCATTGCCTTGAGGAGGAAAGATATTCAATATCATAATGCCCTGCTGCGTAGGTTTCTGTGGTGTGACAAGAAGGCTAGGATTTCGTTGGTGAAGCTTCAACAACCTGCTCATAACGGGGGGGTGAACTTACCAAATTTATTAGACTATAATTTGGCCTCTAACTACCGTTTTGTGGCGGATTGGCTACGTGGCAGATCTAGATTCGCTAATGTGTACCTTGAACAGCAACTGTTTCCAACCATTTCTTTGGCCTCTCTCCTGCATCAGCCCAGACGCACTTTACCATCCGAGGTTGTCGCCAATCCGTTGTTGTATCATACATTGAGGGCCTGGGAGCGTGTTAGGCGTCGCCTAGGCTTGGAGGTTCATTATTCCCGGTTCTTGCCCCTGGTTCGTAACCCGCAGTTTCAGCACGGGAGGGAGGATGTTGTCTTTAGGCGACTCGCCCGGGCGGGGGGTGGCGCTGTGGGTGACTTCCTTGATCAGCGTGAGGGTAAATTGTTGTCTTTCTCGCGGCTCCGGTCTAAATTCCCTAATATTCAAATTCATCCTATTCATTACCTCCAGCTCCGTAACTATATTAACACGCTACTCCCCCATCTCTCTGGGGCTAATTCCAACAACCCCTTGGACCAGGTAACAATCTTATCATCCGCCCCCATGCTCACCATGTCTTCCATTTATAATCTGCTTCGACCAATTATCAACTGGGAGTCCCAAACGGCTGGGGTTACCTCCTGGATAACTGATTTTCCGCATTTGAGTCCACAACAAATTCTTCAGGCGTACTCCCGCAATTCTAAAATTTTGGTGTCTAGGGATTATGGTGAAATGTTCCTCAAAATCTTGCATAAAGCGTATGTCACCCCCAAACTCCGGTTCTTAATGGGCTTATCGGACAACTCTCAATGTTTAAGATGCCGCTCACCTGAGGCTGATCTTATTCACTGCTTCTGGTCCTGTGGCTCTATTGTCCCCTTTTGGGATGCCCTACAATTATATATCTCAGACACTTTGGGCATTCGTTTTGTCATTTCTGTTGAATGGGCTATTTTCGGTATCCTCCCTGACCATATTCCTCCCTCTGTAGCGAGAGCTAAGTCTCTCTTGCTTACTATATCGGCAGTGGCCAAGCGGGCGATATTGTCTCAATGGATTGCCCCTCAGCCGCCGCTGTTGCCTCTGGTCCTGTCGCGATTACACTTTTTGTTTCAAATGGACTGGCTTGAGGCCGTTCTTCATAAGGAGAGTAAAGTCAAATTTTTGTTTAACCGTTGGTCCCCATTTATCGCCACGCTAGATGGCGATACTAGGTTATCGTTATACCAAACTTTTAATGCCACGGAATGGTACTGCCTCCAGGTCCTGAGGGGTACTCGCCCCATACCTGGCTTTTGATCTTCTTGTTGAGAGGGAGGAGTATGTGTTGTGGCCCGGAGGCTTGCGTCTGTAGGGGTTATAACATCCTTGTGTAGGGGGGTTTTTGTACCTGATGATTGTTTCCACGAATGTCATCCGCCTCCCCTTACTTTGGGTCTTCCCACTTTTTCTTTGTACTATATATGCTACTAGAACTGTACATCGCTTGTCTTTGTTGATATCATTTTTGGTTTTCATATCACCATGTGTGGATGCCATTTTGTTCTTATGTTTTATGCTTTGTCTTCTCCGTGTAATAAAGAAGTTTAAAAAAAAAAAAAAAAAAAAAAAAAAAAAAGTTTCTTGTGCCCACCCATGCTGCGTCTCTGTGTTCTCCTCGCTGCCCTCTGTGCAGTCGCTTATGGCTGCCCCACAATCCTCAGTAAATCCCAGTGGGGCGGACGATCTCCCACCTGCAGGACCGCAATGGCCACACCGGTCACATACGTGGTCGTCCACCACACAGAGGGAGCATCCTGTTCCACCCAGTCTACCTGCATCACCCAGGTCAAGAACATCCAGAGTTATCATATGAACAGCAACGGCTGGTGTGACATCGGATACAACTTCCTGGTCGGAGAGGACGGATACGCTTATGAAGGACGTGGCTGGACTTCAGTCGGAGCTCATGCTCCAAATTACAACTCAAACTCCATTGGCATCAGTGTGATTGGATCCTTCTCTAGCCGTAACCCCAACACCGCAGCTCAGAACACAGTGAAAAACCTCATCAGCTGCGGGGTCTCCAGAGGCTACATTAAATCCGCCTACATCCTGAAGGCCCATCGCAACGTGACAGCCACCGATTGTCCAGGGAACACTTTCTACAGTACTGTGACAACCTGGCCCCGCTTCCAGGCTTAAACCCCAAGCAACCACTTGGGAACCGTAACTCAGGTGGCTGAATCATTATATCAGCGGAGGAATGAAAAAATCCATCCATCACATTCCTTTACCTGCCTCAACACCAAACTTTCCTGACCCAGAAGCAAAATAAATGCAACAAAGCTAACAGCAAAAAAAAAAAAAAATATAAAAAGAGTTCCAAAAATATGAGATTTCTGTTTTTTTAGCTCATGCATTAAAGAGCAACTCCCCACACATTAGCCATATTATGCTGGAGATAATTCAATGAACTATCTAAACTTCAATTGGTTTTAACAGCATAGGAAAATCCAAAATACACCAAAGTTAAGCTTTCTTAAATGGAAAAATTAGATCATAAAAATGGCGGTAACTCTATATAGATTATTACAGAAAGACCAGATTGGGTGACTCCATGATAATGCTGGGAATCCTTCACCTTTCTTAATACATATCCAAAAAAATATGTCTGTCACAATAAGAACGCTATAGATGTTCCTAACACAGATGACATTTTCCAAATACCTAAATGTTTATGGAACACAAGTAATATAGTTGATAAAATCAAGTATAAATCATGTGATGTTGCTATAATTATATAACACTGTTTATTATTTACTATACCATATATGTTATGTAGGGATTACTAATATATTTTTATTATTCCACTAATTAAGTTACAGAAATGTAATTGGAGGTTCTTCAGGCTGCCTTTAGTTAGTAATTTTACCAGTGGGATTTTATAGTTTTGTCTACAGCAAGTGGAGTTGAGTTCTCTTTTCTTTTCTTTTTTTTTACTAAGCAACCTTTATTAATAAATATCTAAAAAAGATTGTGTGGTATCCAAAAAATAATAAAAAAAATTCCAGATACATTTTTAGAATTCCCAGTATTCTCAGTGAGTCACTCAATCTGGGCTTTCTGGGAAATGCATGGTTTTGATTCACCTCCTAAACTCAGATATGTTGTTACAATTGTAGACTGTTACTGCTATAAAAAAAAATATATACCTTTCAATCAATAGAAAAATACTACTTAAGTGGGGTGTGCTGACTGTTAGCACATCTTCATTGTACATTCTAGAGCATAAAAGTACTTTGTCACGAAATCTTTAGACACATCTAAGTTAAGTTTATTTAAAATGGAAAGCCAAAACTTTCACTCATCACATGTGCAAAGTAGTAAAAATACATTGACCATTTAAACCTTTTACTGCGAAATTAGGCCGTTAGTTGTTATTACTATATTATCTTATATTTGTATTTTTGAGAGAAATAAACCAAACATTAATTCTGGAAGACTTGCAAATGATTATTGTAACCATTCTCAACCACTAAAACCACATCTAAACGAAAGAAAGAAACAAGACTGCTGTCAATACTTTTACAAATTATTACATCTGTAACGGCATTTCACATGAACTTCTCTGAAATAGTTTGCTGGATAGACAACAATCTACATTAATACCATAATGACTAAAAATGTAGCCCTTTTGTGTAAACCACTTAATGTAGGGAAAAAGCTTTGGTTTTTATTTTAACCCTTACTGATATATATACCGTATATTCCGGTGTATAAGACGACTGGGCGTATAAGACGACTGGGCGTATAAGACGACCCCCAACTTTTCCAGTTAAAATATAGAGTTTGAGCTATACTCGCCGTATAAGACTACCCCTCTACCCAGTATACAACAACCAGCCAATAACGGCAAGCGATGTACCTTACTGGTGATTGGCTGGTTGTTGTATACAAAGCCTGCTTGGATTGGGTGGGTCAGCCCTCCCTAACATATGCCTGTCCACACACACATGTATAGACATACACTGCCCTCACACTCCCCTTCCTTTACACACATATACACGTACATGCTGCCACACTATTCTACGCAGAACGGTATACAACTTCTGGTGCCGGCACTTCTGGCACCGGAAGTTGTATACCGTTCTGCACTGGTAAGGAGGATTTGTTATAGTATATTATTGAAAGAGGATGAGTTTTATGACAACCCTTTACATGTTTAAGACTTATTAATATATAATTAGTTGAAATCACTTGTGTTTAAGCAGTACTTCTACTAATTAATTTTTTGTATCTTAAAAGTTAGCAATTGTGTTTTAATTCGTGTCCTGGGAGCTAAATAGTCATTCTGATCTCAGCCTGCAATCTGCATTTTCATGTTTTTAGATGGGTTACTGCATGGAGCCCCATGTCTTGCTTTTTTGTCTCCCCTAACACAGAGCATAAAAAGGATATAGGTTAAGGCATGTTAGCCAAATGGCCAATAGCATTAAATAGCTACTGTGCTTTCATTAAATAACCCCCTTCAAGTCGCATCTGGTGCTAGCGAGCCAAGAAGTGCATGTCTAAAAGGATGTCAGATGTGTTAAGGACTTGGCAGTTGTACAGAAGAACATGCAGTGATCTATTTACAAAGTTGGAAAATTATTACTGAATGAACTCCAGCTTAACTAAGTGGGAGAGTTTATGAAATGAAAAATGTAACTTCTTATCCCACCGGCTTTTGCAAGGTACTTGAGTGACTTGCAGCTGGGGAACGGCTGAAATAAATGCAGCTGAACATTAGCAATTATTATATTAGAGAGTATGATCAGTTTGTGTTGCTTGCCTAAATCAAAAGCTTCTCAAAAGTTTTCTATGCATAATTAAATTGCACCTGCATCCATGGCTGTGTGATTCAAAGCTCACATTATAACTTATTTTAATCCATGGATTATCAAATCAAATGTATTACCATAAGGTAGGCCTCAACATCATCTATAGGCACCATCCTGTGCAGATAGTTACTTGCTCTAATTACCTTGGGACCTTGCGGTACTTCTGCGGCATCCCTGGTAAGCCTCTCAGATAGGCCCTGGATCGCTTGCTGCATGGCACCAGTGGCATTTTGCTGCTCCTCTCTGAGCAATTGATGAGCTTCAGCCTGGACTAGTGCTGCTTGCCCGATAAAAGCCTCTGTTTTATTTTGGGGCTAACACAAATTGCTGTAGTGCAGTGATATTCTCTTGTTGTACAGAGAGAGACAATTTCATGTATGGTATTAGTCTCAGCTGCCCTTTTATTAGTTTGTGCTGCACGGAAGTGCACTGGATAAATGTCTCTATTGCACTTTACCAACTTGTCCATGTGTTACCCACAATCTCCACCGTATGTGACAAAATACTCCTTAACTTGATATTCTGTCCAGGAATCTCACACATACTCTTCTATGTTAATATGTTAGTTAATCAGAGTTCTCCAACCTAACTGCGGTTGGACGGCTTATCCATTGCCAACCAAACAGAATACATGTGGTAACAGCACTCAGTGAATTTAGTCCCGCTCTCTCCCTGGTCTCTGGGAGCCAAATGATTTAACCGCCTCTCCCATTAATTAGTGAATGCAGGTGAGTACTAATGAGTGTGCTGGAATTCCACGGACTGGATTCCCACCTGCTGTTCCTTTGCTGCTCATAAACTGTGGGGTGGAGCACTGGCCCACCCTACTCTCGAAGTGCTCCACTCCAGGGACCCAAAAATACCAAGTTTATTTACCATGAAACTCAATTCCAAACATCTTCCCGGGGCTGGTAAAAACTACTGAGGGTAGCCACCCTGCAAAATATAAGGGGATAAATACACTCCCTCCATTATTATCTCATGCTTTCTGTCACTATATATATAGTAAAGTACATCATATATGGGGAGATGCACTCATTAGAGGCAGCTTTGCATGTAGTAAAATATATTCGAGTCCATGAAAAATGGACTCCAATACGCCTTGAACATGAAAATATGGCCCTTTTAAAACATATTGTTTTATGTGGATATTTATATAATACTTTTTACTTACACTGAAGATTTTTCTTTTACTTTGCACGGTTTATTTAATAAAGCAAATCATGTTTTTTCTCCATTTATGTTGTTGCACAATGGAAATAATTACATATCTTTTATGTTCAGATAATTAGACCAAGATTACTTATTTGTTTTTGTAACAATATAAGTATGATAGGCATGAAATTTGTATTTCAAAACCATTGAGATAAGGCATGCAAGAATAGCTAGTTATTTTTTTTGTCTGGGCTAAGAATACACTGGATTTTCCTTCGTAATTTAATATCTTACTTTTAGTTTTCGCTGTTGTGTATTACAGTTCCCATAATGCTCAGCCAGCCAATATTTCAAATCATATATATCTTACGTAATGCAAATATCCCCAAAATCGTATCATCTGTGACAAAGTTTGGCAGTTCTACAATATACTATCAAGTAATAGTTTTCGTGCATTCTCTTCCCTCCACACTAGAGGAATAATCATCCAAATCATCCGAAAATCAAGATGGCTGCTTCCACTGAGAAGACTTTCTAGTAGACATTTTGCTTGTTTTCATATTTAAACACCACTTATTTAGTGTATTGAACGGCAAAATATAACCTGTACAAAATGCACAAATGGTCGTTTATGGCCTACGGATCAAAGGACAAAGTACATGGTCGTATCTCAAGTCAAATATAAAGTATATCCCACACTGTTTGGAATAAACGTTGGAATAAACTTCTCTACGCGTTTCTCCAATTGACTTCCTCAGGAGAAAAGTCTATTCCAACGTTTTAATCTTTTTTAACTCTTTGTACCGGACCAGCAGTGGACTCTGTGAGGGCCAAAAGACATTTTGGAACTGTTCTACAGGGTTACTGCCTTTGCGCTTAACCCAAATTGTAAGTGCATTTCTTTATTGTGTCTCCTATTGCAGAGTTACTTTCACCATTGCGGTCTATTTCACCATTTTAGATTTCTGTGAAGAATAAAAGAACCTTTTAAAGAATCACTAGATGGGCCTGATATTTCTATTCAGAGTGTGAGTGAAACTTACACATTTTACACGTATAGTCACACATCTGACAATATCACACTATTTTGGTTTAGGACACATTTACACTATTGCACTTTGAGGAAGAGTGAAATTCGGGAAGCAGCAGACTGTGGGAAGTACTATTATTATATTTTGCACTT
This sequence comes from Spea multiplicata, assembly GCA_009364415.1. Lineage (NCBI taxonomy): Eukaryota > Metazoa > Chordata > Amphibia > Anura > Pelobatidae > Spea > Spea multiplicata. The sequence goes on from VKOC01000005.1 coordinate 11,670,710, forward strand.
TTATATACGAGTCGGTGGGGATCACACCTTTTCTACTTTCCCTCTCTAAAACATGATGAGCATTTTAGTTCATATAACTATTCTTTATATATAATGAAAAACAAACATCATATTTATTTAAATATCAGTGCTATTATATTGCATAAAATTACAATGTAATTGAAATATCCCTTAGGTGGTATATGTATTTTTATTATTAAAGTATAAGCGAAAAGGGGTATTTTATTAAGTATGAGAAAATATCATCCCATAGTGTTTTGTTAAAAATAGCTGATTTTTTTTTGCTAATTATTCCTATGCTGGAGCGCATTATTTAGTTCATGAAAGGCAGGGTTTCGGCAAAGGTTTACATAGTCACAAAAGCTGAGTTTCTCGCCGCAGTCTGTGCACCCTGATGTGGAGATACCTTTTGAAAGGCAGCTTATTGAATGAAGAAAAAGAAAAATCTTACAAAAAAAATAAATAAAAAGTATGAGTATTTTAAAGATTGTGATTAGATCCTAGTAATTAGATCCCAGTAGGCTTTCTTCCCTAACCATATTGGAGTGTAGGATGTCATTTCTGTAAGGAGGTAATTTGGAATTGAATTTGTAATGAACATTATATAGCAAGAATGAAACCTTTTAATTCCAGCACCTGTGCACCCTGTTTAATGACATGCAAATTCATTCCTAAGTATCTGACCTCTGTTTTTGCTAGCAACTCAAAAGCATTATCATTCAATATTCTCTCTGTAGTGTATGGTTTGATTAGCTGATATGGCTCAACCATGCATGCATGATTTGCAGAAGCGGTAACAGATTAACTTTGGGTAATCAAATAGTTTTCTGAATCTCCAAATCTATGAAAACATCTAATTATATTTCTAGATTTAGCATTCATGCTGGACAAATAGAAACAAACTAGAATAAAGATCCACAACCCATCCATGAATTTCTCTGTCACAAGCATGCGTGGTAGGTTGAATTTACAATGTAGAATATGTGAACATTCATACATTTCAGTTTTCCGTTTCCAATGTTCGGAAATATTTATTGTGTTAAAATAAAGATACTGTAAATTCTGCATTTCTGATGTGATGCTTACACATTAAAATGGACGTTTCCAACTAGTTTCTTTCAAAACAAAAATGGAATTGAAGATATAATCTGTAGTGTTTCTTAAGTGACGCCGATAGATTGTCAGCATACCACCTCCTCTGCCTTCTCCTGCATCTCCTTATCAGTGCTGGGTTTGCTAAAGATGATGGGATAAAGCCCTGCATTGTACCATCTAGTTGGATGCCCTCTATGATAAAGTGGTATGTCAATGGTCTGGCATCCTTTCGTAGTGTTTGGTTACAAAAAAAAAATATTAATTACATTTTCTTAGCGTTCCTTTTTTGAGTGTTGAATAGTTATATATCTCAGTGTTACTTATTCATTTGACACTCAAATGATTTTGTGAATATAGTTCCATGCTCAGCAATAATTTAACTCCACTAAAAGCAGCGCTAGAAAATGGTTCTATGTAATTAGTTTTCTGTATGGTTAGTTCTCATTACATACTGTATTATTCACAAGGAATGTGCTGTTCTTTAAGCTATACTCATCCATTAACTGCATGCAAGTCGTCTAGTTCATATGCTTATATAACGCATGTAGACAAATACTAAATAATTGATGCATCTATTCTTAATTAAAGAAGTGTTTACGTATTAACTATGTATGATATACCGTAATTTATGATTCAGAAAACATCAATCACATTTTACCTAAATGCAGGCTGAGCAGTAGAAATTCAGAAGAGGAAACTTCCAAATTTTACCTGTGTACTGCTTTAAAACATTGTTTTCCCAGAAAATTATGATGTAAAGAAGATTGTAGATTATGTAGACAGCAATAATATTATCCCCTGATCTATGGCATTTGTGCAGACTTGCAGTGTGCACAAATTATATATTTTGTATTAAATCCTAGGAACAGTGCACTGAATCATTTATATAAGAAGTTTCCATAAATGTACAGAAGAGCAAAGGCTATAAATCCAAAATTTACTGAGATATTGGAGTCTAGAATGTATTTACTTAAAAGATCTAGGGAAGGATAAAAAAAAGCTTATTTTGCAGCAGAGAAGTTGTTGTTAAAAGTCCATTGAGTTGGGGGAGAAAGAATATTGGTATGAAATGTTGAGGGAGAGATATAATTTTTCCTAAAGGTCATGGTTCTTGTTCACATGAATCATGTTATTCACTAAATGTAGGAGTTATGTTCACATTATCAAGCTGTTGACCCTACCTTGACCATTTGGCTAGTACTGTTGCCTACAACTTGTGCTGCTGTCAGGGTCCGTACTCCAGACCCCGACGCAGCGACTCACCGGAGTACGCGCTGCTCGCGGGTATCGGGTCCAGCGTAGCAGCTCCGGCCCTCCCCGTCTCCTCTGCTTCCCTCGTGGTGCGCGTCTCCGCTCAGAAACGGCGGGGAACGGGCTTGGGTAATGTCATGCCAGACGGCAAGTTTAAGACCGGGACTCCGCATATAGGTATATACCTACTCCTGCCAGCTGCCTACCTTGACAAATTGAGCCAGTGTTAGATTAAGAGAGCTTAATGTTGTATATCAGCACAATTTCACTCCACTTCTTGTGTGACTGTGGCATTAGGCATTATAAAAATGAAGATGGACACATTATAAAGAAAAAACAAAATTAAGACAGACACGCAGTATGCACTGGCCCTATCAACATCAACCCTTATGTCAATATGTCCTTTGTTGGGGTGCGCCTGTGCTGTTATGGCCTGATGATGTTGTCTAGATTACTCTGTTTCCTTTACTCGTTGGGTGGATCATAAACATCGAGTGGCCATAAGAACCCTTGGTGGACAGTTGGTGCTGGTGAACATTTGGTAGAATTTAGGATAAGTTTGAGTTTTCCATCTTGTTTTTTTGCATTTCTACCTTCTTGGTATTAATAGTACAACATCTCTATGCAACAGAAAGGGTTCTATCTGTTCTGAAGGAAGACGATTATCCCTGACATCTGTAACCTGTGTTGTGCTGATAAGGAACCTCCTATCATGTCTTTCCTAAAGTTATCTGCGATAATAGCTTTAGAGAGGAACAGTGAGACTGTAAACTTTAGAGAGGGACAGTGAGACTGTAAACTAAATAGGGTTTCCACCTACCAAGCTGTTTCCTGGACACTCTTTGCGTCTAAGGCTGCAGTTGTGTTCTTACAACATATATTTCGTAGGAGTTTGGGAGTTAATTGCTGTTTTGTCTCACTGATCTCGTCATGCATAATGAAAGGCCAACTCAGGTAGGTTCCCCTACAAAATGTACTGTTGAGATGAGACTCAAGAAATCTCATTGACCTAACTAAGTGTTATACAGATCCCACTAAGCTCTTATTGCAATAGAGGCTGCCTGAAGTTGGTCCTCTAAACAATGCATAATGAAATTAGTGGTCTAAACCATGAGCTAGCATGAAAGCGGCAGTTTCAGTTGATAAACCCCACTCTTTATATCCCGTTCACAGCACCACTTAACTTGTTACCAGATGAAAGAATGCTGTGATATTTTAGTAGAATGACTATTGTATATTTCAGACAGCAAGTCACAGTTCATTTAATAATTTGAATAATTATAAACATTTTCCCAGTTTTACAGCTGGATTGTATAATAACAAAGTTTCTATTTATGATGCTGAAATTAATGCATTATGTTTGCAGAAATTAGCTTCTTCTCATAAAGCCGTGGTTTGGTAGTAAATAAATCCTTGTCTCGCCTTTAGATCTATAAACTAAATGGAGCAAGCAGAACTGAATATGACACCCCTCTTTCCACTATTAAATCTATAATTGTAAATACAATACATAAATCCATTTAATAGAGCAAATCTTTTGGATATGCTTTATATCTAAATTTTAAATGTTTTTCTTTTTTTCTCACTGTGCAAGTTCAAGTTTTTGGGGGTTTTCTTCTTTCTCCGTCTACATTACTTTTTAGAGAAATTACAAATATAACAGAAAGTGTTCAATAAATGCAGATAAATAAGTAGTATTGCAGTATTTAGCAATAACTTTTTTTATTATTGGCCTAAAATGTAATTTTATTTCCAGGTTAATAACCTCCATCTCTCAAATATCGCAAGTACTCAAAATAAGTTTGGTTGTTCCCACTGTTTTAATGCAGAATATAAGCTGGTAGAATACTTTGCTTATTTGCTAGCTAAGAGGTAGTGTAATACCTGTCTACTTTCTACTATTGGATTAAGGCTGTATTCTTGAAGAGTTCACGTTTCTGTGAATAATGTGGCAATAATGTGTGAAGAAAAGCTTCTACTGGCCTAAATGATTTGGACATGTTTCTCGGTTCTTTTTTGGCCCATTGGTTTTCGGCAACAAATTACGCTTCCTGCCCATTTGGTTCGGACTGGTGCCCCCATTCACTCTCATGCACTTTCTTACACATGTCCCGTAGTGGCTCAAGGCCCTAGGTGTCAACCCTCACATTTATATGGGCAAATCAACATAGCCACGTTGCACAAGAATAAATAAAATAGGAGAATTACCAGGAATAAAAGCGTTAACAATCAGTTTTCTTTGTAACAAAAACATAATTCTCTGTGGATTTTGTTCATTTATTCCTAATGCACCTCATCAGTTTTTCTGAGAATTGGGACACTCCATGTTCCCATTTTTTCATTAAACTTTTTTAAAAAAAAAAAATACGCACTTAATGTTTTTGCTTGGAACATTATGTCTGTAAAAATATTTAGTTAGCCTTGCTCACGATATATGTTTATCTAACATATAACATTATTATTTCACATTTTTGATACATGCATGGCAGATGTTATTGATCAAAGTGGATTATCTCTTGTTGAAAGTGCTAAGTGTCCCTCTAGATCAGGGGGAAAATATCCTGTTGTAATATTAAGGCTGTACACATAGACATCGTATTCTGTCATTTCTTGTGTTTGTTCATTTATTAGATAGAGGTGTACAAAAACCAAGGAGCCCAATCTCCTCTACTCTAGAAGAATCGGGATAAGTCAAGTTGGTACCAAGGCAAACCCAGCTCACCCAGTTCCATTTAGTGAGCAGACCCCAAAGAAGATTACACTCTCTAGGCTTTGTTGTTGTCAGGACCAATTTTACTTTTTCAGCCTGGCACCTATGAGATGGAGGGGTGGGGGGGTCTCATCATATTTTGACATAAGTGTAGATTGTATGTTATACTTTTTTTATGTTCGATTTTTGGTGGCCTATTTAAATAATGAATGTGTATATAATTTTTTCAGTTGAGGATAAATAATGTGAAATAATTTGTCCTAGTGTATGCTTATCTAACTGGGGATTAAATGGTATATCTACAAATGATGACAATGTAGCAAAAATCACAGAATCAATATACGATCAAAAGGTAAGTAGATAATTTGTTTCTATATTCTTGCTGTTCCATTACCATAACAGTACCTCATTTGGACTGTTCATCTTCCTTTCCCTTATGTCTTCCTTTTCTAGAAGCTTAGTATGGGTTTATCCTAGTATGCTAGAGCCCCAAAAGTCACAGTAATGTGTACTTAAACAGCAGAAAATGGGTTTATAAATGAAATATCTATGGACAAAAATACATTAAAAAAAACTCTTGGTAAAGCCCTACTTCCTAGCCAAGCTTCTAACTGCGCCCTGCCAAAATATTTCGCCTTTTTTGGCCATTAAAATTACCAGTATGCTTTATATAATGTCATCAATATAAAGGCAATATTTTAACTAATTCAATCTTGCCACTACCCCGCTGAAATCTCAACTAATATGTATGGAGTGCTATATGACACAACTCAAACAAAAAACATTAACATTCTTATAATTAACATTGTAGTTTATTCAATTTTATCCTGTTTTTATTTATTTTTTTCATTCACTTACATTTATAAAGTCGCAGGTTAACAGAAAGTATTACACATAATAATAGACATGATAATTATTGAGAATATATATATATTATATACATTATTCTATTTCATAAAAAAATGATTTCCATCCAGGAACTTATTATTATTCTTGTAATAAAATAGTGCACCATTTTTTTAGAAAGATATTCCATATATACTCTGTATGTATGATCTGCAGGGGCAGATTTATATAACAGCAATTATTATTCACCGCTGTGTGAGTATATCCTACCAGCAGCTCTGAATCACAAGAGAGCGCAGTCTGTTACAAACCTTTAATCTTCAAGCTATTAAACCATGGAGAGGCTGTTCCTTGACTTCTATACACTTTTGACCTGTTGCGTGACACGTCATTTCACTTTCACAATTACGTAAATTGACATGATGTGGATAAAATATCACACGTTTACCAACAACATCACTCTATCCATGAAATAGTGCATTCCCACAGCATCATAAATAAAGCTACGTGGAATGAACATGGCAGGGGACACGGCAACGTAAGAGCATTAATCATTTTGAAAAATAATCTGTAGGTTATTATTCATTTAAATACTACATATTTCCTTTCAGTGCTCATATATGTGAAGAGCGCTCTTTTTAATATTGAAAATCCATCACTTATACTGCTCTTATACATTACCATATGCATGGATTCACCTTCTAGAAATGCAAGGGTTCTAAACAGAATAAATAAATGCTCGTGAAACTACAGATTGCACTTAATATGCCTAAAATACTATTTATTCATGAAGTTAATAATATTATATGTGAAAGGTTTTTTCAACACTTGTAAAAACATATCATTTTATTTAATGTAATAATCTTGTGAAATACATTAAAATAAATAGGAACAACTGTTTAAGAGATATATATATATATATATATATATATATCTCATATTCCTGAGTAACAGATATAATGAAGCATAAAACCAAATTTTTATCACACAGGGAAGCAGATGTTATTGATGCATAGAAAAATGAAAAAACACCCAAAAAACTATACACTTCTAAGTTTAAAAAAATCAATTTGAGACTAATTCACAATGCAAGCGCCTCTCAGATTTCTTTATAAGTAAGTATAACGTGCCAGGCACACAGATGCATGCTACATCACATCCCTTTCTCTCTATTACCTAAGATGTTTATTACTATTGTTTTTTTCGGGATATATCAGAAAATTGCTTTATAGCTGAACAATGTATTTTGTAGAGGCAGAAATTTTCCATCATCTCCACATCTTTCAAGCCTATGTGGGAAAGTGAACTTCTTAGTGTTCTATTTAGTAGTTCACTCAGTTAAGAAAAAGGAAAAAAAGTAAATAGTTTCCCAGGCTTGGTTTTGTTGTAAGCTTTCCAATTAGCGATTGGAAGCTGTGGTGATAACTGTAAGAGTCATAATACAGGACCCACCTAGCAAAAGTGTTAAATCATCCAAATACCAAATTTTTCATAAAAAATTGGGAATAGGGATGGCTCTAGGTTTATAGATCTAGGATACATTGATTATGAGTGATTTTGATGTGTACATCAGTAGCGGAATTGATCAGATAAATTTTGCCAGCTCCAAATTAATAAGTCACCAGAATGAGGACTCTGCACACACCAAAGGAACTCTGGTGCTTAGCTGTGCCAAGAAGGGCCAGCTCCCCAGTAGATCAAAATAAATAAAGGCTCCAGGCACTCAAGGGTTCCAGCTCAGGCAGATTTATTGAAGGACAACACCAACAACGTTTCAACCTCACAATGAGGTCTTTATCAAGTTAATTTCTTCCAACCTTTTTTTAATAACTTTATTTAATTATTCATATATGTCAAAAACAAACTAAAAAAAATACCATTAGGATACTTATAGTCACAACCGAGCTAATAAAATATACTACTATATTCAAGCTTCGTCTCTCCTATCTTGATTATTGAATGTTTCTATTTTCTTAAACCATTTCACATACAAAACTATTTTTATAAGTAGCTGTATTTACCCATCTCAGGCCTTTTTCCATCCTTTCCAAGTTGGGTTGGTTTAAGTGGGTTTCAGGTTTTTTTTATCCATCCCCATGCAAATAATTTTGTAACAACCAGTAAGGGAATCTGTAAACACTGTTATTTTCTCCCTAAATATCTTTGGTCAATAAAGATGTATTAAGGCCATCTCTGGTCTCCACTCTAATTCAGCATCTCCAAAGAGTTCTAAATGTCAATTTCCAAAGTTCTCTGACTTCCACACAAGCATTGTCCAAAATGTCTTGGTATGTCTCCTTCAGCATACTATGACATTTTGGACAATGCTATGCTTCCAAGTTTGTGGGAACAGCTTAGGGAAGGCCATTTTCTATTCCAGCATGACTGGCCCCAGTGCACAAAGCAAGGTCCATAAAGACATGGTTGGATGAGTTTGGTGTGGAAGAACTTCACCTTACAGCTTCCACACCTTTGGGATGAACTGGAACGGAGATTGCGAGCTAGGCCTTCAGAGTATAAATTTAGTCTTATAGAAATGTTCGTATTATTTAACCATTTTGTTACATTCCATTCTTCTACTGAAACATTATTTACATGAACAAGAGGTCAGTTTTGTTTTAATTTATTATGAAAATACGAAGAGGTAAATTAAAGGGAAACACAGTAATACTGGCCCTTATTAATTTTGTTGCCAAATAAATTGTTCTTCGTAATCCAAAACACAATCCAAATTTGAAAATAAAGGAAAATAAATGGATCAAAACAGCTTAACGAAGACGATTTATAAAATTATGGTGCACAATAAATTGCAATTTCCAGGTATGCATCTGATAGTTCTTACCCCAATGTTGGGTAACTGGAGTAGAAAAATGATCTAAATGACTTGACAAATTATGATCTTTCTGTGCAGTATTTTGCTTGCCCAAAATAAACCTTCAGAGTTTGTTCACTTCCCCAGGTTTGTCAGAGATTCCAATATCTATCTAGTTCTATTCCTTTGTCATTAAAATGTACATGTTTTCACATACATCGTCAGGCCAGTTAGTTTGCTGTCAAGTCCCACTGGGGATTACGATAGTGTTAGGTATTTTAGACAATTTGTGAATCTCTTGCAGACCAGCATGAACCACCATAGGGGATAAACTAATTGTAGTAACAATTCTAAGATTTCCCATTACATTTCACTCTCCTCCACTGAAGTCACATACTGGAAGTGGAAGAGGGGTGCAGGGGCACTGGTGTCAGGTGGCTCAAGTTCAACCCCTACCTTGTCCTCAACTCTAACCCCATGATAGTTAACATCCTGCCCTAGTGTGGTGTCCCACTGAGCGATATGGATTATCTTTTAAGAAATGTTGCCATATTAGTCAATGACTAATGTGTTTTCGTGCTGAATTTTGCCATTCTGTTCAGTCACCTGTATGACGAACGAACAAATTCACCATTGGACGAAAGAAACAGAAAACGAATGTGTGCAGTACGAAAAATTTCACCCATTTCTTTGTCGTGGCAGCCACCATTTTAACTACACTAGGAGGAGGAGAATCTCGCCGTTATAATACAACGACTTCTACATGTTTATTTCTTGTTTTCATGGCCAACAAGACGGAGGAATGGTATTTCTGAAAGTGAAAATGTTGGATGAATTTCATCGAAGATGGCGATGGACAAAAAAATCACCCCCCCCAAAACAAACACAAACTTTCTGCCGGCGCCCATGTCTTATTGGCTATCCTTAGTAAAGCTTTAGGCTGTGTAATTGAACTCATGGGCCTGCATTAAAAGATATCTCCAGTGATTGTTGTTCCCGTAATTCTCTTTAGTGAAGTCATTATAAGCTTCCTAAACAAAACTTCATTGCATATAGTACGTGTCCATGACTAGATTAGTTTTGATAGTTATGTTGTGTTGTAAATATTACCACGTTATGCTTCACAGGTTATATGCGGCACAGAATTATTTTATGTGACCTTCTGTTTGTCCATACGTTGATTAGGCAGATTATAGTATGTGCCTTCTGTATCAAAGGAATCCACTAAAAATACAAAAAAGCAGCCACTGTGTAAAAAAAAAAATTTTGACCCATACAGTTTGCAAACTGTTGTGGTTTCTCCCTGTATATTTTATGCAAAATAAGTAATCCAGAAGGTGTGCATTTTTTTTTTTATTTAGATTAAACAGATTTATCACTTTACATTATGATAAAATGGGATGTACAATATGTGCAGTTAATAATAAATACATTGAACCTATAGACATTTTGGTTAGATATGCATGCATTAGGAAAGGAGGTCCTGGGGCTAGAGCTTATTGGAAGTATTGGGCATTTAGTTTCATTGCCTAGGGAATTAGGGGCCTAAAATTATTGGATCTGGATTAGGAGGTATGTGTATGCTTAAGGACAAAGTAAATACATCTAATTTGACAATTGAGCTACTTGTTGTATATATTGATTCGTATAGCCCCATCATATCCCCAAAACAGGATATTAAACGTAATGCATCACAGAACAATTTGGATTTACAGAAGTAAAAGGTGCTGCTTGAACGATGTTACAATCAAGAAATACTTTTTTTTAGATTTTAAAATTTCTTACAGGAAATTAAAATCCCATAAACGTCTCAGGGGCAAGTTAACAAAAGTCCCAACGTGTTATCTTTCTGTACCCCTCCCCCTCCCCTGCTTCTCTTGTAAATAGTCTCATTTCTTTACTGTAAATCCTTTGGGCTTCAGGTTAGAACACATTAGACATTTTGTCTAAGAGGCAATTGTGTGTGACTCAACATTTTGCAAACATTAGCCATGCACTGTGGAAGTTAAGGATATATATATATATTTTACAGCAGTGCTTAACTGTGTTATAATTTTAATTTAGGATCCCACCTTCAGACCCATAAGTTAAGTGGAAACATATCGACATTTTTCAAGGAAGTCAAATGTTCTCATGTGCGAGGCTAAGTAGCTTAATAGTTCACTGCACGTCCAGGTTCATAATGATCATTCACTTTCCCCGGCAGATAATTATGGCATAATACACTTGTATTTAATTAAAAAGAGGTTTTAAAGGAATGCACTGGACAGTGGATGCTGAGGTTGGGTTTCACGAATCACATCTTAAACAGCTTATACAGTATGTCTTATACATTGGCCAGAAATGAGTGAAACTCTTGATGTTTTTTTTGTCCAAAAATCTTCATCATGACCAGCTGTCTGATTGCTAACTACAAAAAAGAGACTTGTTTTTAGGAGAAGGAATAGTTGAAGAACCTTATCTTCGTATTCTTAGAGCCACAGGAGGACTTTAAGCCGATGTTAGACAACCTTCGGAGGTCTAATTATTAGGCATATGCCATATCTAGGGGCTAGGACCCACATTCCAGCTGGTGAAACTAGAAAGCCTTCACCTTCATATGGAATAATGATGACAGTGACATGTTATTATAATATAGATAAGTAAAGCTTTAGGATTCTCGTCCTTTAACCTAAATTTCTTGCTACCTTTACACATAACACATAACATAACATTGGCATGAACTAAGCTTCTGAATAGGAGCACAATGAGTAAAATGCTGGCCCTTTATGGTTCTGCTAAATACTGTGATCATTTTGTAGCCTTGATTCAACCTTGCGCAATGAGACATAGAATGCCAGGATACTTATGTTACACTTATGTTACACTTTGGTGTTTTGGTTTGCTTTTAAAATATGTAGTACCTCTTGAAAAAATCCTGTATTTGCTTCAAGTTTCCTGTGGCTGTATTGGTCAAGTGAAGGCTTATTTCTTTTCGGTTCTGGGATTTTTTTCTTTTTACGTATACTTATTAACCTTAATAGCATTCCCTTTACCCGTTTAATTTTGTTGACGTTTTTATTACATTTGCCTTCTTGAGAAATGTTTAAATTTTTTTCAAGTGAAAAAGGAAGGGGGTTGCTAATGTAGATATACTGTGTATAATTACCACTGGCTACAAGATATTGTTCTTTCTATTCATCAAAAATAACATAATGAAGGACTTTAAAACAGGGTAGGTGAAGTAGTCATTTTTCGCATCTTCGTATATTTATCCAGTATGTCAATTTGATCAGATGCCCCTCTCTTTCTTTCAAAACACCACACTAATGTAAAACAATTTAAAAAAACTAAACATTGGGGAATTATTATTATGATTACTATTAACATATTTTATTTATTTAGTGCCAACAATTTTTTTTCTGGCTTTTTAGTCTCCATCGTGCATAATTATGTTCCTGTATTTTTATTGGTGGGTGATTATTTGATTGTTTTGTGTATTCACTGTTGATTCCACTTTGTACTTATTTACAACTTTTCCACGCATGTACAAGGGGGTCTGCCTGCAGCCGGCGCATTTAGCTTCACAGCATTTAGCTAGGGGTGGGGAAACGGGCAAATGTCTATTGAGGGATTTTTCAGAATCCCGCCATACATTTGCAAAAAGGACAACATGAATATTTAAAGGGACCATGCAGCTATCATATGCATTAATTACTATTTTTTTTAACTTAGATAATAGTAAATTAGTCTCAAGACTCGCCAAATAATAAATAATTATCTTATTAAGGTGTATGCAGGCTAATATGAAGGTAGAAAAGAGGTATGCAGCCTAATACGAAGGTACAAATAATTCCATTAAGGAATCAGTAATGTCACTATATTCCGTCTTAAAGATATTTTGAAGTCTGTGTTTAATTTTACATTACATTCAGTAATACACTTGGTGGAACATTGGGTGCTGTGCTGAATTTTTAGTACTGCAATTATATACTTCAGTAAATAAAAAAGGAAATTGCTGTTCTTGAACCACATTTAATCCATTACTTTCGTACTCCTGCTGCAAAAATATAAAAGTTCACAAAGGATGGTTACACTGTAATGGGTTGGAATTAAGAGATTATGAATGTAACACAAACAAATAATACAAAATGTACCTGTATTTGTCAGATGAAAACTGGGGCAAAACAACATTTTGTAAAAAAACTAGAAAAAACTGTAAATTTCATATATCAGTCATATAAAATTATTTGATACACTAGATTTTAACTTTGCAGCTACGTACATTTGCGCACAGTGCTTGCTTTGCTGACAGAAATATCAGGATCGACGACTGCATTGTTAAGACCAAGGACTAGACAAGGTCTTTACAGCAGGGCAAGATGGGTTTCATTTTTATTATTATTTATTGTTTTATATAGCGCCATCAAATTCCATAGCGCTGTACAATGAGTAGACAGGACATAACAAGTAGTATATAACAAACAAGCTTACAATCTAGAGGGATTTAGGGTGTATTACACAATTTAAAAGGGGGTCTTGAGGGTTTTTTGAAGAAACGAAGGCAGGGGAAAAGACAGATAGGCCAGGGGAGGATTTCCAAGTGAAATCTGATGCGCACAGGCAACCAGTGAAGAGACTGACACAGGGGAGGGATGTTAGTAAAGCGATGGGAGAGGAAGATAAGTCTGGCAGCAGCATCCATGGTGGATCGTAGAGGGGTGACACGGGTAAGAGGGAGACCAGCTAAGACAGAGTTACAATAATCAAGGCAGGGGATATTAAGGGCATGGACAAGAGCCTTGGTGACATCCTGTGTTAGGAAGGGATGGATGTGGGCAATGTTTTTAAGATGGAGACAGCAGTTTTTAGAGACGGACTGAATGTGAGGATGAACGAGAGGTCAGAGTCAGAGGTGACACCAAGACAGCGAGCATGAGAGGACAGGGAGATGATAGCACCATTAACATTAAGGGAATCTGATGAATTTTGGTTTTGGAAAGTTTCAGGAAACGTGCAGACATCCAGGTAGAGACAGAAGCAAGGCAGTTAGTGCCACGATCTAAGACAGAGGGAGAAAGAGATCAGGAGAGGATAGATAGATCTGGGTGTCATCAGAACTCAGGTGGTATTGAAAGCCAAAGGATGAGATGAGGAAGAGAGAACAGAAGGGGTCCTAGAACTGAGCTTTGGGGGGACCCCGACTGACAGGGGGAGGGGAAGTGTTAAAATATCTTAAGTCTTATTACAAAGACGTTTGAGTTTACGCCTAACCAGTTTCCCTGGTGTGCGTTCACATTTGGCGGGTATACAAATAATTATATTTCAATGCCTCTTGTCACTTTGTGTATGTATCTTTTCTTTTAAACATTATTACTCTTAATATATCTATCGATTTTATTTCCATGAAAAAGAACAACTGGCCTATTCCTCCAATTGGTAAATAACGGCATACACATTCAGATTCCCACATGGAAATTCCCACAAAAATAATAATAATCAATAATAATGTACAAAAAACAGAGAAGTCCACATATACCCAACGAATACCATTCAAAGAACACATATCAAAGGCATAACATTTGGCACACGGGAGGGTCTGCTTGAGAGCCTCTTGTGTTAAAATGAAAAGCAGCCCCAATGGTTCAGCTCCTTGGTATGCCTTAGATTGGTAATTTTGAATGGTATTTGCTGGGTATGCACTGAATTCTCGCTCTGCTTTGCGTAGAAATTATGGATGACAACTTGTAAAGCACTTTAATGAGATGCAGTTAGCAATTTGTCTACACTTTTATGGTCTATTTAGTATTCTTAAGCGTGTATGGAAGTGTCATATATTATTAATAGTGCCAAACTTTCTATAAATTTAACATCACATTCTTTAATGGCAGTTACAGAAAGAGAAACCTGAAAGCAAAAATAAGTTATTATGTTTTACCCTTAGAGGTAAATGACCCTTCATGGTCTCACATACAATAATAATGATGGCATGCTAAAGGCCGAATGCAGGCACCGTATATGGGAAATGAACTGGAAGAGGGTCCATCAAATTAGGTATATAAATAAAGCTTCTAATGCGATGCGCAGACAACCTCCGCTCCTGCTGGCCGGTACTTCTGCTGGGGCTTCTAGCACCTAGGACTGAGCACCGGAAGGTCATGTCATGCCAGTGCTCTGTCTTAGAAGCCCCGGCGGAACTGCCAGCAACAATGGAGGTTGTCTGCGCACATCCCACAAACGTTCACTGGCTGCAGGATGAGCACAGACAACCTCCGCTGCTGCCAGCACTTCCGATGGGGCTTCTATGATGGAGCACCAGAAGGTCATGTGATGCCCGTGCTCCGTCATAGAAGTCCCCAGAAGAAGTGCTGGCAGCAGTGGAGGCGCTGCGAAGGATCTGGATCTTAGTCTTGTAGTCTGACCTCTATTTGAGCTCTGATTATAAGATGACATTGAATATAAGACCATGGTTATTTTTCAGAGCATTTGCTCTAAAAAAAAAACCTTGTCTTATAATCGAGCAAATACAGTATATATGATTTCCGTTCAGCTGCTCTATTCCTAGCTATCCATATGTAAAGACACAAGTACTATATACTGTATTTGGTTGTCTCTCACTCTATTGATAAGATCACCTTTTGTTATGAAAGAAAAGAGAGTTAAATACATAGAGGTGATCAATTCAGCCCTTGTACAGTAACAAATAAAAATGTATATATTAAATTATGATATTTATCTACCTGCATCATGCAACATTTCCCCTGTGCTGGGTATTGTGTGTACTGTTTCTATAATCATATGTACTTTTAATATATTAAAGCCCAAATAAGTGTATTAAATATATATTTTGTTTATTCGTAGGCATTCCCTTGCATTTCTACCGGAATATATGGTAAGTCAAATTGTGGCTGACTTTTTTTTTTTTACACCTTTTCAATGTTATAATAAATATGAACGATGCTTATTAAGTTCCTTTCATTGTAGATTTAACAGCTACTTCATTCTTATCACTTACATTATGAAAATGACAACAGTACGAACAGAAAACATACCTTATGTGAGAAAGGGAAAATTGAATTCTTTTTTGAAAGGTTGTTGCTTCGTATTTAAATAAGAAAATGGAAAGTTTTCTTTTGATTCGGGCAAGCTTATCATTTGGCATTTGTGATTGCACAGCTTCCATGGCCCAATGCAAACGTAAAGAGAGGGCCCTCTGTCCCATCTCACCATGTGTTTCTCCTGATCCGCTGCCCCATGTTCCTCCTGCCTCCCTGCTTATCTCACTGGCCTGCTCCATGCTCGCAATTGGGCCATCAGACCCTAAAGCATGGAATGGATCTATTGGGCCCCAATCCTCAGAAACAAGCCATATAAGCCTCAAAGCCCATAAGGGCTCAGAGACAGGTTGTGGGTCTTGAGGGCCCAGCAGCTGGCCACTAATTAATAATTATTATTTAATCCCAAATTAAACAATGTTTTGTCACATTCATAATTTAGTCTGGGGCACTTAATTGGTAGTGTAGTAATAACATTCACTGATTGCTGTTACCAAAACAACTTCTAAAAAGTTTGTGTTATTTTTTTTATGGCATTAAACCTTCAGAGGAAAAGATAAAATGGATGATCTGCTTAAGTTTATTTGCTTAGAATTCTAGGGAGCACAATAAATGCTGAAGTGGAACTGCAGTGCTTTATGATTAAGATTTTTAAGTATTATTAAAAAAAATCCAAAATGAACTCAGTATGTCTGATAACATAATCAGATTATTTTTCTTAACTAGAAATCTAATGATCCTAATGATCTGAAAGAATTCCTTCATTTACTTTTATGAAAGCCAGTTCTTCCCTGGCTATTATCAACACAGTATGGATCGTAAAAGGTTATGCATGTATTAATGAGTAAAAGGTTGAATTGACCTAATAAATGTAATTTAGTATGATTATAAAAATTTACCTGCCTGTTACAGGTTGTCAGTGGTCCATGGAACTGATGTCAGTGATTTATATGTGGTTCACTAATTCTCCAGGTGATGGTTAGTCACATTAAAAGCTTATTATAAAAATAGATAATTGTAGCCTGTTTTAGACACACACTTTTAACTTTCCAAATGGAAAGTCACAGACAGCGTATAGTAAGATAGTATAAGGGCTATTTATTGTATGTGACCCCTTCAAAAGGCATCTGACTCAGGGTGAAGGGGCATATTTTCAGGGTCACACAGTTTGTTACCAACTCCTTCCTATTATGCATTGCTGGGATCATATATAAGACTACTTTTTGCTTTTGCTGCCATTATGTTATGATTGATATCCCTGCTTGAATGCAGGAGACTCAATTAAATGTATCTTTAAAAAAGACAAGTCAAGGTTTATTTGAGGAGCAGTGTTAGAGCCCTTTGGTAAACACATATGGCAAGTCTCTACACAAAATGTTCAGGATTGGCAATTACAGTGTTGATATTTCAAGAGTCTCAGAGTCAGCTCATCTAGAAAGTTCCCAGATATGTACATGATAACAGGTGGAGATAGCACGATCAACTTAACCATTTAATGTCGGCTGGCTCTGTATTCCCTGATTAACAGTGCTTGGTGCAAACCTTGGTTATATCAAAAAAGACCAGAATGCATGACATTGCCATAAATATTTTGAGTCGAGACCCCAAAGGGTGTATCTAGACCTTGCTGGGATCTCTGATGCCCCCCGCCCCTGCTGACAGATCACAGGTACTGCTGCATCCTTATTCCTCATCACTATAATTTGCTGCAATGTTGATCAAAGCAAAAAAGGGAGAAACATTGGAAATGTTTTTCTTTACCTCCTGGAAATTCAACTTCTGCCAACCAAACATCCCCGTAATTTATATTCTTCTTGAATAAACAAAAGTGTCCTGCACTTTAAGAATTACATATAAAGCTGTTTATTGTTTTGCAAAGTCTGTACTGTGAAACACATGAAACAGACTGGAAGTCTAAAAGTATGTGACTTAGTTTATTGTTTTGGTACCATAAACCTTTGAAGTCTGACTTGTAAATACTTACTGTGGTTGATATGAAATATGTCAGAATTGTGCTTTTAAATACACAATTTATATGCCCTTATAAGACCTTTCAGCTCCTGCTATCGCAGGTTATCTTGCACCAGTCATAGCTACTATTCATTTTAATGACAGTTACCATAGCACCAGTGGCAGTCAGGATGATCTTCACAGGCGCTTCACACAGTTTGAATTTGATTGTGATTTTAAAACTTAATATAAATATGTGTTTTAAGTTGAAAAATTTGTAAAAAAAAACAAAAACAAAACATAAAAATTTAATTATTTTCCTCATTAGTGTTTATCTAAGGGCAACTTAGATCAATAGATAATTCAATAATATTAACATTTATTTCAGGAACATAAGGTAATATGAAGGTTTGCCAGTGGCTTATGTCTCTGATTTTTTCCTTCTGCTTTGCAGTATATATCCATTGTCTCCATTGTGTGTCCTTGTAAGATACCTTACTAGAACATCATGTAAAATGTAGTTTTGTTTACAAAGATGTGTAATTAGCCATGAACATTCAGCACTGGTGGCGCATTGTCCAATAATTCTTTATTGGAAAAAAGCAACAGAATATTTATCAGAGCCATCTTTAAGCAGGGTAAAAGACAAAGCTTGGGCCGTTAAGCAGGGCAAAAGACAAAACTTGGGCCTAGGCTTACATTGGGTGCCCATGGCAGCTGTCCTTTCAGCCCCCACATTAGCCATCATAGTCTGGAAGTGGAGGTCTGTACTGCAGCTTTCACAGAGCCCACAATAACACCTCTTGGCCTGCACACCACCTACTGTGGCAGAGAGGTATGATGTCCTATCCCAGTAACATGTGCATGCAGAACACGAAGGAATTAGTGGAGGGACT